>JAGSMR010000169.1:0-169073 GCA_029286605.1 Sericinus montela | reverse complement strand
CTTCAAACTCGCCTTTCACTGAAGACTATTTGAGACATTTGCAGGTGTTGAGCTTTTCGCCCAAGTGTCCAAGTCAACGCCATGCTATGCTGGATCTATTAATATTTTATTTTCCTTAAAATGTGATTGAGAATGACTAAATATGTGCTCTCTCCTGATAGCTGCTCTTTACTGCAAAATTTCTTTTTTGTATCGTTGTTTTCATATCGTCATATCATACCGGAGCTTATTTGGGGAACCATGACAGGTGGTTAACCAATCGCCGTTTTAGTACCCATGACGATAAAACGAAAAACCAATGGTATGAGCTTTTTGCGATCAAACTGGGGGCCCGCAATTTACATTCATCTATTGTAATAAAGCTCAAATAAACTCAATATTTTCAATAAAGCCCTAAGTCTAGGCCCTATTACAGATGCTGTAATAGGGCCTAGACTTCTTAACCGTTCAAAGAAACTCATACAGCGCGTACAAAATGCCTGTGCCCGTTTCTGTTTTAAAATTCCTCCCCGTGTGCATGTAACACCTTACATTAATCATGCGAAAATGCTTAAAATGGATTACCGCTGGCAGTTGCATTTTGCTACTATCAAATACAAGACACCTTCTTATCTTTATGAAAAATTGCGCTGGGCTCGAGACAACGTCTTAACAAAAGTAGTGACAAGGGCTTCGGCGTTTGGGTTGCTTGTGCCTCAGCACCGCACCGCTGCGTTTCGAGGCAGTTTTCGATATGCAGCAACCAAGTGTTGGAACAACTTGCCACCGCCGTTGCGAAATATACAATCGATACATAGCTTCCGTCAAAAATTTAAATTGTTCCTCTTAGATCAGCAATGTCAAAGTTAATTTGTGCGTAATATATTGGTAGTACGTAGTTTTATAAATAATGTGTGAGCGTTTATAGGTGTATAGGTGCGTGCTTGTTTATATTTGTGTGTGTATGTATGTGTGTGTGTGTATTGAAGCAGTGTATGTATTTTGAATATACAAGGGTGCCACTGAAAATCAGGGTTGGGGTTTTCTACTTCTGATACATTCCAACATATCCTGAGTGGCTTTCCTTTTTGGAGCATAGCGGCATTGACGGGTGGATTATCTCTGTAATACACCTTATGCATTACTCCTTATTCTGTAGTTCTTTATCATTATTTTTTTTATATATATTATTGATTGCTTTTTTGTTACTTGTTTTTTTTTATTCAATTGTACCATACCTATAAACAAGGAGTGAATGTCCTTTGTTTCATGACTTCTATGTATAATTTATTTATATTTTTTTGTTTTCTATGTGTACTCAAATGTTAATGTGTTTTATGTAATCCGCTTGTTTATTGCTTGTACCAAATAAAATATTTCTTTCTTTCTTTCTTATTTGAGCTTTATTTTACCGCATTCTACTGACATTAAATGAAGCTTGGTCACACAGACACTTAGTATTGGCTCAAATATGTATAATTAATAATCTATTTTAGCACATATTGAATGTAATTACACATTAAGTACTTTAAGTTACACAAGGTATATATCAAAGAAAAGAAAACAATGTTAAGAATAAAATTTTGAATGTACAGAAATGAAAAAATACAGTAATTTACCAATTTCAACATTAGAAAGAGCATATTTGTTAAGATTAATTCAGCACTCCACTTCTACGCTTTCGAGTTACAACTTAATTTGCATACTAATGGAATGTGTCACCAAAGGATTTATGTATGATGTACCTGATGGAGAACCAAAGGGATTTTCAGAGGGTTTTACTGTATTATGTATTCTTGTAGAGTTGTAACGTCTCCAAAGGGCAAGGTAAATATTATGAAATTACTAGAAGCGCCCGTTGTTTTAAAGCAAATGTGTTAAACAAAAAAACATCAAATACAATAAAAATTGTACAATAAAGGTTATCTTATTAATTTTTTTTGTAGCGGTAAAATATTTTGTAGCGGGTTGGAATTTGGAATATCTTCCGGTAGATGTTGTCAACGCATAACGCATAACAGAGCGTAAATAAAGAAAGAAACTTAAAGGAAACATTTCTTGTTAGTCCATACAATTTTAAAGTTCAATCTTGGTTAATAAAAGTCACGATAGCCGAGTGGTTGGGTGGTCGGAATTTCGAGTCAATAGACCCGAGTTCGATCCCCAGTTGGTAGGCTCGTACCAATGGGTTTTTCAAAAACTTATGTACGAATATCGTTGGCTTGGACATAAAGACGGTGACGGGCTCACCACCTGTCACGTTGTCTCGAAAATATCTTCGGTGGAAGGTGGGTCGAAGGGACTTGATTGTCTAGACTCGACCTCTGTCTACCCCTGTATTGGGAATTGCGTGAAGATATTTTATTTATTTTTTATCTTGGTTAATAAGTACTGGAATCAAATACCAAAACCAATATACCAAATTGTTATAGAAGGGAACCACTAGAAATTATAAAGATGTCCAAATCTACTCGCTTCAAAGGCATAAACATATTTTAACATTCTTGCATTTCCAGTGATATATTTTAATTAAGCAGTTTGCAATGAGCTGTAATCAAAGAGAGTGCTCAGGCCACCCATAATGCACATCGCTGCTTCATTCATCAAGTTCTTTCATTTTTATATTTGAATTCTTAAAGCATCACTAGAGAGGAATAATACGACTGTAAATAACAAATAGTAACACAATTATACAATTAACTGCAATTCTAATAGAGGGCTATAGTGGCGTAGGTAATTTAAAAAAAAATATCTTCATGCCAGTCCCAATACATAAAGGTCTCGACAATTAAGTCTTTCCTACCCGTTTCCTACCCCTATTTTTTTATAGAAAAGGGAGGCACACGAGCATGATATGGATATACCCCCTCCCCCAGATATGGGGGAGGGGGTGTGTGGGCCACCGGTTACCTGCTCACCAAACGAAACGCAAAAGTTTGTTAGACTTCTACTTCACGCCGGTATTCTGTGAGGTCGTGGTACTTCCCCGGTCGAGCCGGCCCATTCATGCAACAACAAAAGCTGATGCGTGGCTCTACCACTGTTAAAACATAAGGCCACCAGGGGATCGAACTCGGGTCTGTTGACTCGAGTTTTGATCACCCCACCGCTTGGCTATCGTGGCTATTTTTGATGAATCATTAAAAAAAAACACAATAGTTTATTAACTTCCATAAAGACAAGCAAGATAGTTCAAAGTGACATTATCTGAAAAGCGACGACAACGATTTTATTAATTTTTTACTTGTTAAAGCACAGTTTGTTTTTAAAACATTTTTTTAGAAAATCCACTGTATTTGAAAATTACTGGAAGTGATTCAGAAAATTTTTACAATGACTAAAAAATCCAGCACAACTCACTCGCTAGAAAAATTAACAAAAACGTATCTAACTACATCTAACTTAATGTGCTTGTTAAAGTGAGATTGTGCCGCTAATTAATTCAATGATCACTAGGAAATACACTTTTTTCTCCTTTTTCCTTTTTTTACATGTTTCGTTATGTTTCGTTACACTCTAACTCTTCGTAGTTTTCTAATTTTTAGTGTTCTGAAGCTCTAATAAGCGAATTTCTGTAATACACATGTATTCTTTAGCTTAGCTTCTTTATTTATTGTTAGAACTTTGGATCTTTGAATTTGTTTGTAGTTTTGAATTCTAAAATAGGAAAGTTAAAACACTCTTTAACTACTTTATGTTCTGTAAAAAAGTATTCTGAAACACTCTTTGACGACTCTCATTGAGGTCGATAGTACGAAAACAAAACCTTCACGCCATTCCCAATACAGGATTAGGCAGAGGTTTAGACAAATAATTTCTTTCGACCCACCTTTCACCGAAGATATTCTTGGGACAAAGTGACAGGTGGCTAGCCTGTTCCCGTCTCTATGACCAAGTCAACGATATGAATCGTACTTAAGTTTTTGAAAAAAACCATTTGTTTGAGTCTACCTGGGGATGAAACTCGAGTCTCTTGACTTGAACATAACACGTAGACTAACTAGGAAAAACTTATATTGATACTTAGACCTTCATATTCTAAAAACAGACTGTATGAGGGAGGCATTAAATCTGTAGGGAAAAATATTATACTACACCCCAAAGTATGGTGATAAAACGTATAAGATATTTTAAGTAAGACTTTCTCAATCTTCAATTATGGCCTATCTATGACTTACGACTGTTTTTTGCAAGCATACCTACATACTAAGATTTTCCTCTATGTATGTAGTATGCTCGCTAAGTTAAGGTGCATTGTAGGAGATATGTCTCTCCCGTAAGAGGTTTGCCACAATCGCTACGTGTGGCAAGTGAATTGGCAATTGCAGTATCAGATACCACCTTCCTTAGACGTCGGTCTGTTGAGTTTTGGTCTGGTATAATTCGTGTATATATAATAAATGGACAAAAAAGCGAATAACTTGGAAAGGGTCATCAGGGAAGAGAAAAAGAGGAAAACAAATGAGAGATTCCTCGACGAAAAAATAAAAACAGCTATAACTGGATGGAAATTGCAGCGGATAGAAATAAGTGGAGAAAAATGGAGGAGGCCTTTACTCCGCAGGGAGGTCCTTAATAATAGTGATTGGTTATACATGTAACATTTAATAGTTACTTTTTTGTATTTTAGTAAATTTATAATTCGAGTTGAGTTTATTCTCATTTAAAATTTCTCGTAATGAGTCACGATAGCCGAGTGGTTGGATGGTCGGAATTTCGAGTCAAGAGACCCAAGTTCGATCCTCAAGTGGTTGTATCAATGGGTTTTTCTAAAACCCTATGTACAAATTATATCGCTGGCTTGGACATAAAGACGGCGACGGGATCACCACCTGTCACGTTGTCCCGAAAATATCTTCGATGGAAGGTGGGTCGAAGGGACTTAAATGTCTAGACTAGACCTCTGTCTACCCCTGTATTGGGATTTGCGTGAAGATATTTTTTTTAATTTCTCGAATTGTAATAAATATAAAAATCAAATTATGTAATTTCTATTTAAGGAATAAACAAGGCTTATTATTATTCTTATTATATATTTTTCGTATAGAGTATTATTCCGTTAGTGGTCGGTTGCCAATTGTATTTTCAAGGTTTTTTCCTTAGTGGCCTCTTACGATACTTTTAGTATAGTACATTAGAATAAGTGAGGTTACCTATGCGTCAATATTTCTATCATCAGAATAAGAATGGATAGTAAAGTTGCTTCAGCTAGCAGAGCAAAGGCAGGTGCAGCCTGACCCAACGCCAGGGCACGTGGCGTGCGACCAGAGCACTCCAGCGAGTAACCGCCCACCCGACCTCTTGCTGTTTTGACGTGACCGCGTTCTTGCAAACGCATTAAACTGAAAAAAAAACTTATTTCATGTGATAGGGATAATGAAATGTAGGTGCCAGAATAAATCCTACATTCCACAATAGTGCTCTATTGTTATGGGGTAAGATAATACCACCTTCTTTCTTCTCGTGTCTTCTCTATGATTTTAATTTATATAAATTTATATAGATACTTTCTGTCAACCTCTGTAATAACAAGTTTATTTGACTATTCTTCGATTTATGTCCATTTGAAATATACAAAACTATATTAAATAGTTTATCTTCACGCACAATCCCTGACGGGGTAGCCAGAAAGAACAGATCGCCAAGTGTCACGATCCCTACATACTTCTTTCGCTTCTTTCACATTCATCATCTTCTTCATACATGCACGTCTAGGTATCCGAGTACTCTTGACCCTCCTCTCTTCGAGCAATTTGCTCACATGGTCTTCGAAAGTTAATCTCGGTCTACCTCGACACCTTTTAATATTAACTTTCGCGCTATATATTTTCTTCACCATTCGGTCTTCACTCATTCGCTCAACGTGCCCAAACCATCGAAGCACGCCCTTATCCTTTTTGAGACAAGGTCAACTTTCAAACCTGCCATATTGCGAATCTCTTCGTTTCGCGTTCGGTCGGCCATGGTAAGGCCGCACATTTTACGAAGAGATCGCATCTCCACTGCATTCAACCTGCTTTTATGCTTCTTCTGGCATACCCAGGTTTCGCTGCCATATAACAAAGTCGGTACCAACACTGCGTTATGTATTGCAAGGCGTGCACTTTTCACAACGCCTTGCCTTTTGATTAACGCAGTCAGGGCACCATTGACATTGTTCCCAGCAGCGACACGCCTGTCCACATCTAAATCACATCTTCCATCCCGGCTAAACGCACTCCCCAAGTATACAATTTCATTCACCTGTTCTAGACATTCCTGATTTACCCAAATTTCGCACTTCGTTCTTTCTTCGTCCCTTTCAAATACCAGAACCTTAGTTTTGTTAGCATTCAAACGGAGACCATTAATTTCACATTCTTCTTTCATACACGTGACTAATGCCTGCAGTTCTGCCTCTGATGGTGCTATAAGCACTGCATCATCAGCATAAAGCAGACAATTTACTTTTATGTCACCCAATTTCACACCCAAACAGCTATCTTTCAGCTTCCGTAAACAGCTGTCGAGATACAGTATGAATAGCCAGGAAGACATGACACAACCCTGTTTTACGCCCGTTTGGACGCTAAACATGTGTGACAGGTCATGCCCTACTCTGCACACAGGCTTTACAGTCACAGTAAAGTGACTGCACAGCCCTTAGCAATCGACCATCCACACCATACCCCGGCAACAGTTCCCACATTTTCTTCCTTACAACCTTATCAAATGCTTTCTCAAGATCCACAAAAGCACAGAAAATCTTCTGGTTAGCAGCCAGAAGCTTCTCCGTGATCATGCGGAGAGAAAACATTTGATCCGTGCATCCATTTCCAGGTCTAAATCCGCATTGTGCCTCCCATAGAAATCTTTCCGATTTCTCTTGCATCCTACGTGTCAAAACCTTCGAGTAAACTTTACTTGCTAAACTGGTCGAACTGATCGCCCGATAGCACCCGCAGTCATAATGTGAACCTTTACCTTTATATAAAGGCACAATGACCGCGGATCGCCAATCATCCGGAACAGCCCCCGTTCGCCATCACAAATTGCACAGCAGATGAAAGCTGTCCCAGACGCGTGGCCCACCATACTTGACCATTTCAGCAGTAACTCTGTCTAGTCCCGCAGCCTTACCACATTTCAAACTTCTAATCGCACATTCAATCTCTTTCATACTGATGACCTCAGTGTCATCGAGGTCCGAGTCTGGCGTACCAGTCACGGCGTCACCCCCGGATCCCTCACTAAGATCATCACACGCATACATCTCTCTATAAAATTCGCTCCATCGCTGTAATAACCTAAAATTAAATAATTACATAAAAGCCACTATAGCAGAGTGGTTGGGTGATCAGAATTCGAGTGAAGACACTCGAGTTCGATCCCCAGGTAGTAGGTTCATACTAATGGGTTTTTTCCACAATCTAATGCACGTTTTATATCGCTTGAACATGAAGACTGCCGCTGGTTAACCAAAAAAAATATCTTCGGTGAAAGGAGAGTCAAAAGGACGTAATTGTCTAGACCTCTGTCTACCATTGTATTGAGAATGACGTGAAAATAAATTATAGAATAATAATAATTAATTGATACTTGCATTAAGTCCAGGAGTAGACCAATATAGACCATTGGTCTACTGCTGCACATAAGCCTCTATAGTGGCAGGGTTTGTCATAATCGCCACGCTTGGCAAGCGGATTGGCATCGTAGTACCAGATATCTTACATCCTAGACGCAATTGATTAAAATACTATATTTGTAAATCATTCAAGAACAAATTTAAACGTAATCCTACCTCCAAACAAAGAACTCCTTATACGGACTTTGTTTTTGGGCCAGAATATACACTTGGGCCGGCTGCATCATTTGCAAAGAACCCAATTTACATAGCTCTGTATCGTCGAAAGTCTTTGATATGGCTTGGTAGGCGGTGTATGGCTCTGTATGGTAAGCATACCCTGAAATTAATTTAACTTTTAATTATTATTTTGAATTTACTTTAATATTTTGAATTTAATTTAATTGAACTTTAACAACAAATTTATGAACGGATTTTTTTAAAATAATATAGTTTTTTAAGTCACGATAGCCGAGTGGTTGTGTGGTCGGTCAGGGTAGAGAATGGATCGAAGGGGCTTAATTGTCTAGACTAGACCTCTGTCTACCCCTGTATTGGGAATTACGTGAAGACATTTATTATTTATTTTTATTTGAATATAGTAAAAGATTATAATATCAATGTGATATATTTCATAATTATTAATTATAATATTATAATTTCAAACTTCATATCTTCCGTTACTAAATACCTTCGAATCGAAAATTACGTTCTTTCGACCTTTCGCCTTTCCCTGAAAACTCTTTTTTAGACAAAGTGACAGTTGATGAGCCTGTCGCCATCCGTTATGTCCAAGACAATGATGTAAATCGTACATGCGTTTTGAAAAAACATATTGGTAGAAGTCACGATGGCTGAGTGATTGGGTGGTCGGAATTTTGAGTCAATAGACCCGAGTTCGATCCCCAGGTGGCAGGCTTGTACCAATAGGTTTTTCAAAAACCTATCCACGACTTCTATCTCACTCTCTACTACTCATTCACTTAACGAAAAGTGTTACTTACCTCCAGTCCGCACCAGTTCTATTCCAGTTCGAACTGGCTGAAGAAGCGGCACCGTACGTTTTGCATTGATTACCTTTTTATTTCTCAATTCATCCTCTTTCGGGTTTTTGAAACCACTGTAGTAAAAGAAGCCTGGATTCTGTGGTATAAAAGTACAGTTAGCACAAATTCCTTTTATATAAGACAACAACAAACATGTAGACATAAGTCACGATAGTCGAGTGGTTGGGTGATCGGAATTCGAGTCGAGAAACCCGAGTTCGATCCCCAGGTGTTAGGCTCGTACCAATGGCGTTTTTCAGAACCAATGTACGATTCATATCGTTGCCTTGGACATTAAGACGGCGTTGGGCTCACCACCTGTCACGTTGCCCCAAAATATCTTCGGTGGAAGGTGGATCGAAGGGACTTAATTGTCTAGACTAGAACTCTGTCTACATCTGTATTGGGAATGGCGTGAAGATATTTTATTTATATGGACATAAAAAAAACACCATTCGAAATTCAAAATACAGAAATTAATATTTAATATTAATATATACATATACACGTTCTATTTATATTTTAGTGGAGTTTATTTGCGACATCATAACAGGCTCACCTGTCACCGCTAAAATGTCAAAAGTACGTAATGTTATCTATTTTTGGCAGTACATTTACCAGACAGAAAAGGGACTCAAATTTTTAGACTGATATCAATGGGAATATTGTCTGTATATTTCAACATATTGCATGTTGACTGCAGACTTAGTACAATACAAACATAGACAGTGACAATATCAGATACCACACGGTACCACAAAAACCCAGACCCGAGGAAAAGTATTTTCTTCATTAACCCGTACAATGCTTGTGGCTTATGGGATATAAGGCTGTGTATTATCGCTAGCCCTGTTTCTTCTGCATATCAATGATTTGTTACACATTAGTAACATTAATTGTTATGCCGACGACATCACTGGTGATGTCTTGTACACCGGCCGTGCTAATATTTCTCGGGAACACGGCGACGAGTACCGGAACAAACTTGTGTCTGATGTCAAGATTTTGTTAGATGAATTCTCAGACAGGGGCCGACTCAATTTAGTACAGTTCAACCATAAATAGGCATCCCCATGTCTATGTAAATGGATCCAACGAAGAGCGGCTCGAATCGTCGACGACCAGGATCTATCTGATCAGCTAGATCCGCTGGCTTTGCAAGATAATGCATCTCTTTGCGTTTTTTACAAGATTTACTACGAGGAGTGCTCCGAGGAATTGTTCGGTTTAATCGCAGCCGCTGAATTTCACCATCATACCTTACGGCATTGTCAAAAATTCCATTAATATCATCTTGATGCTTGGCATTCTACCTCATTCCTTTTTTAGCCGAATTTTTGCTTCGCACTTGCACTTTATGGAATGTGCTGTCGTTAGCGGTTTTTCCGGACCGAAACGACATAGGAATCTTCAAGAAAAGAGCCTATATCTCTCTCAAAGTCCGGCAACGCATCTGCTATTCCTCCGGTATTGCAGGTCTTCATAGGCGGCGGTAATCACTTACCATCACGTGAGCCACCTACTCGTTTGCCTCCCTACTCTATAAAAAAACACATTAACCCGGGAACAGAACTTTGGAGCTCGGAGCTGGCGACACCATGGAAACGGGTGTATACGTGTCTCGTCTTCGTACATTTGTCCGAATGGAAGCTATTTATTATGTAAACATGCTTTTTCTTCCATAAAAAAGTAAAATATTCTATGCCCTTTGTAAGCTACATCACAAAATATCATCAAAGTTTTAGTATGGATTCAGTAACATTTATAATATTGAAAGCATATATTACAAGTGATCGAAAAAAAGAACTGTCAGAACTAGAATGTGTGAGATTTGATTAATTGATTTATGTAGATAGTTTAGGGCCGTTCTCTGGAAATCTTCGGAGGATTGATAGATAATTGATAATTTTATTAAAAGTTGAATAATACAGAAAGAAATGCTTACTGAACAATTTTCACTGTGACAGAGACCGCGTGTTTCGACAAAGGAATCCAGTTACTGGCTACATGCTTTACCATCAAGTAACCTTGGTACATTACTAGATAACGAAAATTTACGTATAGCTGTAGGAATACGATTGGGAGCATCGATTTGTCAACCACATCGATGTCCTTGTGGCAGCGACGGTGACGAGTTAGGCCTCCACGGACTTTCATGCCAAAAAGTCAAAATCCGGCAGACTATCTCGTCATGGTTCCTTGAATGAGGTCATTCGAAGGGCTCTTGTTTCCATAAATATTCCATCGTTTTTTTTTTTTTCATTTAGAGCCTTGTGGAATATTTAGGGAGGATTGTAAGAGACCCGACGGCTTGACTTTAGTCCCTTGGGAGAGAGGCAAAGCTCTTGTGTGGGACACACAAGAGCAACTTGCGTCGATACATTAGCGGCCTCTCATATCAAGGGTACTTCGATAAGGGCCGGGGCGGCATCAGAGGCAGCTGAATCGGGTAAATGGCGTAAATATGAGTCTTTGAAAGGAGACTATATATTTGTTCCATTTGCCGTAGAGACAATCGGTCCGTGGGGTCCCCGCGCGATGCAGTTTCTAAAGGAATTGTATCCGCGACTTATCGTTGCCGCTGGTAACAAGAGGGCTGGTTCTTTTCTCGCTCAACGGTTAAGTCTAGCCATTCAACGTGGAAATGCAGCCAGCGTTCTTAGTACCATGACACGAGGAGTAGGGCTCTACGATTATAATAGTTTTTAGTTAATAAGTATTGTAAATATTAACATAATTTTTTCTGTAAATAAATATTTATGAAAAAAATACAGAAAGTATTAAATTAAAGAGAAAAAAAGTTTAAAATTTCAATTGACACGGGCGGGCTTCGAACCTATGGCGAACCGTGGCAACGCTCTTACCGCGAAACTACCGCGTCTTGCACGCATCAGTTAAAATGTTAAATCTCTTTATTTTGCCTTATTATGGCATCATCGTAAAGTTAATAATAATAGGTAAAGCAAATCCCGCCCGTGTCAGTTGAAATTAAAAAAAAAATCTCTTCAATTCAATAACAAAAAGTTGAGCATAACTTATATGTTTTAAAATAAATAAAACTGCGTAACAGAAAGTTTTATAAACAAATATTTATTGCATAAATATTTGACACAAAACGATTTTCTGGGGACTGTAATATGATGCCGTAAAGCATTCGAAACGTCGAGAACTAAAACTAATTTGTTAAAAACTAATTAAAACACAAGACAAAATCCGAAAATCTTATTAAATAAAATTTGTATTTAAAATATGTAGTATTCGCGTAAATACAAGAAATCATTATAAGTACCATCTATCTTGTTTCTGTACGCCTTTGATTACCTGGAATCGATCGCTATGTAGCGCTACCCCGAACCCCGAAATATTACAATTACCAACTTTTAAATGTGATTCTGTAGTGTATAGTAACGTATATTAATTTAATGAATGTTTACAAAACATTAAGTTTAATACCGTCAAATGATTCAGGCGTTACACTGCGGAAATTTATTTTTCTAAAGTTGGTATTAAACAATAACATTGCACCATTCCGCATGCAAAGATAAGAGGCATAAAAATAAAGGTCCGTCCTTCTCTTCGGACAACACAACACATGCCTTTTGCTTATGTATTCGTAATGGTGCAATGTTATTCACAAACTTTAGAAACTTAATAATGTCCCGGTATCAGCTATTCAAGTGTTCAGCCGAGCTCTATTACGTAACGTAATAAATACTCACATCAAGCCAACCTCTAGTGTATCCAATGTCCTCGAATATGAGCTCCAGATCACTGCTCATTAATGCGTCTACATCATGAAGTGTGGGAGAGGCAGCGTTAAGCAACCACGACACCACGCTACTGGTGTAGTAGTTATATAGGAGCATACTCGTCAAACCTACTACAAGTAGGATGAGTCGTCGACCTAGAAGTTACATACGTACGTATATAATAGCCTAATAAGTCACGACAGCCGAGTGGTAGGGTGATCGGAGTTGGAGTCAAGAGACCCGAGTTCGATCTCCAAGTGGTAGGCTCCAATGGGTTTTTAAAAAAAACTTATGTACGAATTATATCGTAGGCTTGGATCGTAGGATTGGATTTCAGGTTAACAGGAAACGAAGAGGTTCGCAATATGGCAGGTTTGAAAGATGACCTTGTCACAAAAATTGATAAGGGCGTGCATCGATGGTTTGGGAACGTTGAGCGAATGAGTGAAGACCGAATGGTGAAGAAAATATATAGCGCGAAAGTTAACATTAAAAGGTATCGAGGTAGACCGAGACTAACTTTCGAAGACCATGTGAGCAAATTGCTCGAAGAGGGGAGGGTCAAGAGTACTCGGATACCTAGACGTGCATGTATGAAGAGGATGATGAATCTGAAAGAAGCGCAAGAGGTATGTAGGGATCGTGACACTTAGCGATCTGTTCTCTCTGGCTACCCCGTCAAGGATTGTGCTTGAAGATAAGTAAGTTGGATATAACGGGCACACCACCAGTCACGTTGTCCCGAAAATATCTTCGGCGGAAGGTGGCTCAAAGGGACTTAATTGTCTATACTAGACCTCTGTCTATCTCTGAATTCCGTGATGATATTTATTTATTTATTTTTATAATAGCCTAGTAAGTCCCGACCAAGCCGAATGGTTGGGTGATCGGAATTCGAGTTTAAGACCCGAATTCGATCTTGAGGTGGTAGGAATGACATTTTTATTCAAAACGTGTGTACGATTTTTATTATTGGCTAGTAAATAATGACGGTGAAAGGCTTACCATCTGTCAAGTAGTCCCAAAAAAATGTCTTCTATGAAAGGTGGGTGAAAAGGACTTAATTTGACCACTGTCTAACCCTGTATTGGGAATAGCTTGAATTTTTGAAGAGAAGAATTTTCTATTCAATTTAATTGTACAAAATTAATATAAAAAGAAAACATATGGCGCATTGAATGAAGCGAAAGAGGTATTTAAGGATCGTCAGAGACGCGAGGATGTAATAATACAGTTATACAAAGACAGTTATACAAAAAAAGTCACGATAGCCGAGTGGTTGGGTGGTCGGAATTACGAGTTAATAGACCCGAGTTCGATCCCCAGTTGGTAGGCTCGTACCAATGGGTTTTTTAAAAACTTATGTACGAATATTGTTGGCTTGGCCATTAAGACGGCGACGGGCTCACCACCTGTCACGTTGTCCCGAAAATATCATCGGTGGAAGGTGGGTCGAAGGGATAATTAATTGTCTAGACTCGACCTCTGTCTACCCCTGTATTGGGAATTGAAGAAAGAAGAAAAGAAAGAAAATCGTTTATTCGTGGACCGAATACAGTACGAAGACAATATAAAATAAAATGACGCAAGCTAAACTAAAACAACAAATATGACAGTCCGTGCTGCAGCATACGACCACGAAATGGATCGAACTCAGTTGTAGCCGGGATAATCCGACACTGATTTTCAGTCAGACCGAATTGTGTAAAGATTAGTTATACAAAAAGTTTACACCCAGGAGATTGTCTCCTGTGTGTAAATTTTTACTTTATAAAACCTTAATAACCTTGACTCGAAAAAGTTTGTCGCTCTATCGGAACTCCATCTTCATATTCTGTAACAAAACAATTAAGTATTTATGATTAAATTAAAAGAGAAAAAATGTTTTTAAAATTTCAACTGATACGGGCGTGAGAAGTGTAAATTGTAAAGAATCAATAGCCTAATGGTTTAGGGTATGGATTGCTAAACACCGTCGTAGGTTCGGGCGCGCGATTTCTCAATCTCCGCAAAAAACACATTGTTCTGCATTGTCTCGGGTCTGGGCGTTTGTGGCACCTTTCTAGTTTTCAATTCCATAATACAAGTGCTTAAGCTGCTTACTCAGGGGAGTGATGTTGAATCTATATCTACGTATGTAAGTATGTATATATCCCGAGCGATTTCTGCCACAGCGACTATGGACCTATGAGTATTGCGAGCGTCGTTCGTGTGCTCGCAGGTGACTGACGTAACCTTGTTTTGCGCTGAACGTGCGAGTACATTGAGCACAAGTCAGTACCCCTCCCACATAGATGTAGGTGATGGCTGTAGGTGAACGAGCCTTGAGCGCGTCTTGTCTCTATGTATGTATTTAATGTACCAAAAAACTTTCTCATTTTAACTCACCCTGCTGGCATGTGGTAGCGAAGACGCTGAAGAAAGCGTATACGTGAGGTTCAGATCTGTTCTCTATCCTCGCAGCGGCAGCCAGTATCGCGATACAGACGATACCAGCGATACAGGAACACCACCACACGGCGGGCGACATTGGTGTGAGAAAACGGTTTTCGTAATTGCCTACGCCTTTATCGGGGATTAAGTAATAAAATTTCGTCCTAGAATAAACGGTCGACGTTAATTAACCTAGGCTTCCCGCAAAGATTCCCACATAGAATGGTCCTATGCCATCCATTGACTCCCAGCAAAATTCTATAGGTCGTCATTACATCTTATAAGGGGTCATCCTTTCTTCCTCAACGGTTGTCATTTCCGGGAACTATAGGTCGGCCATGTTTTTAGTTTATCTGGTTCTGGGCGGAAGTCATCATTGCTTAGATTTTATCAAGCAGAGGAAAATAGCCCTTAATGAAACACCCTTTCTATAAGCCCGTTGAGGAACTCTTTAGTTTGTCACTAAGTCTAACTAAGTGTCATATTAGTTTTCCAAACGGAAGGCACGAAACCCATAAGTATTATTAAATTTATATACTCATAATATAAAATAATGTTACTATAACCAAGTGGTTGGGTGATCGGGATTCGAGTCAAGAGATCCGAGTTCGATTCTCCGGAGGTAGGTTCGTACCAATGAGTCTTCTTCTCTCTCTCGCTTTAAGTTGATCTATGTACAAATAATGAGAACATTTGAATTTTTTTTCAACCATCAATCAGTAGTTTAATATTAGTGGGATTATTTTTGCCATTACCACTATTAAAAGCGGTATTACTAAAGATTCTTCTTAACAATCAATTGACACTAGCGGAACGGGAAACCGACGACTCGCAGCAATATTGCGCTGTCCGTTACGCCAAAGGTTGCCTCTGTCAGGTTGCCTTACAGTTTCTACATCGCCCAAATCATTTTCTACATCGTCCAAATTTAATACTTACTCTAGAGTTGTGGCAGAAGGAAAGAAGATATCCACCCAATTGAGCCACTTGGGAAATATTCTTGCGCATGTACAAGATATGTCTTGTTCGCCCCAGAATAAGGAATTTGTCACCGCCTGTCATTAATATAAATTATATGACTTTTAACAAAAAAAAAAAATACATAAGCGGCAAAGCCAGGTGGAAGCTGCAGCATAAATGATCCTGCTCTGCCGAGGCAGGAACATTCACACCCATGTCCTCTTTCGTCTGTCTCTTTTCCTTCGTTTCTCATATTTCTATTCTTTATCGTAGGCTGCTCACCCATGGGAAAAAGTATATTACAAAATTTCAAATATTTTTCGTTATTATTCCACCTTTTCGACCAATTCGATTGATACTTCAGGTTCACGACAAGTTATTGAATATAAGTAAGTCAATATTAACATAAATAAACAAATACGTACATATATAGGGACAACATCACATTCATTGCTCTGATCCCAAAGTAAGCAACTTAAGCACTTGTATTATGGAATCAGAAATAACCACAAATGCGCAGTGCTGAGAAAATTTTGAAAAAGTGTTTTCTATATTGACCCGAATGGGAATCGAACCCGGGACAGATTCGGCGCCACTATGAAAACCGGTGTATACGCCACTCGTCCACCGAGGTCGGCAATTTGTTATCACTATTGAGTTATTTAATATTCATGCTTGAATATTTAACTTGAATATATAATTACCAACGTAGAATTCCTTTCCGGTGAACCAATCCAACGTCCGACAATAGTATAATTAAATCTGAAAATAAAAATTATTCATTACCACCCGCATTGAAATATCCAATTAGATTGAAATCTCGCATACTTATAAACGATCCATGATATAACACTAAAATAAATAATAAAAAATAATAAATTTGTTGCTAATAATATAATAAAAAATTTATTGCTTAAAAAAGTTAAAGACACGCTTTTGTGACTAGCAGAATTAAAATGTAGAAAGTATCCCATAGAATATTCAAAAAAAAATTATTAAGAATAAAATTATTTTACAGTAGAAGCGTGGGGTTCTTCTTAAGATTCTTTATAATGGCTTGCCAACATTTTCCATTAATAAAACTAGACAAAAAATACTAAAACCTTAGCCTGGATATGTAATAGCCACATATAACATAAGGTATTTGTTTGCATTGTTTGCATTGCCAAAGCATACTATTACGACATTCATAAAAAAATATAGTTTTCATGTGATTATGGTGTAAGAATATAACACCCACTTTCTTCTTGTGGATATCGAAAGAAGAGACTACTAGTATCTTGTCGTCTTCAAAATGTAATTGGCTATCGATAGATGATGGGATAATCATCTCGAAAATATTGGACCATAATTCAGCAGCCTCGTGTTTGTCAATCCTCTTGCCAAGCGTGGCAATTATGGCATACACTCTCCCACGGGAGAGGCCTGCGTCCTATACTCTTATAGGCCATGATGATAATGATGATAATAGTGAATATTTACCTGAAGTTGTGTTGCTCCTTGAGTACGTCAAGCAGTTGTGCGACTATTTTAGTCATGACTGATACACCAGCAGTGTAACCCAGGTCCGTCAGCATCTCCGGCTTGAATGCTTTTGGACGTTCCAGTATCTAAATGGACGAAATAAATACATTCATACATAGATAGGGAGTACATCGCATAGTTTGCTCTGATCCCTAAGTAAGTAGCAAAAGCACGATTGTTACGAAGCCTGACATTTCTGGTACATTCTGGACGAAAGTACTACAAACAACCTGACCCGAGAAAATGTAGAAATAGTGTTTTTCGCATTGATCCGTTCAGATATCCGTCCCGGAACAACGCAAGGGTTATGTGGAAGAGACCTTAAGCATAACTTCATTTAAGATATTGGGGTTCCAGAAACGGATAAGAAGTTTCTGGCGCTGCTATCACCGATCGGCTTTATCGGGAATCAAAATCAAATCCATAAAAAATAAAAGTAAATCTTTCTTGGTCTGAGGCTTACGTCTCGCATTGGATATTTAGAAGAAGTTTGGCATAAGATCTACTTTTACTATAACTATTTAACTATTCATTTTTAACTCACCACTGACACAGCTCTTAAAGTCAGATTGTGAAAATCCCAACGGTCGTAATATTTGTATCTATTCAGCAACAATTTTAAGCCTGCACACATAACATGTTACTAAAATCTTTTGTTGCAAACTTTTATATAATCACTTTATTAAGGTAATATAAAATATCTTCACGCCACTCCCGATACTGGTAGACAGAAATTTAGGGATAACACACCAAAAGAATTTCCACAATTTCGTGTAAAAAAGAATAAAAAATAAAAACCTATGTAATGAAATGATATAACTATACGTAAATTAAGTAACGCATGTTTTTAATACCAATTATTTTTTCTGTCATTGTAATTATATATCATTATATTGTTGTATTATATAACCGGGGATTTTGTCTTTGATATTTATATGTGAAATTACTCATCAAATAAATGCATACGTAAAGTTATAATAATAATAAGTTTTAATGTTACTAGATTTTGAGTCAGTCGACTAATTATTGTTTATTAAAATAGTAACACCTGTTTGCTTATTCCATGTTCCCAGTCGCATCCGTTCTAGTTTATTACCCTGAATCCTTCCATAATTAAACATGTCGACCAATTCGTAGGAGTTATCTAAAATGAGATACATGGAAAACTTATAATTTTTATTTTTATTTCATGAACATAATGTAGTTGTATAAAGAACACAACAATAATAACAATAAATAATTTAAAATGCGTCATGCGCATTTTTAATTATTTATTGTTGTATTATTTATCACTATAAAAATTAATTTCATACCTTTATAATAGGCGAGAACGATATCTGAACTGATACTTAAATTGAGTTGCTCAATGTATTTTTCAAATTTAACGTCTTTGTGTGCTGTGTTACCATCCGCGTAGTTTACGATAAGCCAAAAATGCATAGCATCTAATAAATTTGCTCTCGATGCCTGAATTAAAAAATATATTTAGTTCATTTATTGATACTTTATTGTTAACACCTTTTTTTTTAAAAAAAAAAGGGTAACAAAAGGTGGGCTTAATGCCATATGGAAAAATGGCTATGGCTAATGATATATTTAAAAGCAACAGAATATAAAAGTTGTTTTGTTCTTACCTCAATTAGTAAGTTTTCTGCTTGCTGGCATGATGCGTCTAAAAGAACTCCAACGGGAGTATTCACATGTTTTAATGCTTCTTCTACATTTTTGATGGGTTCATCGATCATGTTTACTGATGTTCGTACTCCTTGTGCAATGAAATTATTAACCGTATTTTTTGTTACTGTAATGAACATATTAAAAAAAAACAGTATTTAAAATAAAAGTCAAGTTTGCCTTCAGATTACTACTGAACATGGGCCTCTCCAAAAGTTTACTATATGGAACGGTCCTCAGCCACGTGTATCTAAAGTCTCCACGTGACATCTTCATTCAGGTCACCCATGCATTTTGTAAAGGAACGTCCTATACTGTGTTTGTCTTAATGAGGTTTGCCTAACTATAACATTTCCGGAACGGTTATTAGTTCATAATATTAATCGCACAAATATTTGCCTTTCGCGGGGTTTGAACCGGCAACCCTTAGATTTAAAGGGAAGATCACTACCAACTAGAGTATCAGATCGTCAAAAAATATTGTAATGGTAATTGCAACTGTAACTGAAACATACACAACAGCAAGTTTTCTAAGTTATGTTAGATAGGGATGATTATTAAATTCAATAATATTAATAATATAAAAAATAATTATAAAATATTTATAAAAAGAAAACACACGCAGTAAAAGTGACAACTTTAGAAAATTTCCATGTGTTTGGTCTCATTTTCTCGTTAGTTAAATTACATGTGTGTGTTATCCCTTTCAGTGTCGCTTTTCCGTTTCGAAATCGCAACTGACCTTTAGGAGGTCTAATTTTCAGCTAGATGTAAATTTATTAATGCAAATTACTTAAGGTCTATACCATGGCTAACATTCCAATGCAAATAGATAAATTATGATAATTATAAACATGAATTAAAATACTTAACCTACCATCTCTTTTGTCACAGGATAAGTAGCACAGATGTCTTACGAGTCTGTGTTGAAAGTAAGCCCCTGACATATATTCAGCTGTTTCAGGAAAGGTTGAAACGAATATTAGTTTCAACATTAAAAACAGTAGGGGTAGCATCTGAAATCGATAGCAAACAATTATTATAATAACGGGGAAGAAACTTCCTTTAAATATTTTTATGTATATTTCTCATATTTTTTAGAAAAGATCCTCAGTATGGGAGTCGACTACGTAGGTTGTCAAATGTACGTGCGTATTTTGCGATTTAAAAATAAAAATAAATAAACATCTTCACTCAATTCCCAATACAGGGGTAGACAGAGGTCTAGTCTAGACAATTAAGTCCCTTTGACCTATCTTCCACCAAAGATATTTTCGGGAAAACGTGAGAGGTGGTGAGCCCGTCGCCGTCTATATCTCCAACCCAATTCCCAATACAGGGGTAGACAGAGGTCAAGTCTAGACAATTAAGTCCCTTTGACCCACCTTCCACCGAAGATATTTTTCGGGACAACGTGACAGGTGGTGAGCCCGTCGCCGCCTTTTATCTCCAACCCAACGATATAATTCGTACATATGTTTTTGAAAAACCAATTGATACGAGCCTGCCACCTGGGGATCGAACACGGGTCTCTTGACTCGAAATTCCGACCACCCAACCACTTGGCTATCGTGACTTTTTATTTTATGATTTACTTCAATAAATATTGTATATAATGTAGTTGTTTAGTCTTGGTGGTAATCATAAGTTTAGACTTCATAGACCACAGCTTACGTAGGATAATATAGTACTTGAGCCGTTTCAGTGTCCAAATGAAAAACGAAATTGGAAACTCTTGATAACTCTGTTGTACAAGATTTACGCACAGATATTAAACTCGAATCTTGCCATACGGTATCAGTTTACGCAATCATTTCACAATTGTGACTGTATTCCGAGAGCACAGTTTTTGACTAGCATTAATACTTATAATTAAACTTATGTACGAATTATACCGTTGGCTTGGACAAAAAGACGACAACGGGCTCACCACCTGTCACGTTGTCCCGAAAATATCTTCGGTGGAAGGTTGGTCGGAGGGACTTAATTGTCTAGACTAGACCTTTGTCTACCCCTGTATTGGGAATTGTGTGAAGATATTTATTTATTTTATAATACTTATAATTGCTATATCGAAATTAGTAAGATAAGCCATAAAACGAAACAGAAGATATTCAAATTCACATTTTACCTTTAAAAACAACTTCTGTCTATTGTCTCGATGTCGATTCCGAATGATTTTGACATGGGACGGATAGCCATTAAATAACGAACTTCAATTATATCGTTTTACGTCAATCATGCTTGATGGATTGAATGCGATTTGCAATGTTCTGAATTTTAGATAATCGTAAGTAATCAAACACGTAGAGTAAGCTATAATACAAGTGAAATGGATTAAACATATAGTAATATTTGTACATTTGTATATAAGTAAAAAAATAGCATAATTAAATTAATAGCACTTAGGAGACAAAGCCGTGCGATATTGCTGTAAGAGTTATACAACTCCTTTTTCAGTGGTTGCCGTAAGAGGATTCTGGTAAAATGGCATCTCAAGCAGAGCAAAGTCTGGTCCTGCAATCGCCAATTCGTTTGCCGGCATGGCGATGATGGCAAATACTAGTTTAAGGAGAGGTATCCCTCTCTACTTCTGTCCAGGATTTACTAGGTAAGCATGTAAGGTGACAAACATCGTTTGGCTTCAACGGCAGTATGGCTTCCGTGGCCGAGTGCAGTACACACCAGTTTGAACGGTGTCGCCAGTAATGAAAACCTACTTTCGATCCCCAGCCGGGTCATTGTAGAAAATCACTTTCTACACTCCTTCGGGTCTCGGTGGTTTGGTACCTTGGTTATTTCTGATTCCATAAATAAGTGCTTTAGCTATTTACTTTGGGATCAGAGTAATGTATATGATGTAATCCCTATGTGCGTTTGTATGTCGACATGTTTTAATTTTTTTAACAAATAATAAAACAAATTTTCTATCAAACAAACCACGCTTTGTTGACGCCTAAAATGGAAGTGGAAAAAAGAAAGGATAAGTGGGTATAGAAGGGGTTAGCTAAGTGCTTCTCCTACCTTACTGTCCGGATGAAACACAGAAGCATAAGATGCTTCTGCATCTCACTGATAAAGTATAAGTCAAGGCCCAGTGCCCCATGTTCGGTTGAGCCCTTACTTTTGTATAGAAGGTGCCGCTTGGCTTTGAACCTTTGAAAACATTTATTAATTAATACGACAGAAGAGTGATTGATTTTTCACTTTACAGTCACTCATTGTAGAGTCAATATTCGTGATAATGTCTTGATTTGAAGCGAAACATATATCGCGTAATTACCGGAGGTGGTGTATATTACCTGCTGTTGAGAGTAGTGAAGTGAAGATAGTGCCTTTCTTTTCTTCTACCAGGTAACATTACTTTTTATATACAACCGAAGACATTTTTTGGGACAACGTAATAGGTGGAGAGCCTGTCGTCCTCTTTACGTCTAAACCATACATAGATACATAATGGCCTATTAAAGCCCACTGTAGGACATAGGCCTCTCCCATTGGAATTTGCCCCAATTAAAAAAAAAGATTTTGCCGTAATCGCCACGTTTGGCAAGCGGATTGGCGATCACTGTATCAGATACCTCGCACCTTAGACGCTGCTGCCCATCTCCGGTCTGATTATTTTGGTCTGATATTTTTAGAGATGGTTATACCGCCATCTATCGGTGGCCATAATGATGTACAAGGCTGTTTCCTTGAGTCGCCCCTTACGAGTGGCAACATGATACCGTTACCACACGGTCATATACCATACAGTCATATACATAAAAATTTGTAGAAATTATGATTTTCCGTTAACTTTTGGTCCGATTTAATTCATAGACCACCCCACCTCAGATCACCCCACTATATGGTATGATTATTTGATAAATTCTTTGGTTATTTTTATTATCGCGATTTAAAAATGGATAGCATGAAAATTTGTTTTCGCAGATAACATGATGTTTGCTGTGGTTGTCAAAATACGTTAAATCTTCGGAAGTATTTTTGAGATATCCTCGGACGTCTTGTTTATTTTTTGGTTTAGTTAGACCGTGAAACAAAAGGATATTTCTGTTTATATGAGCTCGACTGAAAATATATGTCCGTTTTAATATCTTTCGCTTATATTTTGACTGAAAACCACATGTCGTGGGAAACCCGGATATAACTTACTAATATGAACTATACGTGAGATACCGTAAGAGAGAATATTTTATCTTTTTCTTCAACTGCATACTGAACTAATAGAAGCTGCTCTATATTTGTTGATAGGTGTAGGATTTATAATAATAACTATCCTATGTTTTGTCGAACAAAAAAGTCACGATAGCCGAGTGGTTGCGTGATCAGAATTTCGAGTCAAGCGACCCGAGTTCGATCCCCAGGTGGAAGGCTCGTACCAATGGGTTTCTCAAAAACTTATGTACGAATTACATCGTTGGCTTGGATAAAGAGACGGCGACGGGCTCACCACCTGTCACGTTATCCCGAAAATATCTTTGGTGTAAGGTGGGTCGAAGGAACTTAATTGTCTAGACTAGTTGCGTGAAGATATATTTCACCCTAGTATTCGTAGCCAGCTATGTAGAATTACGAGTACAGACCTAAAAAGAACTGAAGTTGTGACGAGCACATTTCTACAGTTATGCTACTTTTTACTTCGGGAAATTAAAGGAGTAGTAGGAAGTAAGATATGCGTGGATGTATTAAAATACAGAAAGTAGTACAAAACTTAGTGTGAAATCTGCAGAATGAGCATACTGATCTCATTTATTACATTAAATAGTTACAAACTGAGTTTAAGGTTTTCATATATTTATTCGTTAAATATTTATTGAATTAAAAAAACATGCATTTACAAGATGTACTACGGGGAGTGCTTCCAGGAATTGTTCGGATTAATTCAAGCTGCTGAATTTCACCATCGTACCTTACAGCATAGTAAAAAAATACATCAACACCATCAAGATGCTTGACATTCCACCACAGTGCGTTTTTCGCGGATTTTCTGCCATGCACTTGCACTTTATTGAATGTGTGCCGTCAGCAGTTTTGCGGAGCGATACGAATTAGGGACCCTCAAGAAAAGAGTCTATATGTTTCTCAAAGGCCGGCAACGCATCTGCTATGCCTCTGGTATTTCGGGTAATCACTTACCATCACGTGGCGAGGGAGGCAACAAGCAGGTCGTTTGCCTCCCTTTTCTATAAAAAAATCATACATTATATCCATTGTTCGTCATTATTTAAACTTCTACCGTTTTGTATTGAGGTTCGTCTTACGGAGAAAACGGTGAAAGAATGTCCGTAAAGTAAAGTCAATTAATATCTTACTGCTATTTCATTCCACCGAAAACATTTTTTGAGACAACGTGACAGGTGGTGAGTCTATCATCGTCATTATGTCCAAGCCAACGATATAAATCGTACATAAGTTTTTTTTAAAAAGCCCATTGGTAAGAGCCGCGGAAATCGAACACTGCTCTTATGACTCGAATTCCAATCACCCAACCATTAGACTATTAAATATAGGTATTTATTATTTATAAATAGAGAGAACAGATTGCCAAGTGTCACGATCCTTACATACCTCTTTTGCTTCTTTAAGATTTATCATTTTCTTCTTACTTGCACATCTAGGTATCCGAGTACTCTTGACCCTTGTGTACCCCTCAAGTGTACTATTTCGAACAATCGGTCTTTGAAAAATAGCCTCAGTCTGTCTCGACACCTTTTAGTATACTTTAACTTTCGTATATATTCTCTTCAACATTCGGTATTCGTTCATTCGCTCAACGTGCTTCAACCATCGAAGCACGTTCTTATCAATTTTAGTGATAAGGACATCTTACAAACCTATACGCAATTAAGTTCCTTTGACCCACCTTCCAGATCCTTTCCGTCGAAGACATTTTCGGGACAACGTGACAGGTGGCCAGCCCGTCGCCGTCTTTATGTCCAAGCCACCGATATAATTCGTACATAAGTTTAAAAAAAAACCCATTGGTATTAGTCTGACACCTGGGGATCGAACTCGAGTCTCTTGACTCGAAATTTCGACCACTCCGCTATTGTGACTTAAAAACCTACGATATAGCGAATCGCTTTCGGGCGGCTAAGGTATCGCCGCATTTTATGAAGAGATCGCATCTACCCTGAATTCAACTTCTTTTTGTGCCTCTTCTGACATACACATGTTTCGCTGTCATATAACAGGTACCAGCACTGCGTTATGTATCGCAAGGCGTGCACTTTGCTACGCCTTACCTTTGGACCATGTTCCCAGCAGTGACACGCATGTGGACACATGTGTATCACATATTCCATCCCGGCTAAAAGAGCTCCCCAAGTATAAGATTCACCTGTTCTGGACATGCCTGATTTACTTATATTTCACACTCCGCGTTGGAACTACGCCCCTTGCAAATACCACAAACTTAGTTTTATTAGCATTCGAACGGAGACCTTTATTTTCACATTCTTCTTTCATAAACGTAACTAATGCCTGCAGTTCTGCCTTTGATGATGAAATAAGCATTGCATCTTCAGCATACAGCCAACAATTTAATTTCGTGTCCAATTCCAAAGTTGCTTACTAAATAATGGCAAACTAAAACATTTTTTCTTGGTACAATTTTTTCATTAAAAAATCCACTCATCAATCAATTTACACATTTGTTTAAGTTATATTACATGTTAAAGGAATTGGGATCCAATAATGTATCACGATATCAAAATATTTAATGTGTTACGAAATAAAAATAATGATTTATTTTGTATGTTACTATGAAATATTTTTTTCTGTAGCTTCAGGTTTTATGAGTAATATTGATATGTCTAAATATATTAATATTGTTTTCAGTAATCTGAAATTGCCCAATCTTGGAGAGTAGTTTGGATTGGATAATATTTTTTATTTACAGATCCACATAATAAATTGTGTATATGAGTTTTTATTTTACCGAAAAGTTCCATGTTATACTACGGAGTACGTAATATTTTTTTTAAATGTAAACAACATAAGATACATTGCTCTGATCCCAAAGTAAGTAGCTAAAACACCCGTGTTATAGAATCAAAAATAAAGAAAATACTACAAATACGCAGATCCGAGACAATGTACAAAAAGTGATTTTCTATATCGTCCGGGAATCGAACCTTATTTAAGCTGACACCACGAAAACCGGTGCGTAAACGGAGGTATCCTAAATTCAATATTTGATTAGGAAATTGCCTTTAGTCCACGGAGGTCACCTAAATTATTGATATATTTTTATATGGAAAGGAAGTTAGTAATAAAATAAAATTTAAATCCCGTTTCTATCTTACTGTATGAACAGCATCAAGAAATGTAAACCCGGAATGTAAACATTACAAACTTACCTACCGATGATACACGAAAATTAATTTTGTATTAAGCCAAGTTATGATAGCTAATTGAAAACGTCTAGTACGCCAACTGTGTCAATATTAAATTCAATTTATTTTCAGATATGTTTAAATATCGGGTGATGTTGTGGCGACCCTGATCCGAATTTTAATCGAACAGTTTAGATGGCACCTATGTTAATTACTATTACAGGATTGAGTTGTATGATTGATTTATGATTTTATTGTTATATTTATTAATAAATTTATATTTATTAAGTCACGATAGCCGAGTGGTTGGGTGGTCGGAATTTCGAGTCGAGAGACTCGAGTTCGATCCCCAGGTGGCAGGCACGTACCAATGGGTTTTCAAAAACTTATTAATGAATATCGGTGGCTTGGACATAAAGGCGGCGACGGGCTCACCACCTGTTACGTTGTCCCGAAAATATCTTCGGTGGAAGGTGGGTCGAAGAGACTTAATCGTCTAGACTAGACCTCTGTCTACCCCTGTATTGGGAATTGCGTGAAGATATTTATTTATTTTATTAATAAGTTAAAACATATTTGTATTTAATCAATAATTTCGAGGCAGCCCGAGACTATGTTTCGAATTCCATGTGAGCAAATTGCTCGAAGAGGGGAGGTTCACGAGTACCACGACGTGAATGCATATAGAAAAGGATGAATCTTACAGAAACGAACGAGGTATGTAAGGATCGTGACACTTGGCGATTTGTTCTCTCTGGCTTCCCAGTCAGAGACTGTTTTGGGACAACGTTGAAGTTTTTTGGGACGATGTGATTGGTGGCGAGCCCGTCTCTCGATAGAAATCGTACATAAGTATTTGAAAAAAACCTTTGGTACGAGCCTAGGGGATAGAACTCGGGTTCTTGACTAGCATCTCGATCACTCAATCATTCGCCATCGTGACTGTTAGTGACTATAGAAGTAGGACAACTACTTTATAATTCAAAAAATATGTAGTTGCTTACTTACATTATTACATCCACGAGTCAACTATGAAAGACGTCACGTATTGAAATGGGAGGTTGGAGTAGGGGAGTGGGGTAGTGGGCCCAGCACCTAGTACCTATCTTACCAGATGTAACTTTACTCAGGCCGTGTTAACTTTCTAGACTTTTATAATATTACCGAGAATAATGAGATTAAGCACTAAGTTTGCCTATTGTATTTCTTGTATGGGTCTGCTTGAAGATATTTCAGGGGAAGTTTTTGGAATAAGTGTTGTGCAAATTCTTTGTTTCATTTTATGTATCTCGTTTCTGTGTACATAAATTTATAAATAAATAGATATTTAAATTTGAAAACATATTTTTTTCAATGTCGAATTAAATGAAAAGGCACGTAAAATGAATAGAGAGGATAAAATAAACGAAAATTTATTTTCTTTCGCTTGCAAAAAAACCGTTGTCAGTTTTCCCTTTCGTTGCTAACTACTTTGATTGAACCCCCGTCAAGATACTCATTATGATCCGCTGTCAGGCCAGTCAGTCCAAATGACACAATAGTGGTACATAACATGAAAACATAAAAAAAATTTCTCTTCATTTTAACTATTTATTCGTAGGTTTAAGATATAATTCCATACATACATCAATCACATCCTGTAAAATCCCACTGCAATATGTAGGCCTCATCTTTAAGGTATGCCATGATCTTTACCCTTGGTAAGCGGATTGGCGATCGGAATACCTTTATTTATACTTGTGGTAATACTCGTACCTACCATATATCCGCCCTTGTCAAGGCAAGGACAGGTGACGTCGGGCTAAAACCCCACGGTATCCTGGCATCTTCATTGGCAGAGCTAAGAAAAAGCTTCTGCACACATCCATGACCTCACCCGCGCTGGTGGCCACCCTAGGCGGCCCTTCTTAGGCAGAAAATCATTTTCCTCTTCTTCCTGACTAGACGCGCCTACTAACTTAATTTTGCCGCTACCAAATCTTTGCTGTGGAGCACAAAGAGAGCATTGTTAAGGCAATGACGTAAAGTCTAATTCCACTTGCATTTTAGATGCTACTGTTCGTCACCAGTAACTAGTGATTTTTTTTCTAACATTTTCTCGATAACGTTATTCCGCCATTTGTTGATAACAATTGCAATTTTCAACGCTTTTTCCTTACTCGCCTCTTAAGACACCCACAGGAAGAGAGGGGTTAGTATATTCTTACGCCGTAACCACACAGTTTCTCACCTAATGCCTGCAGTGAAGAATTACGAAAAGGAAAAGGATCCTTTGATTAAAAAGGACCTAGGAACACATATCATTGTTGAAACTTTAGCTGTGGTATACATATGAGACAATGTCTAAGAGAATGCATTTGCAATTGAAAATATGAAGCCTAGTTTGGTACTGTTTGCGCAGAAATATCCAGTTTAGTTTCTCAATAAAATATCTGAACATAAGAGCGACTTCTGTTTCACTGAAGACTGTTTGCTTCCCGCAATTTATTCGGATCGTATTTTCGATAACTTTTCAAAATATAAGATAATATTTTTACTATATAAATTAATGTTATGTAGCACACGTTTTCAGAATACATTTTTTTTTATCGAAAATGGAGGCAAACGAGCAGGTGGCTCACGTGATGGTAAGTGATTACCACCGCCCATGAACACCCGAGGCATAGCAGATGCATTGTCTCCCTTAGAGTATCCCCCCCCCCCCCCAGAATTAGAGATGGGGCGTGTGTGGGCCACCGGTTACCTGCACTCACCAGACGAAACGCAGAAGTTAGACCTCTACTTTACGCCGTTACGTACTACGATATATACTATCGTATTGCCTTAAATATTCATTTGACTAAACTTATCTTGATCCCAAGATCATATAGGGCATATAGGGTATATATTCAATTAAAAGTTTGACTTTGATTATACATTTAAGATGTGTGGTAAAGTAAAGGTGCTTGGGAGAATTATCAGGATGATCTTTTGTGATTTCCAAAGTTGTGATTCTCCAAAATTTTTGATTACATCCATTATATTACAGTTACCAAGAAATTACCGATTGCCGAGTAGTTGGGTAATCGGAGTTCGAGTCAAAATATCCGAGTTTGATACCCAGGAGGTACCTATGAGTTTTTTCAATACTTATTTACGATTTATATCGCTACGATTATATGGCTCTGGTGAAGTGTGGGTTGAAGGCACTGAATTTAAACAAAATTGTAGGTAAAACCTATCCACCTGTATTACCCGCTACTGTATATAAATTACACCAAGTCGACCTTTTTTTAAGGTCTCAATAGAACCGAAAGGATTGCAGAAGATAAGGCTCGGGTCGGTCCAGCTAGCAAAGTAATATTGTTTATCCGGTTGATCATTCAATATTCTTATAGTAGTTTCTGTTTTATAGTACCGCTTATGAAAAATAGTAGGCACACAAATTTTTAAAGTACAGTAACAGTAAAGTAGTACTTAATTTTGTTCCCCGAATAATAAATTCGGGGATGTTAAATATTAAGTAAAATATTTTAAAACAAAATAGTTAATTAAATAGTTTATTAATTAATTAACTTAAATAGTTTTCAAAAAAATGAATGACACAATTTAAATATTATCGTTTTGTTTTAAATTAAAACTTGATTAATTACGAAAAACAACACAACACAGTTTATTATTATTACATACATCAATCTAAATTGCTGATTGTCGATAGTTGTATCAGACACCTGACACTTTAGCCGCTATCCGGTAGCGGCCTGATTATTTTGGTCTGATATTTTTTGAGATGGTTATCCCACCATTTGTATGTAACCATTGTCTTTTTTCTACCCGAGTTTATAAGGTAGGGTAGAAAAAGAGGAATATATGTGTTACAAATACATAGAGTGAGGTAGCATGAGTGGGCCAGCGAGACTGGGGCAGGATTAGAGCATTGCAGACATAAAGCCTGAATTAGCTCATCCTCATCATGTTTTCTTTGCCTTTTCCCAGTGTAGAGATTGCTTATCAGAAGGAATCACCGTAGCTAATGTTATTAATTTTATAAAAGCCCCCCTTTCATATATACTCCTATAAAAAAAACCTATGACTTATTTCATATCTGCTTATTACTTAGTATTTTTAGTGTTATACAATAAAATGCGGAAATACCTAACGTCTATCCACCCTTTCGAAGGCAAGGACGGGTGATGACGGGCTAAAACCTCATAGTGTTCTGAGATTTTCATTAGCAGAGCTAAGAGAAAGCTTTTGCACATATCCATGACCCCACCCGCCCTGGTGGCCACCCTAGGCAGCCCTTCTTCGGAAGAGAATATTTTACTTCTTCTTCCTAACTAGACCAGGCTACTAAATCTTTGCTGTGGAGCGCAAAGAGAGTATTTTTAAGGCAATAACGTAAACTTTAATTCGATACTACATCTATGTAGCGACCACAGCCCTCCAAAGCTCATCGAAAGTAAACTGACTAAGCCTATTTATGCTGCCACCTTAGCACGCCACTCCCATCAAAGTTAGGCCGGCCATGAAGGTCCTCTTGGGTCGCCTAGGGTGTCAAAGCCACGGTTACTAATCCCCAGCACCAGGCGAGAACCCATACTAGGGGGCAATAGAAACACATACTTTCATATATACTCCTATCAAAAAAAAACCTATGTCTTATATCATATTTATTTATTCCTTGGTTTTTTTAGTGTTATACAATAAAATGTAAAAATATTACTACGGTATCTCTAGGTTATAGCTGCAACTCCATATTTTAGTATTTGAATCAAGACTTAAATTAAGAAATACAGAAAAAACTTAATTTCTAGAGTATAACTTAAAATTAATATTATTTTCAGGCATCATCCCTGATGGGGTACCAAGACAGATTGTCATGTGATCATCACTTAGCACTTTCGGTTAATTCAGATTGGCATTTTTAAAACACTAGCAAGGCTATTAAGAAGCCTGGTTACGACATAAGAATATACTGACCCCTTCTCGCGGGTAAGTGGAAGAGGGAAGAGTCTTGAATACCGTTATGGTGACCGATTGATGACTGATCCACTGCAGGGTATTGTCCCCCTCGTAAAGCAGGGTTTGCCAAAATCACCACGCTTGGATATCGGAGTGGAGGTTGTACCAGGCATCTTTTACTTTAGACACTACTGTCCAGCACCAATTCTTATATCGCCATCGGTCAGAAGCCAATTAAAATTTCAAGACTTTTCCTTTAGAAGCCTCTTACGAAGAAGAACGGAGGAGGAGATATTGAATTGGAGGTACATTCGCTAGCCATTACACAGTGGTCAAGTGGCGTACACACCGGTGTGTGACTCGGAGGTCCTGGGTTTAATTCCCGAACGGGCCAATATAGAAAAATACTTTTTCGATATTGTCTCGAATCTTGGTGTTTGAGGTACCTTAAATGTTTCTGATTCCATAATGCAAGTGCTTTGACTGCTTACTTTGGGATCAGAACAATGTATGGGATGTTGTCCCTATATATCCTATACTAAAATTAATAAAGTAATCCGCTTCAGCGTTTATCTTAAATTGCATTAAATAATTGACCTTACATTTTGGCAAAGGGTTTATTTCTAAACTATCAGTGGGACCTAAAGGATTTCTTTCGATAAAATTTGGGTCAACCTTTCTATCAGAAAAGATTATTTATCTATTAAATCATCAAATACTTTAGACGTAGAATTTTAAGAAAAGGGTTTTATATCTTATCGTTTAAGTACTTTTTTGTGTATATTTAGTATTTCGGCTGCAAAACCTAGGATAAAATAAAGTTAAAAGTAACATAAGGATATATAATCAAGTTTTATTCGCTGATAAAAATTTTGGACCAAAAGGCTCGAGTTCGATGCTCAAAATTAATTAATTCTATACTAAGGTGGCGGCAGAAGCCACCTGTCGCGTTGTACCAAAATAAGCTCTGTTGTAAAACATAAAATAAAATGAATATAAAAATGCAATATAAAATAAAATAAATATAAAATATGCGTAAAAAAAAAGAAGTATCTAGATCTAGAACTCTAATCACCTGTCCTGCTTTTACAAATGGATTAGTATGCTCTGCAGGTAAAGAGCTCAATGCTGAGTCCGTTTTGAACAGGAGACTAACGAAAAATCCCAAGGGGTACTTGGGATTTTTCGAATTACCTCCGTGACTTCCTTAGAGGAGAAGCTCAGAGGGGAACCCATAGCTTCACCGGACCCAGTATGAGTGACACATGTCATGCCTGATAGATGAAACTCGCTTTTATGTGATTTTTAAAATGAATTTTACCTTAGTTTTCTCTTATATTATATCCATGGAAAGAACTGGCGGAACATTCTTAACCACTGCAGGATATCGGCGTCTCCCATACGGAGGATTTGCCATAATCGCCACAAGCGGGTTAGCGATTCCAGTTTCAGGCACCTCGCAGACTCAGCTGCCTGCTGATTTTGTTCTGATATTTTTACAGATGGTTATTTCACCATCTATCGGTGGCCATAAAGATATTCAAGGCTGATTAACTTAGTCGCCTCTCACGACGTCCTCGGAAAGATAGGGAGTGGTAATATCCTTACACCATATTACCACAGTACTATCCAATATCAAAAATATGTAAATTTAAAACACAATTACTTCATACAAACATGATATTTGAAACAAAGGAAACTATCAAATATACTGTGAGTGCTATTGAGTATTGAGAACAGCCTTATCCAAATAGACTAATTACTGTACGTGCGTCTTGATGTCCGTATTGGTATTCTCTCAGCTAATATTGATGATAGCGACAGCTTATATTAGTTACCCGTAATTTAGATCTAATCGTGATAAATTGTAAGTGCAATATGCCATACAGCCAAATTAATTGTTTACATATTTCTATTGTTAACAGGTAAAGATAACATCACATTGATAGCTTCGATCCTGAAATAAGTAGCTAAAGCAATTGTTTAATGAGACTAGAAACAACAAGGGTACCACTAACAACCGGATCCAAGACAATATAAAGAAGTGGTTTTCTACATTAATCCGTCCAGTAATCTAACCCGGAACCTCAGAGATGCCGACACCTTGAAAACCGATGTTTGTAACACTGGACCATGGAGTTCGTCAGAACAGGATAATGCTAAGATACGCTTGTTTGTCCACTGAAGGGGTCTTACAGTTTCCTTAAACACTCCGTATTTACCACATGTTATATGTATAATGACCTCGCATGTTTAGTGTATTGACAAAAGCTGAACATCGCCAGTCTGTTTTAATTGATCTGTCATTTTCTGTAATAAATATCTTGTCATGTATCGGTAGCGATTGGCATTTAAGGTTTTCTCTTTTGTCGCTTCTTACCACACCCGTGGAAAGAAAGTCAAAGATGAATTCTTACGCTTAAACTTAACCACATGAATTCTTTTGAATATAACTGAAAATTTTAGTTTAAATAATGAATTATTAGTCTAAATAACGAATCATTAAGCATAGTAAACGCAACTTGAAGAGATACAACATATTATACAGATACGATAGATGTATCAGTGAATGTAAAAAATATAGCAATGGGCATCAAAGTATCGTCTAAATGTTTTTACAATTTTATTGAATTGTTAGCTCATGTGACTACCCCATTATTGACAAATGCGTGAAGATAATAAAAACAGGTACTATAAGTCGAGAGCCAACCGTGATCAATTAATAAGTAATGAAGCGCTAAAATTCTTTATTGAATAAAAGGACATTAAAAGTAGTATAATTTTTCATCGACTATAATATCGAAATCGCGCGCGCGAAAGTAGATCTAAATACGTTAGAAAAATATAACTTTCGGTCCTTTTTCGCTTGCCGTTTTGCGACTGTGCTCCGGGAAAAATGTCTTTTATTAATTCTCGATTATAGGTATAAGTAAGTCAGTTAACAAAGACCACTTCGCTACATCTTTTTTCTTAAAGGGAAATAGAAATACATACCAATTTATACAGTCGTATCATCATATCCTATTTTCATTGAATTATTGACAAAATAGGCGGCGTTTTTATGCAATCTTTTTCTTAAAGGGAAATAGAAATACATACCAATTTATACAGTCGTATCATCATATCCTATTTTCATTGAATTATTGACAAAATAGGCGGCGTTTTTATGCAATCTTTTTCTTAAAGAGGAATAGAAATATACACCAATTTATATATACGTATGATATTTTACTGTTTTCATGAAATTATTATATATATTAATGTCACGATAGCCGAGTTGTTGGGTGGTCGGAATTTCGAGTCAAGAGACCCGAGTTCGATCCCCAGGTGGCAGTACCGATAAATTTTTGAAAAACTTATGTACGAATTTCATCGTTGGCTTGGACATAAAGGCGGCGACGGGCTCACCACCTGTCATGTGTCCCGAAAATATCTTCGGTGGAAGGTGGGTCAAAGGGACTTAATTGTCTAGACTTGACCTCTGTCTACCCTTGTATTGGGAATTGCGTGAAGATATTTTTTTTATGAAATTATTGAAAAAAAATGTGTTGTTATTACCTCAAGAAAATGTCATCCACGTTCTACTTGTGGGTATCGTAAGACGTCTTTTACCTCTGAAAAGAAATTAGTTAATAATACGAATAACTTTTTGAGTTGTCTCCTCTTTAGTTTTCTGTTGTCAGGGTTGCGTTTATGATTACTTTATGTTTTTACTACTGTTTTTATTTATCATCAATTATTTTATTTATTTATCTATTTATTTATACTTTATTGACACCTAGTAAAAGGTAACAATGGGCAGACTTATTGCCTTATAGCATTCTCTTCCAGTTAACCCTGGGCGAAACAGAGAATAAACGGCAGGTGTGTAAAGTGGGTATAATTATCTTAATATGTAATATATAGTAGATATATACGCAGATACTTATTTATTATAAATATACACATACCATACACATATAAATATATTTATATATACATATACATACAAACACATACCTACACAAATAACTACTATACTAATAATAAAAGTGCATAACGTTGAGAAGATAATAATGAAAAAAAAAACAATTTGTCAGCCTGAATCACTTTTCCGAAGATACTCACGAACAATTCTTTTAAAGAATGTTTTTAGGAGCTTTCTTGACATCAGGAGGAAGAGCGTTCCAGAGGAGCGTGGACTGAACAGTAAAAGAGGAGCTATAAAATACAGTACTATGCTGTGGAATATGAATTTTGAGACAATTTAAATAACGTGGTACCCGGTCATGGGTAGAATGAAGATATTCAAAATTATTCCTAAGATAGGATGGGGACATTTGATCATTTAAAATGGAATACAATACTAATAAAATTCTGGAGCTACGCCCCTTAAGCTTAGAACGATAATAGGATATATGATCATACTTACGTAGACCGAAGATACACCTTATGCAATTGTTAAGAAGGCGCTCCAATTTGTTGCGAAGGTTTTGGGATAGATCGGGGTAGCACACATCTGCATAATCAATAATGGGAAGTATTAGAGAATGAACAAGCATAAACTTTGTTTTGAAAGGTAAAAATGTTTTAAACGATAAAGAGAACGCAAGATGGCATTGACTTTACGGCTAGTCTCAGTAACCTGAGTAACCCAATTTAAAATTAATTTTCTTTTGTCGCTTCTACCACACCTGTGGAAAGAAAGTCAAAGATGAATTCTTACGCTTAAACTTAACCACATGAATTCTTTTGAATATAACTGAAAATTTTAGTTTAAATAATGAATCATTAGTCTAAATAACGAATCATTAAGCATAGTAAACGCAACTTGCAGAGATACGACATATTATACAGATACTATAGATGTATCAGTGAATGTAAAAAAGATAGCAATGGGCATCAAAGCATCGTCTAAATGTTTTTACAATTTTATTAAATTGTTAGCTCATATGACTACCCCATTATTGAGAAATGCGTGAAGATAATAAAAAAACAGGTACTATAAGTCCAGAGCCAACCGTCATCAATTAATAAGTAATGAAGCGCTAAGATTCTTTATTGAATAAAAGGACATGAAAAGTAGTATAATTTTTCATCGACTATAATATCGAAGTCGCGCGCGCGAAAGTAGATCTAAATACGTTAGAAAAATATAACTTTCGGTCCTTTTTCGCGTGCCGTTTTGCAACTGAGCTCCGGGAAAAATGTCTTTTATTAATTCTCGATTATAGGTATAAGTAAGTCAGTTAACAAAGACCACTTCGCTACATCTTTTTCTTAAAGAGGAATAGAAATATACACCAATTTATACAGTCGTATCATCATATCCTATTTTCATTGAATTATTGACAAAATAGGCGGCGTTTTTATGCAATCTTTTTCTTAAAGAGGAATAGAAATATACACCAATTTATATATACGTATGATATTTTACTGTTTTCATGAAATTATTATATATATTAATGTCACGATAGCCGAGTTGTTGGGTGGTCGGAATTTCGAGTCGAGAGACCCGAGTTCGATCCCCAGGTGGCAGTACCGATGAGTTTTGAAAACTTATGTACGAATTTCATCGTTGGCTTGGACATAAAGGCGGCGACGGGCTCACCACCTGTCTTGTGTCCGAAAATATCTTCGGTGGAAGGTGGGTCAAAGGGACTTAATTGTCTGAACTTGACCTCATCTACCCTTGTATTGGGAATTGCGTGAAGATATTTTTTATGAAATTATTGAAAAAAAATGTGTTGTTATTACCTCAAGAAAATGTCATCCACGTTCTACTTGTGGGTATCGTAAGACGTCTTTTACCTCTGAAAAGAAATTAGTTAATAATACGAATAACTTTTGAGTTGTCTCCTCTTTAGTTTTCTGTTGTCAGGGTTGCGTTTATGATTACTTTATGTTTTACTACTGTTTTATTTATCATCAATTATTTTATTTATTTATCTATTTATTTATACTTTATTGACACCTAGTAAAAGGTAACAATGGCAGACTTATTGCCTTATAGCATTCTCTTCCAGTTAACCCTGGGCGAAACAGAGAATAAACGGCAGGTGTGTAAAGTGGGTATAATTATCTTAATATGTAATATATAGTAGATATATACGCAGATACTTATTTATTATAAATATACACATACCATACACATATAAATATATTTATATATACATATACATACAAACACATACCTACACAAATAACTACTATACTAATAATAAAAGTGCATAACGTTGAGAAGATAATAATGAAAAAAAAAACAATTTGTCAGCCTGAATCACTTTTCCGAAGATACTCACGAACAATTCTTTAAAGAATGTTTTTAGGAGCTTTCTTGACATCAGGAGGAAGAGCGTTCCAGAGGAGCGTGGACTGAACAGTAAAAGAGGAGCTATAGAATACAGTACTATGCTGTGGAATATGAATTTTGAGACAATTTAAATAACGTGGTACCCGGTCATGGGTAGAATGAAGATATTCAAAATTATTCCTAAGATAGGATGGGGACATTTGATCATTTAAAATGGAATACAATACTAATAAAATTCTGGAGCTACGCCCCTTAAGCTTAGAACGATAATAGGATATATGATCATACTTACGTAGACCGAAGATACACCTTATGCAATTGTTAAGAAGGCGCTCCAATTTGTTGCGAAGGTTTTGGGATAGATCGGGGTAGCACACATCTGCATAATCAATAATGGGAAGTATTAGAGAATGAACAAGCATAAGCTTTGTTTTGAAAGGTAAAAAATGTTTTAAACGATAAAGAGAACGCAAGATGGCATTGACTTTACGGCTAGTCTCAGTAACCTGAGTAACCCAATTTAAGTTGTTGTCCATATGTAAGCCAAGATTTTTTATGGAACTACTGAATGGTATCAACACACCATTAAAGAATACGGGAGAGAGATTCACATAATGAATTGCTAACAACCAATGCTTTGCATTTAACAGGATTAACTGAGATGCCATGCCTATAGGACCAATCTCTAACAGCATCCAAATTGTGGTTTAGACTACAAATGCCATTATTAAGTTCATTTACGCTTGATTGCATATAAAGCTGCAAATCATCGGCATACAGATGGTACGAACAGTTGACAACGGAAGTAATAGAATTTATAAACAATGAAAAAATAATTGGAGAGAGTATACCGCCTTGCGGCACGCCAGATTGCAAGTCAGTCCAAGCAGAAAATTGCTCACCTACGCGTACTGACTGCTGCCGGCCGCGAAGACAGGATGAAAACCATTCCAAAGCTGAGGATGAAAATCTGAGGTAAGTCAAGTAGGATATAAGGATATCGTAGTCGACTGTGTTAAAAGCATTTGAAAAGTTGACAAGTGCCATCACTTTTAATTTCTGCTTATCCATTCCTTCCCTTATGTCATCAGTGACTTTAAGGAGAGCAGTGGTGGTACTATGTCTAGAACGAAACCCGGATTGATACATATCCAATATCTTGTTATGAATGTAGAAATTTGCTTGTGAATACAGGCTTCCAAAATTTTAGATAGAACTGGGAGAATTGAATTTGGGCGATAATGAGTTGGTAACACAGGATTAGGTGTTTTGGGAAGGGGTTTTACATAAGCTTTTTTCCACAAGCTTGGATACTGACTTGAGTCTAGAGAGTAATTTATTATATGTGTAATCGCAGGAAGAAGGTAGTCAAGTATCATGTTCAACATATGCTTACTTACCTCGTCACAACCCTCAGCTTTGGTTTTGATTGCTAACACTGCCTTCATAATTTCATCTTGAGTTACAGGTGAGAACTCAAAAAAAGGGATAGAAAGTGGTCCCAAAGACTCAATAGAAGCTATTGTTTGAGAACGGACTACAGGGTCAAGTGAAGGAGTGGAGACAAAGTGACGATTTAAGTCATCAAGAGAGAAAGACCCACAGGCCGATAAATGAGGCTTGGTTATGCCTAAAAATTTTAGAAATTTCCACATATCAGCGGGCGAAGAGTTACATAAGTTATCATGAATAAAACGGCGTTTAGCATTTCGTATCATCTGATTGCATTTGTTCCTTAACAATTTAAAGTAAGACCAGTTGTCGTCCGAACGATCTCTTTTAAATTTACAGAAGGCCCGATCCCGCCTTCACTCTTTTCGCGTGTTTGGGTGCATGAACATCATACAATTCGATAATAATATTATTTAAACGAGAAACCTTGTCGTCAATTGTAGATGCATCAGCCAAAGGGGTAAAATCGATAAGAGAGGCGTCGTTCTTGAGAATTTTCATGTTAATTTTGGGAGAAAGATCGAACGTTTAAAATTGTAGGAATGTGTTTCAGAGGTTCAAGTTTATAAGAGAAATAAATAAGATCATGCCGAGAAAATCCAGGGGCTGGGAGCTGACCATGTTCATAAACACGGTCAGGAGAAGCCATAATGATGTGGTCAATCCACGAGTCATCCCCGGTAATATTGCGATGAGTTGCCTTTAAAGGAAGTATAGTGAAATCGACCGACTCGATGACAGACCGAAGTTTTTGAGATCGCAAATTATTACTTAATAAATCTTTATTGAAATCGCCCATTATCATGCAGTGTGCGTATTCAGACCCAATCTTATCCAAGGCAGTTTCGAGGACAGGAAAGTAGTCCACGCCAGGTGGGCAATACACTACTCCTAAAATCGCCCTAACACTCCTGATGTCAATCTCCAAGAACAAAAACTCAGAGGAAGCGCTATATTCAGAAGGAGAGGCTAAAACAATTTTATACGGGATATTTGATCTAAGAGTTTTAGCCAAGTTTCTGATAATAGAATTGCGTGGATGCAATTTAAAGAAAATGTATCTTCAAAATCAGACAAATGTCTCGGAATGCTTTGAGCATTTATATGGCAAACTTTAAAAAATTTTCTTAAAGGCGAGAAAATGGAAATCAATTGTTCCCGTAGGGAAAGCGTATTATCGTTTGAGAGATCATGACATGAAACAAATGAAGTATCAGTGTCGTTCGCAGAAACAAATGATTCATCATCGGACATATCTCAAATAATAAAATTATATGTAATTTATAAATAAAAAAAATATATATAAATATATGAATAAATACAATAGACAATAAATACAATAAACACAAATGATTAAAAAAATATAAAATATCTTCACGCAATTCCCAATACCCCCTGTATTGGGAATTGCGGGAAGATATTTTATATTTTAGACAGAGGTCAAGTCTAGACAATTAAGTCCCTTTGACCCACCTTCCACCGAAGATATTTTCTGGACAACGTGACAGGTGGTGAGCCCGTCGCCGCCTTTATGTCAAAGCCAACGATCAAATTAGTACATAAGTTTTTGAAAAACTTATTGGTACTGCCACCTGGGGATCGAACTCGGGTCTCTCGACTCGAAATTCTGACCACCCAACAACTCGGCTATCGTGACTAATAACAAATGATTAATTAATTAATATGTCTGTAAAATATCCATGCAAAACAGCAAACCTCATTATTCTATGCATCAACCCAACAGTTAACTGTTAACAACATTAAAAATGCTAATTTACAATGTCTAAAATGGTAACACTACAATGCTTATTTTTATAAAAATAAAACAAAAGAAAGCAAAGGCACAATACTACATACATATCCGAAAGAATATTAGAAAATAGCTCAAAAGGAAAAATATTACATTTTATTTAATAATATGTATCCTATTTGCAAAGCAAAATATTTGATCCTTTAATTACAGAGAAAAAAAATTAACTACTAATTAGTCTAAAATAATAAGTAAAGAAATCTATTGTAAAAATACATATAAAAAAGCGTACGAAAAATGTTATACTAAAATGACTAAAAAGGAAAAAAATTACAATAGTGGCAAAAAGTTAAAGCCATAGCTATAATATACTGAGTAAAAGGATAAGTATAATCTATGACTGACAATTGATATTAAAAATATTTATGTATTACTCTGTGTCAAACAAAAGAAAACAAAAACATTAAAATGTTTGTGAATTACTATCGCAATACATATATCGCAGTATATCCGAGAAAAAAAACATTATTTACTTTTTCGATGGCATACGTCGAGTTCTCGTGGTTTCATCGCTAGGTGAACGCGGTTTATTTCGCATCACTTCTTGGCCTTGCTTTGTCGACGGAACCTTACCAGTGGAAGTCTTGACGAGGACATTGGAAGAATCACTAGCAGTAAAAGAAACAATTGAGGGCCAAGTGGTAGCCAGCCCATCAAACTCCTCCTCGGTACAGATCTTAGTTCGAGAATTATCGGGAAGTTTGATGTATATTGCACCGTCGAGCGTCCACACATTTTTCATGCCAAAATGCTTACGGGATTTTTTGTGGACACTTTGTCGCATCTTAGTGAGGAATTCAGATAGCGTAACTGGAGTCCCCTTCAGCTTAGACTTCAATTTCCAGACCTCAGACTTGTTAACATGAGAACAAAAATGGACAAGCACAGCTCTTACATGCCCATTCGTCTGGGAACCCAATCGAAAACATCTCTTAATGGATGTGCTTTTAATATGTGAGAGACCCATTTTGTTTTAAACAAGATCTAATATTGTAGCCTCAACATTAACGGCAGGATTTTCGGGAACTCCATTAAAAAGCAATAAATTTTTCCGATGCCTCATATCTAACTCATCAACAATGTTAGCACATCTCTTAACCTCATGATGTAAAAGAGATAACATATTACTTACAAGATCCTTAAATGTATAAAATTCTTGACTGAGCTGGAGCAAAGTTGGATACGATGGGACTAATGCCGCCTTTAACCGGTTCTCAAAATCTGACATCTTTTGCATCCAGCTATCTTCAAGATCCTTTGGAATGTGGTCTACATCGGAGACATTTGCCATTGTGATAGCAGTAGTAGTTGTGGAAAAGTTAAACTAAATCTGTTATTGTCTTTAGATAAGATGTACTGAAGGTAAATGCAAGTATATTCTAGTTGCTGTTCACATGGATAATTATATTACACATCCATAGAAAAACTGGTTAATAACTGATTTAATTCTAATTAATGAAATATATAAATAATTCTATTTAACGAAATATATTTAGTTTTAATAAAAAAGTAATTCAGAGCAACAAAATCACACCTGTCTTTTATCACACCTACCCACGAAAAAAAATTATCTGTTTCAGCCAGCATAAGACAGTTATTGAAATATTGCTTCGTTCGTGTGACCTACAGGAAAGTCCCTGTAAGCCGATGCATTATTTAGTCTCACGCTGTACAGGTTCTGTATATTATAAAAAAATATAAATATCTTTACGCAATTCCCAATACAGGGGTAGACAGAGGTCTAGTCTAGACAATTAAGTCCCTTTGTCCCTCCTTCCACCGAAGATATTTTCGGGACAACGTGACAGGTGGTGAGCCCGTCGCCGTCTTTAAGTCCAAGCCAACGATATAATTCGTACATAAGTTTTTGAAAAACCCATTGGTACGAGCCTGCCACCTGGGGATCGAACTTGGGTCTCTCGACTCGAAATTCCGGACATCCAACCACTCGGATATCGTGACTAATTTGTATATTATATACAAATTAGTCACGATCTGTATATTATAAAAAACATTAAAACTTGAATTTTCTTTGTCTTGAAAATTATTTCAACACTCCAAGAAAATATTGGCAATTGTCAAAATTCAAATCGAAATAATCACGCGAAATATTTACAATGGCAGCATCGAACAGTTTATGAATGATTTATAAATGGAAATGGGCTCCGCTGTCAGCCGTCCGCGATTGTTCACGTTCAGTTGTCTTAAGCGTATTGAGCCGGGGGTCGCGCGAATGATTTATTTATATTAAAAAAAAAGAAAATATCTTCACGCAATCCCCAATACAGGGGTAGACAGAGGTCTAGTCTAGACATTTATGTCCCTTCGACCCACCTTCCACCGAAGATATTTTTGGGACAACGTGACAGGTGGTGAGCCCGTCGCCGCCTTTATGTCCAAGCTAACGATATAATTCGTACATAAGATTTTGAAAAACCCATTGGTACGAGCCTGCCACTTGGGGATCGAACTCGGTTCTCTTGACCCGATATTCCGACCACCCAACCACTCGGCTATCGTGACTCTCAATATTAGATGTTATATTTTTTAATATGGCTAGTGAACTATAAAGTACCAGGGATAAGTTAATAGTGAGGATGTTATTAAAATTAAATATCAATATATTAAAAACTAATGCATTTTTTGCTAAAATGATGTAAAAAATATATTTTTAATCATTGTTCTGTTCCATTATAATATAAGTAAAATTTTTTGATGTGAACAAAAAAGTTATTACCTTCAGAATACATAAAGAATTTATAAAGTCGCCAGCAAAATTATAAAATAGCTTATTTGGAATAATTCACGATCATTGCAATGAAATTTCTTAGTATTCTCATTAATTAATATTTCAGTGTTCAATTAATTATAACACATGTTTCATTCAAAACCGAATGTCTATAATTTATATTTTGGCGCTTTAAAATTCTAATAAAGTATATATAATATTCTACAAAAGACTAATTATTTTATTTATATTTAGAGTTTCCAAAGTCTTGTTTAGAGTTTCCAAAGGTGATACCGGCTTATCGTGATTTTTATTATTATCATTCTTCAGTTCTTTAAAAGTCACGATAGCCGAGTGGTTGGGTGGTCGGAATTATGACTCAAGAGACCAGACTTCGATCCCCAGGTGGTAGGCTCGTACCAATGGGTTTTTCAAAAACTTATGTACGAATTATATGGTTGGCTTGGACATAAAGACGGCGACGGGCTCACCACCTATCATGTTGTCCAGAAAAATATAAAAATATCTTCGGTGGAAGGTGAGTCGAAGAGACTTAATTGTCTAGACTATACCTCTTTCTACCCCTGTAGTGGGAATTGCGTGAAGATATTATATATTATTATTATAACATTATTCACGACGACTCGATAACCGAGTTGGTGGTGACATTGCCTTCGAAGCTACGCTTTGTGGGTTCGAATCCTGCTGGAGCCAGCACAACACGCTCACATAGCCGTCTTAGTGACCAAGCTAATATTTATATATATATATATATATATATATATAGTAATATTTTATTTACAATATATTTTACATACATATATATACGAACGTATAAATATTTATAAATACATGAAAATGTTCATGACTCGAGCACAAACATTCACATTTATCATAGAAATGTTTGCCCCAAGCGGGTTTTAAACCCGCAGCCACATACATTAAATAAAATAGTAACAAATTAGCCTTACTCTTTATTTCAAATACATCCATAATACATCTGCCTCTATTTTTTCGTAACCTAACTTGAGTCTAAAACAAATGAAAAACATTTTTTAAACAATACCAAACTGTATTTAGATTAAGACTATATTTAATCAATTTCACCTTAAGTTGGACTCCTACATTAACAGCAAACGGAATTGGTACGATTAGTTTTCAAGTCCGCTGCGACATCCGAACGGCCAAAGAGATAGACGACTTTCCACTAACAGAAATTCAAGTTATTTTGAATTCTAGGAGCGGCACTTAGCTATTAGTAGCTTGCGTCAATTTGCAATAACAAGAAAACTTAAGTTTTGCCATATTTATGTTATTCTATGTGTTTTTCAGTCATATAATAAATAAATAAATACATATATAGATAGGCACAACATCACATACATTGCTCCGGTCATAATGTTTTATGCTAAAGTACTTGTGGTATGGGAATCGAAAACAATGAAGGCACCACAAACACCCAGATCCGAGGAAATGTAGAAAAAGTGGTTTTTCTACATTGACCCGACCGGAAATCGAAACCGGGACCTCGAGATGACGACTCCTTGAAAACCGGTGTTTACGCCATTGGTTTACGGAGGTCGTCGATATTTTGACGATATTGTTCTCATTCTGGATGGTGTCTGGTGCAACTGTTATCTTTCGCCATACACCGCGGCAATGCTGCCAGTATTATGGGTACCTTTGAGCCAGGAATTATACTAGCTGAAATAATTAGTGAATATTATTTTAGCTCAAGCACAATCTTAATCATTGAATTTGTTCATTTCAGGCTAGTGTTTAGAAATAAAGAAATATTTAAAACTATAACTTCATTAGTAGTCACAATAGCCGAGTGTTTGGGTGATTCGAGTTCGATCCCCAGATGGTAGGCTCGATCAATGGGCTTTTACAATACTTACATACAATTTATATCGTTGATTTGGACATTAAAATCGGCGACGGGCTCACCACCTGTCATTTTGTCTGAAAAAATTTCTTCGGTGAAAGGTGGGTCGGAAACACTTCATTGTCCTCTGTCTACAGTAGTATTAGGAATGGCGTGAACATTTTTTTTACTATAACTGTACTTTAGATTATGTAACTTTTAAAAATAGGTTGAAAGACATGTGAGTTTTTCATACAATTTACATTAAGTATATATATAAACTTTGCTATCGTTTCAGGGTTAACAGCACATGTTCAGTGTTAAAGAAATTATATCTTTCTAGACAATTAAATCCTTTCGACCTACTTCACCGGAGCTTATTTGGGCCTGGCTGTGAGCATAGGCTGTGAGCGTATCGTCATAATCTTAAAATATATTCTAATAAAAGTCACCCTTTTATGAAAATGTTCCTTTACCTTTATCAATTTATCAGGAGATTTTATTATTTATTGATTGTCTAATCGGTTTGGAGAATATATGCTTTAATAAATCTGTCTAGCCTGTATTGGGAATTGCGTGAAGATATTTTTTTAAATCTAATTCATGTATTCGATACAAGAATTGACATCGAATTCCAAATCTACATTTCATGTTATATTGATTGTTATTTTTTAAAACTACCCTCGTTTAGAAATGAGGACCCAAAAACGATAAGACGTGCAATAGAGTCTCTCTGTCAACATCTCTGAGGTCTCGGGGTTGGTTTTCCGGGAGGGTCAAATTAGAGAAACCACTTTTACTACATTATCTCAGGTCTGGGTTTTAGTGGTCTTTCTTTGTTTCTGATTCCATAATACAAGTGTTTTGATACAGAAATTTGATCTGGTATTGATCGAGGTGGTCATCCTTCCATTGGTCGGTTGTTAATTGAATTTCCAAAGCTTTTCTCTTTATCGCCTCTTCCGCCACCCACGGAAGAGAAGAGGTGGTTATGCCGATACCACACTGCCGTGTTAGTAAACAATAATAATTATAAATATCTTCACGTCCCAATACAGTGTATACAAAGGTCTAGTCAGTTAAGTCATTTCAACCAACCTTCCACCGAATACTTTAAACGAACTAATAAACACATAAGTCACGATAGCCGAGTGGTTGGGTGGTCGGAATTTCGAGTCAAGAGACCCGAGTTCGATCCTCAAGTGGCCGTACCAATGGGTTTTTTCTAAAAACCTATGTACAAATTATATCGTTGGCTTGGACATAATGACGGCGACGGGCTCACCACCTGTCACGTTGTCCCGAAAATATCTTCGGTGGAAGATGGGTCGAAGGGATTTAAATGTCTAGACTAGACCTCTGTCTACCCCTGTATTGGGAATTACGTGAAGATATTTTTTTAACTAATAAACGATTAATGAACTAATAAACGATCACCCAACTACTCGGCCATCGTGATGTTTTTATAATAATACTGTGTTTATAATTTTAATTACATACGAATGCCTAACAATAAAGTAATAAATGCTGTTTTAAATCTACATGAATAATTTCGATCGTTTGTAAACATTTTCATAATAATAACTGCTTCCTAATTCTAACATGGATTAAAGTAAATAATTTGTGCTCCAATACCGGATTATCACCTACTGTTAACAAGGCGATAATTTAATTAAAATAGAGCTCTATTTAGGCTGGATAAGGTACAATTCTACTTCTGCGGGTTTCATTCAGTGTAAAGTGAATCGTTTTATTATACAAGGCGGCCGTGGTTTTATCAACCGTCTCTTTCAACTGTCGTGTGATGAATGATTTCGGTGAAAGTTCCATAATGCAAAAAGTTTTAGTGGTTTTGGCATTCAATCGTATTTTCTGAATTTTACTGAATAATGATGGAATTATAAGCTTGGAATTATGATTATTCGCCTTTTTTACTCTTCACGTATTTTCCCAGAACTGGGGCAGACAGAGTTGTAGAAGATAAATTTCTTTTGACCCACATTATACATATAATTTTCATAGAAGTTTATTTGGGGCAACTTAACAGGGTGAGCCACAGACGTTGTTAGAATTGATAGAACACAGTTTTTATGTAATCTCTGGTATGAATTGTATGTGTTTTCTGAGATATGCGGCATTCCCCTTTTAATTAAATCTTACAAAAATTAGAGAAAGAAAGGCAATACTATTTTCTTATGCCGATTCTACACGGTACTCCCAAGTACCAAATAAGCTTCGGTGGAATGTGGGTCGAGAAGACATCATTGTCTAGACCTCGGCCTTCCCCAGTATATGAAATTGTGTGAAATCCAAGTAAATTTATCCATTATATAAAAGTTGTCAATAATTTTGTTGGTGAGCTTTACTGGATCTCATTCTGACGTAAACATTACTCTATATGAGCTAGTGTCAAACTTCTATTCAAAGCGACCATACAAGAATGATAAATGATTTTTTATATATTTTAATTAAGTATGAGAATATGTACATGTTAGTAAGTTACTTAAGAATATAATTAGGACCAGGAACATAAGTACACAGGAGAAATCCTCTTTTCCGGTTGCTAGTATAGTTACCAAAAGACAGGAACAAGTAAAATAGTAAGCTCTTGCCAGTGCTATTAGGTCGGTCGATGGAAAGAAAAGATACTTTAAATCAGTTTGAGATATGACGGCATCGTAACTCTGGATGATCTGTTCTTTCTGTTCTCTACGTCTGGGTGAAGATAAGTAAGAGTCATTCAGTTTGTGTAACATGACACAGACATAGGATAGGTTCATTGCTGCAAGAGTTTATCGACTCTATCGGGATGGACAGAGGTCTATACAATTAAGGCGTTTTTACCCATCTTTCACCGAAGATATATTTGAGGCAACATTACAGCGCCTGTCGCTGTCTTTATATCCAAGACAACGATGTAAATCGTACATAAGTTATTTAAAAAACCCATTTGATGCCTGGTTGAGTTAATGTACAAAACACTTTTCTTGAGTCTGAGTGTTTGTGTTTCCTTTGTTGTTTGAGGTTACACAAAACAAGTGCTTAAGCTGCTTACTTTGGGATCAGAGCAATATGTGTGATGTTGTCCATATCTATGTATTTATTGTGTATTTTGTTCACATTTATTAATTATTATTTTAACTTCACGCAACGATGCCCTCGCAAAATGTAAATAAATGTTTCGAACGACCTCGAATCGCCTCGTCAAAGATAACCGAATGCGAACAATCGGGGGCGCTTGATAACAATAGTCCTTTGCATTTATAAATGATTCATGAAGGCTTCGAATGTTTTCCAGCGAAACATTTCAGGCTCCCTGACGTGTTTGTTTTACGAGACGTATCTTGATTTCTATGCATACACGATTTTAATTAACATAATTTTTATTACTTTCATTTAATTACCCAATACCGAGAGAAGTCTATACAATTAAGCGCTTTAGACCAAGCTTCCATTGAAGCTTATTAGATACAATGCGCTAGGCTGTGAGTTTGTTTTAATGTCCAAGCCAAATGTACGTTATACTTACATAGACACCTATCTTCACATGGGATGTTCATGGGTGGCTTTATGAACAATAAAGCCCATGATTTGAGTATAAACATCGATATTCAATACACACATGTTTAACCACAGCGGATACGATCCCGCGTACATTAGCTTCGAAAGCAGGGTCACTACAAAGTAGAGTATCAGGACGTCATTAAAATTTAATAGTAGTAATTTATATGATATCTAAAATGAAAAGATCTCCCGTATCCGAGAGACCTATATCCTGCAGTAGACTTTTAAGGGTTGTTACGATGATAATTTAGAAATGACTGCCCCGCCGTCTGAGGGTCTCGTGGAACAAGCAAATTGCATTTCCTAGAGTCCCTTAGTCGCCTCTTATGACAATGTTGTATATATTCTTACTTAATGTAATACATTATAATAGACAAAAATTACTTCGATTTGTCACCGAAGTTTTTCAATACAAGTTGGAAGAGACGTAATAAAAGATACAAACCAATCAATGAATTTAAGTTTAGCAATAAAGACTAATAGAAAATGTTTTTTATTCTAACAATCGATAGAATAAACAGTTTCATGTTAAGAAGGATCAACCCCTTAGTATATATACATGTGTTATCGGCGTATTAATAACACCAAACCAACTTTCATTACGTGTCATAAGAGGCGACTAAGAAACCTTAAAAATGCAATAGCATACCGACAGACGGATCATTATTTCTACAAATACCGACTCAAATTTTTGCAGACCGTTGATGGTAAAGTAACGCCTCAATGACGTTACTGCTAGATCTAGAGATGCTAAGATCTCTGGTATTGCGATCGCCGATCCATTTGTCAAGCGTTCTGATTACACGCTTGACATTAAGACGGGGTACAAGCACACAACCTGTCACGTTGTCCTGAAATAAACTCCGGTAAAAAGTGGGTGGAAGGGATTAAAAGAGGAAGTCAATTTTTATATGATATGAAGTAATATTTCTATCACATGCATTAGAAATCGTAGAGTTATGATTCAGTGACAATTAAATCTCCAAACATGGGTTGATGTATGAGTTCCACGCAAGGCGTGGTGACTTTGTCAACAGTCTCTTTCAGCTGACACATAATGAATGGTTTGTGTTTACGCTGAAAATAAAATCTTAGAACAATTAAAAGCTAAGTGTTATCTTATTTATATTATTATTATATCGTTTATATATTAAAACTAATACTGGATATCTCGATACATAGCTGTCTTCGTAATGTTAGAGTTTATTTTTAAACGAAAGTTGCTGTTGTACAAATGAAACTTTTGTATAAGTTATATGTTGGTATAATAAATAAATACATGCATATTTTTTTAAAAATACAAAATTAAATTCTTAAATTGTTAACAAATACATTTAAAATACAGTTATGTTGCATTGACCTGTCACGACACCGAGTGGTTGGGTGATCGGGATTCGAGTCCAAAGACCCGAATACGATCGTCAGGTAGGCTCACACCAATGGGGTTTTTTCAAAACTTATGTACGACTTACATCGTTGGCTTGTACATAAAGACGGCGACAAGTTCAACATCTGTCACAATGTCGCCAAATAAGTCTTCGGTGAAAGGTGGGTCGAAAAGACTTCGTCTAGACCTGTGTCTACCCCAGTATTAGGGATGGCGTGAAGATATTTTTATTCAGTAATATTGCAACGTCCCGCATGCAAAAATAAATGACATATGTTACTTGGTCAGAAGAGAAGAAACGCAATCCTGTCTCCACAGACGTGTGCACTAATCCTAGTGGTTGCACCACTACCTCTACCACTACACTCGAAACCAAGTAAATATTCATATTCACTGACAAGAATTCGTAAGTTATGTGGCGTATTTTGGCTTAGCGAAAACGAAACGATAAGATTCGCAATGTGGTAGTTTTGAAAGATAATCTTATCACTAAAATTGATAAGAGCGTTCTTCGCGTGTGGTTAGGACACGTTTAGCGAATGGGTGAAAGGTGAAGAAAATATGCAGAGGTAAAGATAACAATAATATGAGGTAAGGTAGACCAAGACTAACTTTCGAAGGCCATGTGAGCAAAATTGTTCTGAAAGACTTGGGTTAAGAGTCCTCGGAGTTCGTGTATGATGGAAATGATGACTTTGAAAGAATCGAAAAAGAGTACTCGGATCGATTTATTCCTCTGGCTACCCAGTCAGGTATTTGCGGGTTAGGATCAATGATCAGGGATATTTATTTGTTTCATTTTATATTTTTATCATAATTTTCCATACTAGTGTGTGTAACCGTGTGTGGGTTTAACTCAGTTCCAAAGTGTCAGATATAAAAGTTCTGGAAAGGTAGGGATTTATAGAAGCATCGTTATTGAAGCGTAATATTTTTCGTCTCATTTTCTTCAAGAAAATTTAATTAACTTGGTCGTATAGTATTAACGCAAGACTACTCCTTTATTGCATGTGGGTGTCGTAGGAGGCAATGGATAACCAACATGTGAAGGGATAACCATTGCAAGAATTATGAGCACTGCGAATCTGCTTGGTTAGCGTGGCGATTATGGCAAATTATTCTAATTGTAGAGACTTATATCCTACAGTGTACTTTTACATTCCATTAATTAAACTGCTTTTATTGCACTGTGACGGTTTAGGAATGGAGAAAAATATGGTAGATATCAATAAAAAAAAGATCGTTTAAGAGCAGATGAAATATGTCACAGAATTAACGTAGAAGATGTAATAATCAAAGTAAGACAGTTGAAATTAGATGGACAGGATATGACCAGAGACAGAGATAAAATGGACAAAAATTGAGTGGCAGCCGCGCAATAACAAAAAGAAAAGGGGAAGACCAGCAAGGAGATGGATAGATAATGTAAGAAAAATTGGAGGCGCTACCTGGTCTAGAAAAGTTAGATACAGAAATTAATGGAATTAGCTGGAAGAGACCTTTGTGTCACAATATACGCTAGTTACTAAACCGAGAAACCAGATGTATTAGATTTAAGCTAGTTTTATATTATTAGATTACACTTGTCTTTCGATCTTTAGTAATATGAGGCTTACAAAAAAATAAGTTAAGGTAAGTTATAGAAAATATTTACCATGTAAAAGAAACGGTACTTTCTTTAAATAGTAGTGGCTAAGTGTAATATAGCAAATGTTATATTTTTAGTGTTAAAATTTTATGGAACGTTGAATGTTAGCTAATTAAAGTTAATTAAATGCTATTTAAATGCCTGAACAAACGTCGTTTTATAGTTGTGACAAGCTATAAAACTTTTTATTTGCCTTTACAGCATAGATCGACATCCTTTCCATGTAGAAGTGTGTAACTAAAGTAAAAATGTTAACAGAAAATAACATTAAGTCACGATATCCGAGTGGTTGGGTGGTTCGAATTTCGACTCAAGAGACCCGAGTTCGATCCCCTGGTGGCAGGCTCGTACCAATGGGTTTTTCAAAAATTTATGTACGAATGACATCGTTGGCTTGAACATAAAGACGGCGACAGGCTCACCACCTGTCACGTTGTCCAGAAAATATCTTCGGTGGAAGGTGGGTCGAAGGGACTTAATTGTCTAGACTAGGCCTCTGTTGTGTCCCTGTGTTGGGAATTGCGTGAAGATATTTATATTTATTATTTATTGTAGAAAATAACATTGCAATATTACACATGCTAAAAGCAATAAATGGCAAAGAATGTATAAAAATAAATAAGTGTTACCATACAGCCGAAAAGTCTCTGGGGCCAGATATGGTGCGAATGAATATAGCATAAAAGAGAACTATTTCACTCCAAAAAATTACCGTATAGTAACGGGTTTGATTCCCGGTCGGGTCAATGCAGAAAATACTTTTTCAACATTTTTTGGGTCTGGGTGTCTGTGGTTAAGTCGTTGTTTCTAAATCCATAATAAAAGTGCCTTAGCTGCACTATATAGAAAAAAGATGTTTTCCTCAGAAACATTCCAGTAACGTATTTCGATAGTTTTTTTTTTCCTCAGATAATTTACAATTTGTTAAAAGCATAGATTAATCAACATATATCTCAACATAAAAGAAATTAAATTAAGAATAGTCCAAATTAGCATTTCACTGTAGTTATTTTTAGCAGTAATTGTGAGTTAAAATATTATTTAGTGTTAATGGCGACTTGAGTAAAGAACTTAAAACAGTTTTGGCAGCTGTATAACGTTTAAATATCATATAAACTTCTCCTAATGCTCCTTTGAAAAATTAATTACATTAATTTTTGAAAACTTTAGTTATAAAAGTATATTTTATGTTTTTATAGATGCAAAAACTAATGCAGACTTCAAAACTTTTGCAGTGTGGTATCGGAGTAAGTATACATCATTCCGTTTTCTTCAGACGGTGTCATAAAATTCAACCATCTACATCTACATCTCGAAAAATTACCAGAGCAAAAGTAAGCAGGCCAGTGACGGACAGCATTGTATAAATCATCAACAATGTCATGCTATGAAACCCAACTTCTTCTCTAAAGACACCAGTGGACGAGCTTACTTTTTAGAGCTATCACATTATTAAAGTATTTTTTTAACTTGGACACAGTCTCCGAGGAACTGGATTTATCGACAAATCTTGCTCCAAGTTTACTTGGCCTCAGTCAAATACGAGTCATCTACTTTACCAAGTGAGTAACAAACAATATTTACCACAAGGTCTAACGTGCTATGAACTGATGACAAGAACTCTGGTAGCACTACACTGGATACCTTACGAACACCAAGTCTAATAGAAAGGGTGGCCTGACTCCAATAGTTATTATTTAAAGAGTAATTCAGAATTTTGTTAAGAGTTTTCCTAACATTTTGACCTTGATGTAATGGACATGGACGAGTTTGTTATAAATAAATCAATGTAAGGACTATGATTTCTGACGAGACACGGCATTATTCTGGGATAGGCAATTCTGATGAACCGATGTTTATGTAAATTTTAGTTGTCACTAGAATTAATTAATTATTGATGAATTTGAGAGCCGTTTTTGAAATGTTTCATTGACGTAACACTATTTTCACAATATCAGACTTTTATTTTTTTCAGCTCTTCGAGTTTTTGAGCTCAGTGCTTTAATTATTCCAGCTCAGAAGTCTTGGCATTAGTTTAAATATAATTTTAAACCGATCAACGATCTAGCATCACTGAATTGAAATAAGTTTGCATTGAATTGAAATAAGATAGTTAAGAATAACTTAAGACTAGCAGTGTTTAACCGACCTGACACTATTTTGCTAAATTAGAAAATAAGTTCACTTTTTTATTATTAAATGTTAAAGACGATCTCTGTCAATCGGTGGCGTAGACACCGGTTACTGGATTCGATTCCAGGACGGATCAATATAGAAAATTCAATTTTTGTACATTTTCACGGATCTGGTTGTTTTGTGTGCTTTAGTATGTAAGTGTTGTAGCTGCGACGTTGTCACTATCTATGTATATATTTATTTGATAATTATGAAACATTTTTGTATTGAATTCCTATACTTAAAATACAATGGAAATTACAATAAAAAACACAATAGTGCCACTATCATTAAAAATACGTTCGTTCTTTACAGAAGTAACACAGGCATGGCTTATTACAAATAAAGGAATTATAATATAATATACTAACATATTATAGAGTCACGATAGCCGAGTTGTTGGGTGGTCGGAATTTCGAGTCGAGAGACCCGAGTTCGATCCCCAGGTGGCAGTACCAATGAGTTTTTCAAAAACTTATATACGAATTTCGTCGTTGGCTTGGACATAAAGGCGGCGACGGGCTCACCACCTGTCACGTTGTCCCGAAAATATCTTCGGTGGAAGGTGGGTCAAAGGGACTTAATTGTCTAGACTTGATCTTTGTCTACCCCTGTATTGGGAATTGCGTGAAGATATTTATATTTATTTATTTTATTTATATTATAATTCCTATATTTTTTATTCCAAACCAGTCCCCCCATTTTATTAAAAAGGTTATTACAAAAGAGTCTTACAATAATTTTAAAAAATACATTGTGTAATTACAATAAGCCATCATGAAATATAATTGTCCCTAAATAAATAAAAAAAGGTTAATTTATTACATACAAAAAAACATGTACCCAGAGAGAGTATATTTGACGGGCATTAGATGTGACTAATGGAGCCACGTCGCCGGGGCTATCCGCCTCGCATCGTTATAAATGATACGATCAAGTGTTATTTACTTTCTGAGGGATAAGCGGGAATGCAATAAAGTGATATTATCACTTCATATCTGTAATACAAGTAATCTCCTATTGTACAAATCATTAACATGAGCTCAATGAAGCTACATGTATTGGGAATCCATTTTATGCAAAGTATCACGACCAGTTGGAATCCGTACAAAATAAATTACTTCGTTCTAATAACTATTGCTGTTTTCCAAACAACCTTATGATCTATTGTTAACTAAATATTCGTTAAAAATAATTATGTAGGAGGGGTGCTGACTTGCGCTCGATGTGCTCACACGTTCAGCACAAAAATCGGTTACGTCAGTCACCAGCGAGCACACGAACGACGCTGGGGAATACTATATTAAAATATATCGTCACGGCAGACACTTAAAATTAGAAGATTAGTATTCGATCAATTGCTGCTATACAATATTTGTTTTAAAAAATAAAAAATAAAACCACAACGATATTGTTAGTCGAATATTGTACATATACCTAATCTTTGATACTTTGTACGGGAGACTCGTAAACGTCACATTCGTATGAACTATAGACCTATAGCTGATTCCATTACACAAGACATTATTACGACACATGACTTCTTTAGTTTTTAGGATCAAAGCAACGTATGTGACGTTTTCCAAATAAATTTCTCTAATAAATAAATAATAAAATCTAGTAAATAAATAATAAATAAATATCTTCACGCAATTCCCAATTCAGGGGTACACAACGGTCTAGTCTAGACAATTAAGTCCCTTTGACCCACCTTCCACCGAAGATATTGGGGACAACGTGGCAGGTGGTAAGCCCGTCGCCGTTTTTATGTCGAAGCCAACGATGTAATTCGTGCATAATTTTATTTTTAAAAAAGCTCATTGGTACTGCCACCTGGGGATCGAACTCGGGTCTCTTGACTCGAAATTCCGACCACACAACCACTCGGCTATCGTGACTTATTTCTTAGTAGTCCTTAGTATTCTTTTCTCTTAGTAGGTAAAATGTTTTTAATAGAATGCTTTCGAATTTTCAACATAACTGCAACATAAGACGCGTTCAAAAGAACCTTCACATTTAAAGATCGTGCTAAGGTCATTGTAATTAACTTAAGTAAACTTTAAACATAAGGATTACTCATGAATATGTTATGTATTTAAACTCTGCAAAGAATTTTCAGACATCGCCACATGAAATTACATTTGCATATCAAATTTCGTTTGCTTTTGCAAGTTATAATTGTTTGAATAGAAATTTAATAAGTAACGAAAGTTACGAATGATCAATTATTCTCTTGTATTTATCACAAATATTAAAATAACCAAATAGAGACGTATAGAGCAATACTTATATTAGCGGGCTCTGTTGTCTATAATGCATAACATAACAGTCTGCAAAAGTCTATTTTAAGATTCAGACCATCACGTAAGGGATTTGCCATAAATGCAAATATCAACAAGCGAATCTGCGTTTGCAGTTAACCTACACCTAAGACATTGCTGCCTCTCTTTGGTTTGCTGAATTTTTGGATGCCATTACGACAATCCAAGCTATTTCTCTTATTCGCCTTTTGCGTCAACCACGGGAATAGTGTCGGTTGTATTAATATACAGTGTGACAACGAAAACAATAATGTATGCCGTAACCACAGCTTATGGTTTATTGAATATATTTTTTTATTAATGCTTACACGCGTCAGACGATTTTGAGTTATTATTTATTCATAAACAAAATAGTTCAACATAATTTACATAATTTATTTAACATACAATTTGAAGTCACGATAGCGGAGTTGTTGGGTGGTCGGAATTTCGAGTCGAGAGACCCGAGTTCGATCCCCAAGTGGCAGGCTCGTACCAATGAGTTTTTCAAAAACTTACGTACGAATTATATCGTTGGCTTGGACAGGAAGGCGGCGACGGGCTCACCACCAGTCACGTTGTCCCGAAAATATCTTCGGTGGAAGGTGGGTCGAAGGGACTTAATTGTCTAGACTAGACCTCTGTCTTCCCCTGTATTGGGAATTGCGTGAAGATATTTTATTATTTTATTTATAATTTACATGATTTAATAAAAATAAATAAAATTGTAATATTTTTTTGTTTTTTGTCGAATGTCTTTTCTACTTGTATATATTACACTACCTAACAAATGTGAAGTGAATTTGATAAAGGTAATCTCGTAATTTTTTAGAAGATTTGGCGCTGAAAAAGTAATGTAACGTTGCTTCAGTTTAAATTGATGAAATTTATATATTTTAAAATTTTTGCTAATTGTTGCGGGACTGCGAATTACACGAAGAGTATATGTAACAGGTTCAGAAACTTTTATTAGGCACCAAAATATGAGAAAGTTGCTAGGTACCATGATCGCCAATCCGCTTTTCATGCACGAATTTCAGCAAACTTACCACGAACCTAGCACGTAATCTACTTACGAAAAAGACCTATGTCATGGAATGGACTTTTATCAGTAAAATTTATTTTGTAAATCACATTCTTTGTTGCAATATAACCTGAATGCCATTTGCATGCCAAATTTAATTTTGCATACTTGCGTTGGCCATTTGGAAGCTAACATTGAATATGTACTGAATATAATATAATATATATATATATATATATATATATATATATATATATATATATATATATATATATATATATATATATATATATATATATATATATATATATATATATATATATATATATATATATATATATATATATATATATATATATATATTATATTCATTACATATTCAATGTTAGCTTCCAAATGGCCAACGCAAGTATGCAAAATTAAGTTTGGCATGCAAACGGGTGGGCGGTACGCTGCGTAGATCCTTAGCTCCACACCGGCCGTCTTCAGGAGTATCCCAATGCTCCTGGTTGAAATGAATGGCAGCAGCTCCAATTCTTCATGCACTAGGTCTCTCCTAACCAAAATGGCCGTGCCTCTGTAGGCCTTTCCTTCGGGAGAGACCTCGTCGCGACGATACACGAAGAAGTTGGGGATCTTGAAAATTGATCGTCCGGGTCTGAGTTTAGTCTCCCCTAGCAGCACGACCTGGATTCCGTGCTGCTGCACCATAGTTCGCAGACTAGCGGCTTGTTGTTGGATGCCGCCTGGGTTCTTGTACATTACCCGGAGCTCAGCCATTTCTTGCCATTGTCAGGTGGGTCAGGGCTGTCAGAATAGCCGTGAGTGGGTCAGCTCCCGTGGTCATCGCCGCTAGGACGTCGCCTAGGATTTTCATGATGACTGTGACCAATTGTGCTAGTGCAGCCTCGATCGTAGTCGGCACGGATGTAGTTTGAGGGGAGGCCTCGGTTCTCCCCTTGAGGCTTGTGCTCTCGGAGCTGGGTGTTGCACTCGCACATGCTGAGTTACATGTCCTGGTGTGTTGGCAACTGCTGGCCCTGGCTGGATGGTGGCGATGGGAGGGGGTATGGGTGTGGAGGTCACCCTGGCCTCGGACTTGGCCGTCTTTTTCTTCTTCTTCTTCCCCCTCCTCTTCCTCTTAGTGGAGAGGGGTCCTCCCCTCTCCGTGGCCTCGTTAGCCGGCGGTTGCAAAGTTGTGACCGCCGCTACCTTTCCAGGTTTAGTGGCTGGTGCCACTTCTGTTGCCACCTCCAGGCGCCGCGGCTGTCACGGCTGTGGCTGGGGTCTCGCATTGGGTGCGCCCTCTGCGACTGGTGGTGCACCTCTGTGCGTGTTTTGCCGCGGCGCATGCGCCGGCGGGGGTTGGGATGGGAGGGGGCATTCTAATACCCCTCTTGCGAGCAGCGCATCTTCGGTCATTAGCCGAGTGCGCCTTACCGCAATTGGCGCACTTCGGTGGCCCATCCCTAGGTTTGGGGCAGTCTGTTGCGACATGATCCCCGGCGCATCTGACGCATTTTACCGGGCGAAAGCAGTTTGCCGAGGAGTGTCCGAACCCCTGGCAAAGGTGGCACTGAGCCGGGCCTTCCCTGCCTTGCCATGCCTCAATCGTTACTCCGGGCATGTAGAGGAGCTCGTGTACATTATACAGCCTCTTGAGCTCCTCTTGGCTAAGGTGGTGTAGCTTGATGTGGAAAAGGCAACCCGGTCTCCCTTTCTTCGGGGGGATTGCCCTTACGAACGTTACGGGAAAGCCCAGTGCCTTAAGGGCCTCCTCGATGTCCTCTGGGTGTGTATCCGCTGGTAGCCCACGCAGTCCCACCTTAGTGGGCAACTCAGCGGTTGGTGCATAGCAGTACCATGCGAGCGCTGCGTCCTCCTTGCTGTTGCCGTTAGGTACCTCTGCACCTTCCGGTATTCATCAGCCGAATGCGGGCGGAATCTTACCCCTTTCCCGAAGGGGCGCGCATTCGGCGCGTGCCCTAAAATGTTGTGCAGGGCACGGAAATGTTTTGCCCACTCTGGTAGGCTTTCTACTATGATAGGAGGATATTTGCTATCCTCCTTTTCCTTGGCCACCACCTTCCTAGGTGATGGCACAGGTGGGCTGCGCGGGCGCTTGGGTGCAGCTGCCATCGTGGCGTACGTCGATGCGGACGACGTTCCTGGGCGCGTAGGGCCCCCCCACGTTTGGGTATCGTAGGCGGCAGCTAACCTTGGTGTATCTTTGTCGACCGGTGTCTCTACCGACGAAATTGATTTATGCCCTGCCTTAATCTCTACCTCCATTTCGGAGGGAGATGGGGTAGAGCGGCTTTGAGCCATGCCCCTCTTTGGGTCAATTAGTATGGTCGAGGCGACCCCCCTCTGCACGCTGACCCCGCTACGGAGGTTTGCAGGAGGGGGTGGGGGGGCATCATGAGTCGTCTCGATTTTTGTGGATCCCAGGTGGGGATGCGCGGACTCGGTGATCCCAGGTGGGGATGCATGGACTGGGCGATCCCAAGAGGGGATGCGCGATGATGTGTACACGATAATTAAAGCGGTTGAGTGAAATATTACGGCTGTGTTAATTTGTGGTAAATATATTTATTTTAATTAATTAATTTATTTATTACAATTCTTTATACATATAAATAAATGACATTGTTCATTATAACTATTTACAGAATCTTCTGGTTTTTGTATTGCTGCTTACATGTTAAAACTAAAATATTCATAGAGTTGATGTTTAATTACAGAATCAAAGCGATATAATAGCTATAAAAATAATTTAATATTTTAATGACATATTTTAATTTATTTGTACATTGATTTCTTTATTATTATAAGTTTTAAGTAAGAACAATTCGTTCATAATAATAAAGCTTATATAAATGTAAATAAATTTAATACAATTACGATTAATACCTATGAAATATTTTTTAATTAGTGTAAACATTGATCACGAAAAAGTTGTATCACTACCCTCCGTACTAGTTAGCACTGTGTGACGGAAGGCGCAGTGTTCCTCCTCAATCGCAACAATGCTATTTCATTCTATTGTAGTATAAGCAAAAACACACGAAGCTCTCTTTTTTTTCCTTGTTTATTTTATTACTTTAATCCTAATTAAAATATTTTAAAACGAAAGCTTATAACACTAATTATAAATAAGATAGAAAATATATAATTACATAACTATTATTGGTGTGGGTGTCAGTCAGTGGGTGTGGTGAATGTAGTATGTATTTGAAGAAGCCACCCTTTATACATAGTGTATTAGTAAGATAGACGTAGTTATTTATTTTAACCATTTTTTTTTTTTCCTTGTTTATTTTATTACTTTAATCCTAATTAAAATATTTTAAAACGAAAGCTTATAACACTAATTATAAATAAGATAGAAAATATATAATTACATAACTATTATTGGTGTGGGTGTCAGTCAGTGTGTGAGGTGAATGTAGTATGTATTTGAAGAAGCCACCCTTTATACATAGTGTATTAGTAAGATAGACGTAGTTATTTATTTTAACCATTTTTTTTTTTTTTTTTTTTCCTTGTTTATTTTATTACTTTAATTCTCATTAAAATATTTTAAAACGAAAGCTTATAACACTAATTATAAATAAGATAGAAAATATATAATTACATAACTATTATTGGTGTGGGTGTCAGTCAGTGGGTGTGGTGAATGTAGTATGTATTTGAAGAAGCCAACCTTTATACATAGTGTATTAGTAGTACCTTTATACGTAGTTATTTATTACTATCATTTTTTTTTCTTTTTACTGCTATCTAAAAAAAGTAAGCAAATTCTCTGTTTGTAAGTAGTCTAGTTGTTTTAAAAAGTTATATATTTTAATTTTTAATATAAACTTAGATAATTTTGAAATTTTAATTTTTTTATTAACTTTATTACATGTAAATGGTCCAAGGAAAGATGAAAATTGCTGACTATAGTGGGTTTAGCACAGAGGAGTATTATATACTATGTATTATATACTATGTCATGCCGCCTTTTCCCAACAATTTGTGGGTCCGGCGGCACCTTATGTTGATTAATTATGAGAGATTTAATAAAAATCTGTCGGACCGTTAGAACAGACGCTTCTTGATATAATTTTGCTGTAGCATATCTATAATTTTTAAACAATATTACTTTTAGAACAGCCCTTTGTGCTCTCTCAACGATAAGAAATGATGTCCGAGATGCACCACCCCAAGACTGAATACCATAAGCTAGTATAGATTGGCACAAACAAAAATATACATTTTGATAACTTTTGTATCCCTATGTACCTTAGATTTTAAAAGCTTATATTAGTTTGCGAACACGCCCTCTAGTTCTTTGAGGTGATAATTCCATTTTAGATGCTGATCCAATGTTATTCCTAAATATTTTGTTTTATTACAGATTCCAGAGTATAACAATTATATAATTCAGTTTTATTACAATTCTTTATACATATAAATAAATGACATTGTTCATTATAACTATTTACAGAATCTTCTGGTTTTTGTATTGCTGCTTACATGTTAAAACTAAAATATTCATAGAGTTGATGTTTAATTACAGAATCAAAGCGATATAATAGCTATAAAAATAATTTAATATTTTAATGACATATTTTAATTTATTTGTACATTGATTTCTTTATTATTATAAGTTTTAAGTAAGAACAATTCGTTCATAATAATAAAGCTTATATAAATGTAAATAAATTTAATACAATTACGATTAATACCTATGAAATATTTTTTAATTAGTGTAAACATTGATCACGAAAAAGTTGTTTCACTACCCTCCGTACTAGTTAGCACTGTGTGACGGAAGGCGCAGTGTTCCTCCTCAATCGCAACAATGCTATTTCATTCTATTGTAGTATAAGCAAAAACACACGAAGCTCTTCTTTTTTTTCCTTGTTTATTTTATTACTTTAATCCTAATTAAAATATTTTAAAACGAAAGCTTATAACACTAATTATAAATAAGATAGAAAATATATAATTACATAACTATTATTGGTGTGGGTGTCAGTCAGTGTGTGAGGTGAATGTAGTATGTATTTGAAGAAGCCACCCTTTATACATAGTGTATTAGTAAGATAGACGTAGTTATTTATTTTAACCATTTTTTTTTCTTTTTACTGCTATCTAGAAAAAGTAAGCAAATTCTCTGTTTGTAAGTAGTCTAGTTGTTTTAAAAAGTTATATATTTTAATTTTTAATATAAACTTAGATAATTTTGAAATTTTAATTTTTTTATTAATTTTATTATATGTAAATGGTCCATGGAAAGATGAAAATTGCTGACTATAATGGGTTTTGCACAGTGGAGTATTATATACTATGTCATGCCGCCTTTTCCCAACAATTTGTGGGTCCGGCGGCACCTTATGTTGATTAATTATGAGACATTTAATAAAAATCTGTCGGACCGTTAGAACAGTCGCTTCTTGGTATAATTTTGCTGTAGCATATCAATAATTTTTAAACAATATTACTTTTAGAACAGCCCTTTGTGCTCTCTCAACGATAAGAAATGATGTCCGAGATGCACCACCCCAAGACTGAATACCATAAGCTAGTATAGATTGGCACAAACAAAAATATACATTTTTGATAACTTTTGTATTCCCTATGTGCCTTAGATTTTTAAAAGCTTATATTAGTTTGCGAACACGCCCCTCTAGTTCTTTGAGGTGATAATTCCATTTTAGATGCTGATCCAATATTATTCCTAAATATTTTGTTTTATTACAGATTCCAGAGTATAACAATTATATAATTCAGTTTTATTACAATTATGTGCTTTAATGAAAAAAATATTTTTTATTGGCTGGGTATTATTGTTTATACTAAAGGTCATATATTTAGTTTTAGTTGAGTTTAGAGTTAAAACATTGTTATCTAGCCATTCGATTATTTTCGCAAATTGCTCATTGGCAACACATTGTACCTTACTCCAAGAATTTTCATTGAAGACAATCACAGTATCATCTGCAAAAGTAATAATCTGAGCTTTATTTAGTTTAATTTTACATAGATCATCGATATAAATTAAAAACAGTGTTGGACCAAGGACACTGCCTTGCGGAACGCCAAAAGTGATTAATTCCTCATCGCTTTGAATATCATTAATTTTGACTAATTGTGTTCTATTAGTTTAATAATCAGAAAACAATTCTAGCGGTATTCCTCTAATGCCAACACCATCTTTTTAAGAAGTAATGGAATAGAGACCGTATCGAATGCTTTCGCAAGATCTAAAAATATTCCAACACATTTTTCTGATACGTCTAACGAAGATACAACATAAGGAATTAATTGTTCTATTGCATCCGAGGTCGATCTGTCTCTTCTAAAACCGTATTGGTTTGATGACAGGATATTATATTTATCTAAGTAATTCACTAGCCTGGAATTCAGAACCTTTTCAAAGATTTTTGATAGGGAGGCTAAAAGTCAAATAGGTCTGTAATTACTGATGTTGTTACTGTCTCCAGCCTTATGTATTGGAATAATAATAGATTTTTTTAAATCCTTGGGAAACACACCTTTTTCCATGCATAGATTGCAAATCAGTGCAATATGAACAGATATAATATGAACCGATTTCTTCAGGAATAGTGAAGTTATACCATCCCATCCACTTGACGAAGTATTCTTTAAAGATAAAATATTTTTTTTTATTTCATTATCATCTGTAGGCCTTAATACAAAGGAATTAGGTAGAAAGTTTTGTTTTGAATATCTAGTAGCTAAAGCATTTTCCGTTATTTTTAATCTATCCAGAATTGATGTTGCTGGTGATCGACCGATATTAGCAAAATATTTATTTATCTCGTTAAGTGATCCTTTAGGATTTGAAGTTAAGTATAGTAATTCATTAGGTGATTTATTTGTCTGGCCTAAGTTACAAATTCGTTTTACAGTTTTCCAGGTCTTTTTTATATCATCTTTATTATTTTGAATTTCATTACTTTCATATTATTTTATTAATTCTTTTAAAATTTTATTACAGTGATTTCGGTATCAATATATAATATGAGACAAGCGTATTACCTCATTACCAAAATTAACATTAATGATTAAATTCTAATTATTAGATCAGGTAGTCTGTATCTGATATTGTACTACTGTCTTGTAATAGTAATGTGCTTTTACAAACCTATTTCTATCTGTATTAAATAATAAAAATAATAAATATAATAAATAACTTCACACAATTCCCAACACAGAGGTAGACAGAGGTCTAGTCCAGACAATGAAGTCCCTTCGACCCACCTTCCACCGAACATATTTTCGGGACAACGTGACAGGTGGTGAGCCCGTCGCCGTCTTTATGTCCAAGCCAACGATGTAATTCGTACATAAGTTTTTGAAAAACCCATTGTTACTAGCCTGCCACCTGGGGATCTAACTCGGGTCTCTTGACTCAAGATTAAGATACCTGTATTGTCGAGATACCTGTATTATATATTAAAAAAGTGGTGGTTCCACTGAAAATCATTATTTTATTGGTATTATATTTTATAGGTTTTGAATAAAAATCTTAAGTTCTTTCGACTCACATTGGAGCTTATTTGGAACTACGTGACTAGTGGTAAGCCTATCGCCGTTTTTTTAATTTGTGTCACTAACGATATAAATCGTACATAAGTTAGAAAAAAATTTCATAACTACCGTTCAAAACTGAGATTAACAAAAGCTAATTGCGGCGGCAGTTACTGTATTGTCATCATATCAGTATGAGTCATAAGGGCCACTCTAAGTTTGGAAGATTCACTACCAACCATTAGGCCGTCATCAAATTCTACTTTATCATTTTTCAGCCTATCAATAGTCTGTTGCTGAACGTAGGTCTTCTCGCAACATTTTGCAGGTAGTCACTGCATCTTGTGGGTGGATATCCTACACTGCGTTTGCCTAAACGAGAACAAGTAAATAAAATAAAATTTAACTTAAATTACTTTAATTTCGTAGTTAACTTTTATTTATACTTCACAGCCTAACAATATCGTTGGAAGCGGATCCTGCGGGGCTGTGAACCCTGCAACAGGCGCTATGGACTCCATTGTTGTGGCACGTTTACTGGTTGAAGCTGTTTCATTTGCATTTCAAATACGTTTCTAGGACCTACTAAAGATTACAGGAAGTAATGGTATACACTCTCGTCTCTATACAAACTACTGACAAACTATTTAACAAGACAGTTGCTGACATGTCAAAATATTTGAGTAAACATAGGATAGCTGAGAAAAAAATATTATTCTTTATAAAAAAAGTTTTATTCCAGTTATTCCCAAATTTTAAATAAAACGATTTTCGGAATTTATCGTGTTTTTTAGTTAGTTTTTACAAACTATTTTTATTTCCTGACGTTTCGGATGCTTTACAGCATCCGTGGTCACGGGGGACTGACTGCCGCGATAAAATCCGAAAATCGTTTTATTTAAAATGTGTAGTATTCGCGTAAACAAAAGAAATCATTATATTCCCAAATTTTCAAATATTCTGGTCGATTTTACAAAATAATGTTTTCGCACAAATCTAGTCCTGACAATTAAGAACACAAGAAGAAGAATATCAACCAAATCGGTCAAGCCGTTTTGAAGTAATGATTTGTCAATTTTGATTTTCACTGACGTCACCAACTTTAACTGTAATGCTTCATTTACTACTAGCACGATGGATTGCGAAGAAATGTGCATATTTCTCTTTGAATTAATGATATTATTTTGTATTTTTTCCTTGAAGCAGCTTGGCAAACACTCGCTGTATCCCACGGCCTCTGAAAAATAAATGATCTTTGCCCAATATTGGTCTAATGCAGGGTGTTCATTTCCTTATTAAGTTATCCTTGTGATGTAGTTTAAATAAATATCAAAATCTGTTAATAACTTTTGAAGACATACTATAACTATATTTGTGTGTCTCTCAATAAAACCTTTTGAATTTATGTATCCAGTATCTTATAATTTATATCTTTAAAATAATTTTAAATTAAATTACGGTAAATTATCCTTTTTTCTAATAAAAATTAGTTGGTATAGACAGAAAACTAGAGTTTAGGATAAAATGATGATTCGTTTAATATCAATGAAGGGTGATTTTAATTAAAGCTTTCCTTTTGGTTTACCTTACACGTTGTATTGAAATCCTATATTTTACTATAGCCTTTTATGCAATAGATCAAAAATATGTGTTTAACGTAGTATTAGTAACATTCTTTGGCATTCTTTCAGTCACAACCCGTAAGAACGGCCCGGCCAGCGATTTTAATTTAACTGCCGGGAATTCCGAACTTGACCGATTGCGACAGGTTTTCTTGATAAAAAACTTAATTAAATTTTTGAGCTCAAATTGTAATATAAAGCCTCCTATCGAAATTCTACCGCAATTTAATTAATAATGTGGCAACATTTTGAAATTACATATGGACCATCTCTACTCTGTACCTAATAGAGTTTTTATGTAAATGTTTAGTTAGTCTTTAACAACAGATTATTACTTATTTGATATTGGCAGTACGAAATGTGTGTATGTTTGCAAAAAGTTAATTTAATTTTGTGTTTTGTATTTTGAAAAGATTTTACATATAAATTGTAGGAAGTCCTAATATACGGGCTGCGCTGAAAATCAGTATTGTTTGTACCCACAACTTATACAGAGCGCAGACCCTTGTGTTGCTTTACTGGGATGACACTAATGTATTTTTTTTTTAATTTCTTTTTTTTTTATTAATTTATGTGTTTTTTTTGTTAGAGAACTTTTAGTTTATTTGTTTGGTTTTGAAACATTTATGACTTTAATTTTTTTGGTTGCGGTATAATAAAGCTACAAATAAAGTTTATTTCTTTCTACATAAACTTGACTATAAAATCTCACACTCCCATTTGTTAAAAAGGGTGCAAAGTTTCAGTTTACGTATTAGTGTAAAAGTTAGTCTCCGACAACCTCTGTACGCGAGTGGCGTCTTTGAGGGACCGGGTTCCATTCCTGGTCGGGTCAATGTAGTAAACACTTTTTCTACATTTTTTTGAGTTTGGGTGTTGTGTGGATCGTTGTTTCCGATTTCATAATAAAAATGCTTAAGCGGCTTGACTTTTGGATCAGAGCAATGTATGTGTTGTTGTTCCTGTGCATATACGAATGTATTTTTATCTTTTTTCTCTTACAAATTTATGAATATTTATAATTCATATAGTCGTGGTTACCGGGTGGTCAGAGAGCTTACTATAGACGTGAGTGAACCAGTGTCGGCTCCGGGTCGGAAACCACTAAACTTGCTACTAGCAATTTTTATTTTTTTTTTATCTTCACACACAATCCCTGGCGGGTTAGTCAGAGAGAACAGATCGCCAAGTGTCACGATCCTTACATACCTCTTTCGCTTCATTCAGATTTATCATTTTCTTTATATATGCACGTCGAGGTATCCAAGTACTCTTGACCCTCCCGTCTTCGAGCAATTTGCTCACATGGTCTTCAAAAGTTAGTCTCGGCCCACCTCGACCCCTTTTAATATCAACTTTCGCGCTATATATTTTCTTCACCATTCTGTCTTCGTTCATTAGCTCAACGTGCCCAAACCATCGAAGCACGCCCTTACCCATTTCAGTGATAAGGTCAACTTTCAAACCTTCCATTTTGCGAATTTCTTCGTTTCGCTTCCGGTCGGCAAAAGTAACGCCGCACATTTTACGAAGAGATCACATCTCCACTGCATTCAACCTGCTTTTTTGCCTGTTTCGCTGCCATATAACAAAGTCGGTACCAGCACTGCGATATGTATCGCAAGGCGTGCATTTTTCACTACGCCTTGCATTTGGACTAACACAGTCAGGGCACCGTTGAACTTGTTTCCGGCAGCGACATGCCTGTCCACATCTATATCACATCTTCCATCCCGGCTAGAAGCACTGCCCAAGTACACAATCTCATTCACCTGTTCTACACATTCATTATTTACCCATATTTCACACTTCGTTCTTTCTTCGTCCCTTTCAAATACCACAACCTAAGTTTTATTAACATTCAAACGGAGACCTTTATTTTCATATTCCCCTTTCATTAACGTAACTAATGCCTGCAGTTCTGCCTCTGACGGTGCAATAAGCACTGCGTCATCGGCATACAGCAGACAATTTACTTTATGTCACCGAATTTCACACCCAAATAACTTCTTCATCTTTCAGCTTTTGTAAACAGCTGTCGAGATACAATATGAACAGCCAAGAGGACATGACACAACCCTGTTTTACGCCCGTTTGGACGTTAAACATGGGTCATGCCCTACCCGCACACAGGCTTTGCTGTCACAATAAATTGCGGTGCGATTGCACAGCCCTTAGCAGTGGGCCATCCACACCATACCCCGACAACAGTTCCCACATTTTCGTCCTTACAACCTTATCAAATGCCTACAAAAGCACAGAAAATCCTCTGGTTAGAAGCCAAAAGCTTTTCCGTGATCATGCGGAGCGAAAATACTTGATCCATGCATCCTCTTCCAGGTCTAAATCCGCATTGTCCCTCCCATAAAATCTTTCCGATTTCTCTCGCATCCTACGCGTCAGAACCTTTGTGTAAACTTTACTTGCTAAACTGGTCAAGCTGATCGCCCGATAGCACCCGCAGTCAAACTGTACCTTTATATAAAGGTACAATGACTACGGATCGCAATCATTCGGGACATCCCCCTTCCGCCAGCACATATTGCACAGCAGATGAAAGCTGTTCCAGACGCGAGGCCCACCATACTTGATCATTTCAGCAGTAACTCTATCTAGTCCCGCAGCCTTACCACATTTCAAACTTCGAATCACAAATGCAATCTCTTTCATACTGATGACCTCAGCGTCATCGAAGTCCGGGTCTAGTATACCGATTGCGGCGTCACCCCCGGACACTTCACTAAGGTTATCGCACGCATACATTTCTCTATAAAACTTACTCCATCGCTGTATGACGACCGATTTGTTTGAAAGTAGGACGTCATTGGTCCGCGAAAGCACTTTATTTATTCTTAAGGCTGACGCGCCACTCCAAGCCCTTCCAACCTCTTTCCAGAAGAGCTTGGAGTTCTCCCTGAAGTTGCGCGACAACCTTTCATCCGCTTCCATTCTACACCTTTCACGCATTTCCTCAATCAATGCCTTCGTGTAAACCTTCTGCAGCTTATATCTTTCTTTCATCTTCTCTCTCATATTCTTATCATTCCTAGAGGCTAAGTAGTCTTGCCATGCTTTCTACTTCTTATTTACTGCTTCTTTTACTTCATTATTCAACCATGCCTCACCCTTTTTACTACTACCTCTTTTCACAGTTCCACACACGTCTTTCGCTTCACTAACCATTCCATCCCTAAGGTTCTGCCATATTTTTTCCACACATCCTCTCCTGACATCGAAGATATCAAGCTTTTCGGCTACCATTGATATTTAACCCTAGTGTCCGCTTCCTGAAGCTTCCAGCTTCGGAAGTTACCGACAGACTGTGGTTCTGGTATCGCCGTCCGGTAGCGCCAGCCCGCGAACAGACCCCTAAATCTAGTAATCACTAGATAGTGATCCGTTCCCAGGTCAGCACCCCTAAAAACTTGCGTATCCATCACCTGTTTTCGCAGTCAGTCATCCACCAGGAACAAATCGATCATACTTCTCTCATTCTCTCTTTCTCTAGTATACATATGGATTTTCTTGTGACTAAACATAGTGTTTGTCACAAAAAGACCCTTTTCCTTTCCCCTTTTATCACCAAACATTCCAAGCACCGACTCGTACCCTGGCCGAGCGGTACCAACCCATCCATTTAAATCACCACATACAACAATTACTTCGTTTCCCCTAACTAAATCTAGAACTTCTCTTATATTCTCCCAAAACTCCTCCAGCTCATCCCTGGACGACGAAGCTACCGGCGCATAAACAGCCAAGAGGAATAACTTCGCCAGTCCCAATTTAAAGCGAACCCAGAGAAGTCTTGAGTTCACAACCTTATATTCAGTCATGACATCGACCAACCGAGATGACATCAGCACCCCCACTCCCTGGCAGGCGCTCTCGCTCTCCGGGACTCCGGACTATAGAGCTAACGCCCCTCTAGGGAGCTCTTCAGTACCGCTGCCCTTCCGTTTGGTCTCCGACAAACATACAACATCTAATTCTCTTTCTTTCATTATTTCGATCAACTCATTCGTCTTATCTCTCATGCCTCCACTAACATTCCACGTACCTGCACTCCGTCCTCTACCTTCCGCCGTGTCGGGTGGCAGTCCCCATCGCCGCTTTGCGCACTGTATTCCACACCAACGGGTACGAAATGGTGTGCGTCGCCTTGGGGGAACGCCCTAATCCTTGATGGCCTGGGTGCGTAGCTGTGTAGAATTGCAGCCCTGAAAAGAGCCGGCAGGGGTCGCGACGGGCACGCTTCTACAATGAACACCTAGTAGCAATTTTAAGTGACGAATTTACCTCAATTAAGAGATTTATCGTAAAACATGTCTGCTATAAATATTATAAAAATATATTGTTTCAAGAACTTTTGCAAATGTGTGTTTTAATTAAATGAGAAAATGCGATAAATCAACCGACAGAGGCGGTATTCCAATCTGCAACCTTCGCCATACTATAGCAAAGCTCTTACCTCTGTGCCACCGTTACTTTACTTTAGTTATCATGTAAACAGAACGAGAATGAACTCCAACATTATTATTTCCACGGCGGCAACAGTAAATTGCAAATGGCAAGTTCCAATACTGATGAAACGAGCAATCGTTCCCAAAGACACGGATTGATTACACCGCATTGTACTCCGCCGAGTTTGTAATAAATACTACGCTGTTCCGGAACAAAGCTCCGGCCGGACGCCGGACGTCTGGTTTGCGGCTCTTTATTGAACCTGTTTGCTGCACAGTGCGCTCACGTAAAACGTAAAGACTTGCACCTTAAGTATTTTTAAGATATTTTTATTCCGGCGAGTTAAGGTCACTTTAGTATTGTAATATATTCTCGCATAGAACACGACCTCTCGAACAACACAGACCTAATCTTAAAGTAGATGATAAGTTATGACTACTTTCTCCCTAATTGCCAACAAATCTAAAACGCAAACATTGCAGATGGTAGTTTCCCTTTATGATAAGAGCAGAGAGAGTACAAACGGACGAGCGTTTGTACAATCTCTGCCGCCTTAACAGTGGTATTGCTACGCATCAGCTTTTGTTGTTGCATGAATGGGCCGGCTCGACCGGGGAAGTACCACGACCTCACAGAATACCGGCGTAAAGTAGAAGTCTAACAAACTTCTGGTGAGTGCAGGTAACCGGAGGCCCACAAACGGAGGTATTGCGGGTGTTCATGGGCGGCGGTAATCACTTACCATCACGTGAGCCGCCTGCTCGTTTGTCGGCCTTTTCTATAAAAAAAAAGAAGAGTAACAGTAATCGGTGCTGCCATTCGAAAGAAATATAATATCAGTTAATTAACTTCTTCCTATATTTATATTTATCAAGATAAGTTGTTTGCACGTATCAAACAACTTATCTGGATAAATATAAATACTGGCTGCAGATGCTGAATTACTATCGGATGTACTTTTAACTCGGATAAAATATAATATTGGATTAGAATAAACAGAAGCTATTGAATAGATGACCTAGAGATTCAGAGCTATATGCCTTGGATATGCATGTAAATTAGAACCTGCATACCACACAGCAAAACACCATATGACTACAAAAAATACATTTTTCCGACTACATTATTTACAGAACAACGTTCTTTTGATTTCAATCTTTCATTAAAAATACCATATCAAGCGGAATTCGAACCCCGAACCCTTAGCTTCAAAGAGATGATAACAACTGACTAACCTATCGGGTCTTTGAACATCGTAACGCATTCGTACACCGTCGTAGACTTTACGTAGCACTCCACAACACATAAACATGGCTAACAAATGTCCGGTGCACTGTTTTTAAATGTATTGTAAATAGGACCGTCTCACATAGATTCAATGCGCGTTCCTGTTTCTGTTTACACTAGACTAGATTTTTGACTAACGAAGAATAAATGAATGGATGATTACAATTTTATTGTACACGACGAAACCGAAAAACATTAAAAACGAAAAATTAAAAGCTATGTACAATTAGTAGGCCTTATCGCTGCATAGTGGTTCTCTTCCAGACCCGATCCTTAAGTGGCAGGCTCGTACCAAAGGGTTTTTCAAAGCTTATGTACGAGTTATATCGTTGGCTTCGACATAACGACGGCGACAGGCTCACCATCTGTCACGTCGTCCCGAAAATATCTTCGGTGGAAGGTGGGTCAAAGGGACTTAATTGTTTAGACTTAACCTCTGTCTACCACTGTATTGGGTATTGCGTGAAATAAATACAAAAGTACGTATCGAAGAAATAAACCTAAACAAATATCAGGGTCTGTAGCCTCAACATGTTTTATGTACGAAGTTACTGTCAGTTGCATTGGTGATACTTTATCAACGCTTACAGTGTTATTTAACGACTTGTAAATCCATTGCATGACATCCACTCTCTCGTAAGGAGGAACGCTAAATACTAGACCAGACCAGACCAGTACCGGGCAGCATCGCCGGAAGTCTATCAGATTTGGCCCTATCCCTTACGGGAAAGGGAAATGTCCTGTGTTGAACTCTTAAAGTTCGTTATGTACATATATATGTATCCATATAGTAGAATTTCCGCGAAGTAATTTCAGTGTATTGATGACGAATTCTTTAAAAGAATAACAAATGGCAACTATAACACTTAAAAGTTTAATATTTGGTTGATATATAGGGTCATCATCACATACCATGTGATGCCAACGTAAGCAGCTTAAACATATATATTATAGAATGAAATTTGTGTTACCTTACACAAACACACAGACTTGACAAAAATATAGAAAGTGTTTTATATATTGACTCGTCCGGGGATCGAACCTTTCCTCAGAGCTATGAAAATCTATAGAGGAGGTCCACTAGTCCGCGGAGGTAGTCATTTTACCCTGTTACTAATTTAATTCGCTAAACTTACACATTTATACCTATCAAGACTTAAATACCATTAAAAAAACAAAAATATTTTTATATCACCGTTCAGACATTACTAATGTATATTTTATCAAAAAAATGTTTCCAAATATCTTCATTTTCAACGATTCTTATTAAAATAACAATCACCATTTTCCGGGAGACCACCTCACAATGAATATTAGACCATCGAGAAGGAAATTATATTTATAAATGTTCCATTGCGGTTTCGTAAAACTCTAATATAGGCGTTTTTTCTGTAATATACAAGAATATTATACGTAGTGGATTCCAGGAAAAAAGTGTTCATTCTTTTTTTTGTAAGGTACAAAAGCACAAACTTATTAATTATGATATAATTGTAATGAAAAATAAAGATCTAATAAATTGTTTCGTAACCGTTCTACTTGTGGTAACAAATCGAAACTTACCACCTCCTTTTTACCGGAGTTATAGTAAAAACCAACTACGAGAAACGAAGGGCTATGCAATTATTAACTATAACTATAATAATAAAAAAATGTCGAAGCCTCAATTGAATACATAAACACACACTATATAATGATTCACAGGGATTGGAGCTGTCCGGATGTATATATAATAAGAATCCAAAATGTCTTTGGATTCTTATTCCTTAAATGGTATTATGTGGTTGAATCAATATTGAGGTCACGATGGCCAAGTGGTTGGGTGAACGGAATTCGAGTCGAGAGATCCAGGTTCGATTCCCAGAAGGTCGGCTCGTATCAATGAGATTTTCAAAACTTACGTACGATTTATATCATTAGCTTGCACATAAAGATGGCGATAGTCTACCACCTGTCACGTTCTCCCAAAATAAGAAAAAAAAACGTCACGATAGCCGAGTGGTTGGGTGGTCGGAAATATCGAGTCAAGAGACCCGAGTTCTATCCTCAAGTGGCCGTACTAATGGGTTTTTCTAAAAAACTTATGTACGAATTATATCGTTGGCTTGGCACATATAGACGGCGACGGGCTCACCACCTGTCACGTTCACGAAGGTGGGTCGAAGGGACTTAAATATCTAGACTAGACCTCTGTCTTCCCCTGTATTGGGAATTGCGTGAAGATATCCCAAAATAAGCTGCCGTTAAATGTAGTTCGGAAGAACTTAATTATAACTGTGTCTACTCTTGTATTGGGAAATGCTTGAAGATAAAAAATATTTATAAATCTATTAAATCTCGTATCATTTTAGTGCATAGATAGATAGAAGATCCTGAATCCTGCCACCGCGGAGCTCAAACACATTGTTTTAATACAGAGTTTCTCGTTAAGGCCAGCGCAGCGCATGTTTGCTCGACGAATCAAATTTATACTGCAACCATATTTGCCGGAGCTGCCTGCACGTAAGGTATTTTTTTAGTGCCATGTTTACGATTCATGGGAAAAAGATATCTTCATATCTTTCCCAGAACTAGGGTAGACACTGGTCTAAACAACAAGAACTGTCCGCCCACCTATTATCAAAGACATTTTTGGGCCAACATTACAGGTGGTGGCCACGCCTCCAACGATATATGAAAGTGTACAAATTGATGCTATTCATTCGTTTTTGTTTCAATTTACCAAAACAGGTATAGGTAAATAAATAAATAAATGTCTTCACGCAATTCCCAATACAGGGGTAGACAGAGGTCAAATAAGTCCCTTCGACCCACCTTCCACCGAAGATATTTTCGGGACAACGTGACAGGTGGTGAGCCCGTCGCCGCCTTTATATCCAAGCCAACGATATAATATATTGGACATAGGTTTGTGAAAACCCATTGGTACGAGCCTGCCTCCTGGGGATCGAACTCGGGTCTCTCGACTCGAAATTCCGACCACCCAGCCACTCGGCTATCGTGACTTATAAGGTATAGGTAGAGGCCTAACTAACCTAGTAGGTAGAGGCCTAGCTACAATTCAGTTATTCGGATCATATTTCACCGGAGCTTCCCTGGGACAACGTGACAGATGGTGTAATTGTCGCAGTCTTTTTATTTCGAAAATCAGTTTTGAAATAAAAAAAAATCTCATTGATACCACTTTGCTATCGTAGCTATTGAAATTATAATGTATTTTTGAGTTTTTCAAATATACCAGAACAAATTTATGCAGACTGGTGACAGCCAGCATCAGGTGTCTGGTACTGCAAACGCCAATTTGCTTGCCCATCGTGGTGATTACAGGTAATCCTGCTTAAGGGAGAAGTCTATGTCCTGCAGTGGACTTAAGGCTTAACAGGCCGATAAGTAGATGCATAGATACATAGATAGGAACAATATCACATACTTTGCTTTAATCCTAATGTAAGCAGCATAAAGCACTTGCATTATGGAATCTGAAACAACTAAGGTTTCCAAGAAAATGTAGAAAAAGTATTTTCTACACAAGTACACACCGGTTTGGTATGTACGCCACTCGTCCATGGAGGTCGTTCTTTGACACTTAGACGGTGACAGGGTCACTCGTAGGGACAGGGGTTGAGCTGTCTAGACCTCTTAAAACGAAAGTGTAAGATTATTAAAAAAATATTTTCAAGCCATTCCTAACGCTGGGGTAGACTGATGTTTACATAATAATGTCTTTTCGAGCCACCTTTCACCAAAGTTTTCAAAAAAGAGCCTACCACCTGGGGATCGAGCTCAAGTCTTAGGTCTCGAATTCCGATCGTCCGGCCACTCGGTTACTGTGTCTTTTATTTAAATTTATTTTAGTTACGAAATTTATTAAAGATTATTTTAGTTGCAAAAATGTGAGTTAGTTTAGATAACTCATGTGAAGAAAAACAGTCTACCTCCTATTCAAAATAAATTCTATAAAGGGAGACGTATTATATTTCTGACCATTGTATCCATACGTAAAAGGGGTCTGAAAGTTGAAAGTTATGGAGTGAATAAACAACTTGTCAGGAAGACGTAACAGCACAAAGCCACGGTCGAACAACTTTGCAAAAATTTGGCGGAGAGATCAACTTTTAAACTTTGATCCGGACTAGATATTTGACTGCGAAAGATGAACAAAACTTTGAATATTTTGGAAAGCTAGATTTAATAGAATAATATTGAGTGTGGTAAGTATTTCTGGTGATACTTACTTAAAAGCCACGATAGCTGAGTTGGTCGGATTGGAATACGACGCAAGAGACCCTAGTTCGATGACAAGTTGGTACTAATGTTTTTTTTTCAAAACTTATGTGTGATTTACGACTTAGTCATAAAAGCGGGGATAGGCTCACCACATGTCAAAAATGTCTTAGCTGAAAGGTGGGTCGAAAGGACTTAATTGTTTAGATCTCTGTTTACTTCACTATTGGGAATGGCATAAAGACTTACTTAAATTCAATTGCATTTGCATGACATAGATTTCTCACAGCTTTGATTATTTCATCTTTATTTGAGATTCAAAATAAAGTTAAAGCTTTCTCTAACAGTTTACACGTTGATAAATATCTATTTACATATTTAAAAAAAAAAACATACGCTTTTCGAATCCGCAATCCTTAGCTTTGAAGGCTAATAAAGCTAACTATTTATCCGTGAAACTAAACGATTTTTAATAAAACTAAATATTAAATCTACGAAATTGTGAACTAAACCAGATCTCTATCATTTTTCTTATTGTGCCAATATTCCAAACTTCGGATATTACCGTACCCAAGACAAATAGCTTAAGACTTCCAACGCGATCTTTGCAATACTAAATGTCCTTTGACACACGCTGCGAATTAATGCACTTTAGACAAGCGTCGTCTGTTATTACACCGACTTAGACGATATGTAATGCCGTCGTGCTCGAATAACTGCTCGCCCTGAGCTCGTAAAGGGTACACGTAAAATCATAGTAGCTTCCTGCGATACCGTTGAGTGTGATGTGTTATAATTTAACAAAATTTTATTACAACTACATACTAACGTAAGAAGAAATCACCCCTTTCTTCACGTGGATGCTGCAAAAGGGGGAACTAAGGCAAAAGCCTTAAAATTACCATTGGCTACCGACAGATGGTAGAGACCTTTACTACGAACCATTAGTCTGGAATTCAGCCGACCGGTGGCAGGCAGCAGCGTCTAAAGCATCTAAAGCGTAGTCTGGTATTTTTAGAGACATTTCTTCTGCCATTTATCGATAGCCTTTTCATTACAAAACCCTTGGTCGGCTCCAACCCACGTAAAGAAACGGGGTGGTCATACCTAAATATAATATACATTTATAATCTAAAAACACTTTCAGAAACATTTAACAAAACTCGTGCATTGTGAAAAAAAAATACATGGAAGTCTTCAAATTAAAGCGGATGATTTTTCAACGTAAGATCAAAGCTATACGGAGTTTGTGTGAGAAAGATTTGTTGTGTCGCTGATGGATTGCAGTGAAGTTGCGTTACAAAAATGTCACGATAGCCGATTGGTTGAGTGATCGGAATTCGAGTCGAGAGATCTGAGTTCGATCCGCAGAGAAGGCTCGTATCAATAAGTTTTTTCAAAACTTATTACGTTTTATGTCCTTGACATGAACACGACGACAAAACAGGCTCTTCATCTGTAAGGTTGTGGCAAAATAAGCTCCAACTAGTCATTTGTTCACCCCTCTATTGGGAAATGCGTGAAAATACAAAAAATACCTCTTCTTCGAGTCAATAGTACGATTTGTATCGTTGACACGGACAATAAGAAGGCTACCTTTCACATTGTCCTACATGAGCTCAGGGAAAATGTGGGTTTAAAGACAAAAATTATCTAGATTAAATACCTGGGAGAATGTAATGAGCTCAAGCAAAAGTTTGTTGAACGTTTCAATTCCTACCAATCGATCTGACGGGTTATATGATAGTATAACAGTTACTTTTTGTTGAATAATATCTTGATATAATTCTAAGACTAACTCTCAAAGACCATGTAAGTAGGTCGGTCGAAGAGAGGATTGTCAAGAGTACTCGGATACGTAGACGTGCGTATATAAAGAAAATGATGAATTTGAATGAAGCGAAAGACGAAATTGAGGCTCGTGACACTTGGCGATCTGTTCTCTCTATCTACCCCGAGAGGTAAGCGTGAAGATAAAAAAAGTCATTTAATGTTCCTTCAGGCAGTTATGGCAAAAAGTAAAAGGCACTTTTACGTAAAGCTTTCCACTTTAATTCCTTTCGCTACGGATTAATCAACACAAAATTGGAGATGTTCATTTCAAAGTTTTCTCAAACACTGCTCTTTATTAAGGTTGTTAACAAATAAAGTTTAATATGTTCCAAAACATTTTCAGATTCTTGGAAGAGTCGTAAAGGGAAGCTTTGAAACTGTATTGTCTGTTGAATAAGTAATTTTCTCATATATATCTGGTCATGAACCAACAGATCCAATTATGAGCTGTTAATATAAAACAGGTGCTTTTTGAGTTTCGTATTGATAATCAGTAGTCACTGATGCTTGTCAACGCGGCATACTTCTTCAAAGAGTTTCTCCCCTATGATCAGGATCGATATCTAGTAAGATTCGTTTACTACGAGAAGCTCTTGTACTCAAACGGGGCAATCAATCAAAGCATTTATCATAGATATAAGTTTTAAATCTACCACAATTTCTAATGAGATTCTTTTAACACAGAAAAGACAGAAGTAATGTACAATAAAATGTACTTCAAATATATTACATATTTACAAGTGTGTGTGCGCGCGTGTGTGTGTGTGTGTGTGTGTGTGTGTGTGTGTGTGTGTGTGTGTGTGTGTGTGTGTGTGTGTGTGTGTGTGTGTGTGTGTGTGTGTGTGTGGTGAGTGAGTGAGTGTGTGTGTGTGTGTATGTGTGTGTGTGTGTGTGTGTGTGTGTGTGTGTGTGCGCGTGTGTGTGTGTGTGTGTGTGTGTGTGTGTGTGTGTGTGTGTGTGTGTGTGTGTGTGTGTGTGTGTGTGAGTGAGTGAGTGAGTGTGTGTGTGTGTGTGTGTGTGTGTGTGTGCGTGTGTGTGTGTGGAGTGAGTGAGTGTGTGTGTGTGTGTGTGTGTGTGTGTGTGTGTGTGTGTGTGTGTGTGTGAGTGAGTGAGTGAGTGTGTGAGTGAGTGTGTGTGTGAGTGAGTGAGTGAGTGTGTGTGTGTGTGTGTGTGTGTGTGTGTGTGTGTGTGTGTGTGTGTGTGTGTGTGTGTGTGTGTGTGCACATTTGATTTCTAATATTTAAGGATTGCTTCCGTATCCTCGTATGAAATTTCTGATTGATATTCATATACCATATTTTCACAACCGTGGCTGCAGTGAATAAATACAGAGCTTTTTTTAAATAATTCAGTATATAGATGGTGATGAAGTTGGAAGGCGGTCGGTCATCATGATCTACCACGCGTAATCTTAATCGATCGAAATATCGATAAAATTCAGATAAAGCTTCCTAACAGAAAAAGGGTCACACTATTGAGCTCTACAGTTCAAAGTTTGTACTACCATAAACTTATTTAATTTATGCTTACTTAAAGGCTAGCATTCTACTGTAACGACACTGTAAAGCACACACTGCCAGTAAATATTATAAACGAACATAAAGTCTTTCATATAGAAAGTAATTCTTTTCTGTTTACAAATCTCGAAGTTTAAAAGTTATCCTTTTCAATAATAATAATTGCCGGTCGTTTCTTGTAAGTCCTTTTAAAGTTACGAGTCCCTATCTTAGTTCCGTGACTTCCGGCTTCTGACCCTTACTTGAATTTATTTCACTGGAAACGAACGCAAAGTTATCATAAGAATGTATAATAAAAGTTAGTTGTCGAAGTGTCATTTAATTTTTTATGCGTATTTTTCGTTATAAATTGTAAATAGAAAGGCGATGAAATAAGTGGTAAGAAAAAATGGAAGAAAAAAAATGTGGGTGATTGTAGGTATAATTCTTATGCCATTTTTTATGAATTATGGGGATGATGATGGGATTCTCTAATATAAAGTATTTTTATAAGAGAGTGAACTGGTATCATGCTCACCAATCTACTCCCTTAACGTTCTACTTTTCAAAATACCATCTTGTGTTGGACAAATCGTTTATTTAATGTTTGTATGTGTGCAATGTTTTGTTTTATTCAATTAAGGTATAAAAAAACTAGTTTAGTTTGTATGGAGTCAGAGTGACATGAACTTGAAATTAATATATAATATTTGTTTATAATTATAATATTATAATAGTTGTATATAATATTGTACTATATCACACCCATGATGGAAATTTTTTCAAAAAAGGGAACAAAATTTTACAAAGAATCAAATTCTTCACGTATTGATAAACAAGATTCATTAGTTTTTAAGCAATAAGATACTGTTGTTGATGCTTTTATTTGTTACAAGCCGCAGTCGTATGCTCTGTTGGAGAAAGAATACCTGTATGCGTCGCTACCTGTCGTTCATGTATCAATGTCTGAGAGAAATACTTCTTTGTCTGAATCACCTAATAAGTCATTGTAGTCTAGTGTTATTCACTTTAGTTTTAAACTTGTCGAGCCTTGTCGAACGTCGTGGTCTTGTCGAACTGCTAGCATCAGTAAAACTAATACTAAAACTAAGTTTAAATGGTCTTTATTATTTGATAAAAAAAGACGAGTTAAATTTAAATAAAAGGAATAAGGCTGTTTTTTTATTTATGTAGAAATAAATAAATATTTTCTCACATTTTTCAAAATTGTAGTTGTTAGTGGTCGGTGCAGTAAAGGTTTAAATGACATATAGTGTTCCTCTTGCGGTCTTAGTGTCCAAGACATTGGAACAATATACTTACATAAACATGTAAACGGCGAAGATTCGAGCGCTAAGGCCCTAGCGGGATTCATAAACTCTACCCTTAAATGTGAAGGTAGGGTCACTATCAAATGGAGTATAAAGACGTAGAATATCAAGTTTAGTTCTGTATAAATATATATTATAAGAGAACGTCATAGTAAATAAGGTTGCGGGTAAAGTATTGAACAAACACAACCCTGCATGTATCAAATAAAAACCGAGCAACACAATCGATTTCAAACATATAAATTCAAACAGTTGTAATAAACTCACCACCACACGTAAATGGAGACTTCTTTATGCGTGGCAGTGACAAATGTCCCGTGGACGAGCTTAAACTAACTTAGTCGGTAATATACAAACGATTCCGACGCCCGGAGCTGATTCAGTGGCAGCAAGCGAAACAATTTACTGCTATTACCCGCAATGAATGTGGAATCATTACTCGTGTAATCTTACTAATCACGTCACGTAATATATTTTTTGCTATTACTAAACGTGTAGAGTGATACAGTATCATATTCATAAAGTCGAATATTAATCGAAAAAATCGGGATGAGTTAATTTTGTATATATTATATACCCACATTAGAATCTTGGAAACTGCTTTAATGTTTTTAATTCAATCTAAATGTTTATGTTCTTATTTTTAACAATATATTTCAGAAGAGACATTTATATTACTAAATGAATAGAAAAGGCATTGGAGTATCAGCGCGGCGGACGTTTCTCCTAATCTAATACTATCAAATATTTGCGAGAAGAACTTTAGCCCAATGCGGAATGCACTGGTTGTTATTTTACTTTACTTTACGATCATACTTTAGGGTAAAATTTTCATTGAGAAAACTTAGATCAGTCATGAATAATATTACAAATGGATGAATCTTACACTATAGTAGTGGTCTTAGACAGATAAAAAAGTTCTTACACAAATTCTTTATTTGCATAAGATTTTTTTAAATTTGAATTCCGATCAAACTTGTGTGAATGAGATGAAATGTGTGGGAATTACAACAGGACAAAAAAAGAAGCTTATGCTGGAAAAACAAACTGCGACGACGTGTATAGTTGATTATTTAGTTCAGTATAGTCACGATAGCCGAGTGGTTGGGTGGGCGGAATTTCGAGTCGTACCAATGGGGTTTTCAAAAACTTATATACGAATTACATCGTTGGCTTGGATACAGAGACTGCGTCGGGCTCACCATCTGTCACGTTGTCCCAAAAATATCTTCGGTGGAAGGTGGGTCGAAGGGACTTAATTGTCTAGACAAGACCTCTGTCTGTACCTGTATTGGGAATTACGTGAAGATATTTATTTTATTTTCATTTATTGAATTAAGTGTATTTATTAAATAAAATAAAATAAATGTCACGATAGCCGAGTGAAAGGGTGGTCGGAATTTCGAGTCGAGAGACCCGAGTTCGATCCCCGGTGGCAGGCTCGATCCAATGGATTTTTTAAAAAAAAAAAAACCTATGTACGATTCATATTGTTGGCTTGGACATAAAAAAGGCGACAGGCTCACCTGTCACGTTGTCCCGAAATATCTTCGGTGGAAGGTGGGTCGAAGGGACTTAATTGTCTAGACTAGACCTCTGTCTACCCCTGTATTGGGAATTGCGTGAAGACATTTATATTTTTTTTTTATAAAATAAGTAAGAGTTAGAATAAAAGATGATGACACGAGAGCAAAGTCGTTAATTACCTGCCTTCGAAGATAAGGGCTGCCGGTTCGAACCCACTAGGGAAAACAATTTTGCGATTGTGTAACTTATGCAAATAAATATTAAAGTGTATTAATATAAGAATGCCAAAAAGTGTCCAAACTAAGACGGCGTCAGGCCCTCAATCTGTTACGTCTCAAATAGGCTTCGGTTACAGGTGGTTGGAAGAAAAAATTTTTCTAGTCCTCTGTTTACCCCTGTTTTATGAAAATATTTGGAGATGTCCATTTAAAATAATCTATAGTATGTAGTATGTTTACTACATTTCTTCGTTTCCATTTCTATTTGTTGACAATACTAGAATATAATCGCCTTAAGTAAAATTTGCCTACGTAAACCGATCTCTCAATGTTATCTTAGATCAAAGCGATCCTGAAATAGAGTTGAGTGCGTACGTTTATCCGATACGTCCACAGACTAGGCAACTGCTGCTTTCATGTGATAAGTTGCGCCAAGTTGCCTTGGATAGTGTTCGTTGCACTCCACGGAGAAACTTTATAGACATAGCTTGTTGCTTTTTATTATGTGATAATGAGTGTTAATTATTAAAGTGAATTTTTATTTGAAACAGCGCGATAGGTGGAGATCCCATTGAAGTTTTAGTATCCAAGCCAGCAAGCAATATAATTAAGTACATAGATTTATGTATATTTAAATAAACACATGTTGGAAATTGTATAAACTGTTTGCGGATAAATTGACTCTAACCTGAAATCGTAGATTAAATATATACACAATACAAATAAACAAATGTCTAAATGTAGACAGAGGTCTACACTGTTTATTAGAGGTCTATCTTCCACCGAGGATATTTTGGGTCCAACGTGACAGGTGGAAAGCCTGTCGCCATTATTATGTCCAAGCCACCGAAATTAATCGTACATAAGTTTTGAAAAAAAAAAAAAACAATTCGTACGACCCTGCCACTTGGGGTTCGAACTTCGGTCTTTTAACTTGAATGCCGATCACCCAACCACTCGACTGTCGTGACCTACATATACAATACACATTTATAATTATAAGTATTTTAGGAAATAAATCTATAAATGAATCTTTTTAATTATTTATACTATATTGTTAACATTATTTTAAAAAAATGTAAAATAAAAGACGGTCTTAATGCCATATGGCATTCTTTACCAGTCGACCTTACTTGATGAAGAGAAATTATGTGGTAGGTACATAAACAAAGACTCTTGTACCCATATCTCTCTTAGGCGGGACCTCTTGTACCTGAAGAGTCTTCAACCTCCCCTCATAACTCCCCTTAAACATCACATTTCGGCCACGCTCTCTATCTGCAGTACAATTATACAAATACAACTGTATGTACACTTAATTGATAGTTATCTCAACGAGCCACAGCAACGAAGCACTATCGCCAACCAGCTCCTTCGAACTATCCCACACTACTCTTTCAGTGCCACTGAGGCTATGCACACAAAGTACCCTCACTCTTATCTCTATGACATCTAAACCTTAGCCTTAGTTATTTTATTCACATTTACAAACATTCTTTTACATCACACATGTGCCTGCTAGCGGGATTCAAACCCGTAATCATTAGCTTCGAAGACATGGTCAATGTCAATTAGGCTATCCGGTCAGTTAATATGTACGTAGTCAGTTAATATGTATTAAGGAAGGAACATAATGTTTTCCCTATTTAATTTTAATTTAACTACCGCTATACTCGAATTTTCATTCTTGCATTAAACGTTTTTCGCGAATAAGTTGTTTAAAAAGGCAAAGTTCAAAGCAAGAGAGCTTTTTTATGAAAGCACCGTGCTCATCCGCTTAAGCGTTATCCCCACTCGACATTTAGTGAGATTGCGGTCAAGCGCTAGCGCAATAAAATATCTGCAAATATCTGCGCTAATGTTTATGCAAGTTAATTCTAAAATATGATGCATTTTTATTTTTCAATGCATGTAAGCCATGCAGGATTTTTTCTTACTAATGAAAAATGAGAGAAATCAACTGACAAGAACCGAATTCGTACTCGCAACCTTCGCGTAAGAAAAGGAGCGATTTAAAATTTCAACTGACGCGTGTGGGGCATGCTGGCTTGGAGGCGAGAACTAGCAACGTAGCGATATGTCACTGGTTCGAATAGCGCCTGTGTGTTGATTTTTTTAATTTTAAGATGTTTCATTAATTCAATAATTTTAAAATAATGAAAAATGATTATTTAAATACGTGTTGTGTCGAAACAAAGTTTACATACATAACACACACACACAATGGCTTGCCAATGTGTACAGGATAAGGGCTGGCACAAAATTAGTAACTGCCATATTTGCCAGCTCGGGAAGTGGATTTGCGATCACAGTACCTGTCACTTCGAACCTTGGATGGTGCTACCCATTGCTGGTTTGATTAATTTTGAGTCTAGTATTTTTGAGATGGTGTTCTTTGTGGCACCACCTCCCTTTTACAACACCCAAAGGAAGGAACGATATTGTTTAAAATATATCACAAGGCAATTTGAATTTCATTGAAGTGTAAATTAAAGTTAATATGCGCTCGTACCTCTTACTTACAACATCCTAAGAACTAAAGCAAGTTTTAGACACCGGCAATGATACCGAAAATGATTGAAAGTTAATACAAACGATATTTAATGAATAGTAATGACAACTATACAGAATGTAGAAAGGTAAATATAACATGTAAAATTTGCCTTCTCTCAAGAAGCTTTGCTGAAAAGTGGGACGAAAGGGTGGCAATGTGCCTACCCCGGTATGGGAAATTGTGCAAAGATAACAAGTTAAAATATAGTGTCCTATACTTGACTCTAAAGAAATAAACAACACGTGTAGTAAACGCACGTAAATAATTTAAAATATACAAGTAAATAAACTCTGCAAAATTTATCCGGCATAGATCGACATTTTATGTATCTGTATCGAGGTTGAATTGAAGCGTGCTGTAGGCCATGAAATTTTCAAACACTCGTAGGATACAACTTACTGCATACCCAACGCTTTGGTTAGTAAACGAAGCCACCACAGTTTTCGGTTTTTTATACGTTTTTGACGTTGTTGTATCTTACTTTTAGTAAAATTATGAGTCTTATAAAAAAAACTATAAAAATATATATCTTCACGCTATTCCCAATACTGGAGTAGAAAGAGGTCCTGACAATTAAGCTACTGATTCACCTTTCATCTCCGCCATTTTTGGGACAACGTTAGAAATGGCGAGCCTGTCATCATATTTATGTCCAAGGCAACTTTATAAATATAACTATATATCATCGGGGGAAGGTTGGTCAGAGGGACTTAACTGTCTAGACTAGACCTCTGTCTACCACTATATTGGGAATTTGTATGTATAGGATATTTATTTATAAAACTCAATGGTACAAGCATCTCGCCTGGGGATCGAAAACTGGTCTCTTCACTCGAAATTCCGATCACCCAACCACTCGGCTATCGTGACCTATTATGTATCAATCAGTCAAATTCATAGCCTAATCTCTCGATGTGTTGATTAAACATGTAATTCCATGAAAGCGTATATGTAGTGAATAGTAAATTAAAAATTACGAAGTATTTTCAAACGTACAATTCGCCAACTGTACGCTTTAGCATTTTAACAACCGATCTCGATTGGAAAAGTGCTGTCGACGGAAATTCGAACAACATGATGTAAAAATTCGATAACGTTTTCAATGTAAACGTTCAGGATAAACAGTTTCAGTCTTATTGTAGCCTTTGCCATTTACAAGGTTATGAGACATAAAATTATTAATAAAAAAGGTGACAGTGTTATTGTAAAGTATTTTGTTGCTCTAGACTCTAGACGATATTTTTTTAGTCCCGAGCTCATACTGAGTAGAAAAGTTACCGCTATTTTGTAAAAGAAAAGACCGAAAAAACGACAAACATTTTAAACTCTCACTTAAAATGAACGCAAGAGACGAATTCAACCTATAATCTGGAGTGTCGCTAGGGATTACCAGTATTCAAACTATGTAAATCGAAGGATTTACTTGTGTGGCGTAAACAAATCCTTTAGCATTAAACATCCCTTGTGGCAACACTAAACTGTTATACCACGTAAGCTTTTTTTAAACAAAATAAGAGATAAATTTAAATATTTCATTACGCACTAACAATTATATAAAGATTAATATCTTGAAGCCATTCCCAAAAACAGGGTAGACCGAGGTCTATTTAATTAGGTCATTTCGACCCAAGTTCCACCGAAGACAATTTTTTGGGACAACTTTAGTGACATCACCTATGGCCTGTCCCCGTCTTTATGTCCAAGCCAACGATATAAATCGTACACAAGTTTTGAAAAACTCATTTGTAAGAGCCTACCATCGGAGGATCGAACTCGGGTCTCATGACTCGAATTCCGATCACCCAACCATTCGGCTATCGTGACTTTCATATTTTATATTATTGTTTATGTTTGAACCTCCGGTGAAATATATGCATATTAAATTATATGGAAAACAATTGGATAACCGAAATGTACATTAATCCATGCTAGCAACACTATGGTAGATCTCTCTTGAGACAATTAACACTGTATTGGTGTTAAACCGCTTACAAGACGTATGCACGTTCGGACCCGACTTACCAAGTTTTAATCGTTTAAACTTAGCAATACCACATACCACGCTCTACTGAACCCAACACGACTATTACTGTGGATAGCTTATATTCAGTTTCTGGAAAGTTCCATTAGCGTTTGTGGATCCGGCTAATTGTCGAATTAAGAACGAAATCCTATTAAAAAGTCCTTACTAGAAGGTACACAGGTCCCTTTTTAAAAGTATAGGACTAGGTAATGACATACTTTGATTTTATTTTTATTTTATTGTTAACTGGTAGCATAATAAACAAACTACTGAATTATTTTTTTTGAGAGATTTATCCAGCCATCTGTAGAAAATTCAATGATTTGATTGAAAGGGGCTGCGAAATTCTTTAGCAGTCATCATCACGGACACCTTTTAATTTTCTAATTAGTCTAAATATAATTAATCTAATTAGTCGAAGTCACAATATCCGAGTGGTTGGGTGATCGGAATTCGAGTCAAGATACCCAAGTACGATCCGTAAGTGGAAGGCTCGATCAAAAAATTATGAACGATTTTTATCGTTGGCTTGGGTATAAACACGGCGACAGGCGCACCGACTGTCCGCTCACCAACCGTTGTTCCAAAAATATCTTCGGTGAAAGGACTTAATTATCTCGACCTCTGTCGACCTCATTGGGTACGGCGTGAAGATGTTTTTACTCATTTTTCTCTACAAACAGCATAATGCGACATATAAAAAACACAAAACTTTTAACTTCAACAGGTAGTAAGATAACACATTAATTAAAAATGTAAAGATTAATAACATAATAAATAACGCAATGAATTTTAAACGGTTTAATTAAACATCCAATCATGGAAACGTGTCGCTGTCGGTTACGTCGCAAATAACTTGTTCGATATTTAAAATTGTGCTGTGAACATTGCTGCGTATGTAGGAGTATGTTCTATAACAGGAATAATCTGAGACAAAGATTACAATAGGTAACAAAAAGATAAATGCATACGTAGATGGGGACATCTTCACATTCTGTGCTCTTTAGCACTTTTGTGTTATGGAATCGTAAACAACGATGATACCACAAACACCCAGACCCCAGACAGTGCAGAAAAATGGTTTCCTGTATTGAGTCGTCTGGTAGTCGAACCCGGGTTCTGAGAGCTCTTTCACGGAGTTAGTCGATAATATAATACAGATTAGGCTATTGTTAACGGGCTTCATGAAGGCTGAGTATTTTCGAAACTTATGGATAAACAGGAAATGGGTAACTGCCCACTAGGTCGGGTGTTGATCTTGTATATATGCGTCTAATCGGAAGAACTTCGATAGCGCGATGTAGAATGTTATTGTGTAACCTTCCTTCTGGGGATTCAGTTAGATCCAAGTACCCGAAGACGATTGATTCCGATTAGACAACCATTCGAAACCCAACTATCTGGCCATACAGTGTCCTAACCTCTGACTGCCGTTGAAAAATTTACCAAAAAAGGGGATAGCTACGGAGTTTCTTTCGCCTGTTTTTTTTTTTCGCTAGAGAAACATCAGAACGAAACGGTGGAAGATTAAAAAAATAACTATCGACAAACGAATGTATATTCCTATTAAGACTAAAAAATTTATGTTTTAGTGTTAGGAAATACGTAAACATAAAATAAAATTATATTATTTTATCACTTATTAGCTTTTCCTGTGGCTTCGCCAGCATTAAAGGAGCATTTAAGTTAATCTATACGAAAAATGGCATGTAATAGTCTCCATGATCCCGTCTATTTGATGACCTCAGTGGACGAGTGGCGTACACGCCGTTTTTAGGTGGTGACACCTTGCTCTGAGGTCCCGGGTTCGATTTTCGGTTAGGTCAATGTAGAAAACATTTTCTCTATATTTTCTCGGGTCTGGGCCTTTGTAGTACCTTCGTTATTTCTAACTCCATAATACAAGTGCTTAAGCTGCTTACTTTGGGATCAGAGCAATAATGTCATATTGTTCTTAAGTATGTATATATTTATTTATTTATCTATCTGTATAGGCATAAAATAGTAACTAAGAAAGACTCTTCCGCTTTTATAATATCAGTAATTAATTATTTCTTTTTGTTTTCATCGTCTTCAAAAATTACTAGTTACATGTTTTTCCTTTTTTTCTTACCAATTACAATAGTCTTGTACGACTACCAAACGTTTTCATTCGATAACGCAGACATTGCTAAGAGACAAGATTAACGTTGCAGCTTCTAACGTAATGCCACTATCAACGCTTCCACTGCAGCTACTGCAGCAAACCGCTGCGGCTGGATTAGTCGCTGCAAATATCCGCCGAGTCGCCTTTGAAATATGTTGTTGCTCTTAAACAACAAACACACTCTGTATTGCAAATTTATCAGCTGGAAACTCGTGATGTCGAATCGTGTATAACAATAGAAATTAAAATAAAATAACTATCTTCAGGCAATTCCCAATACAGGGATAGACAGAGGTCTAGACATTAAATTATGTTCGACCTACCTTCCGCCGAAGACATTTTTGTGACAACGTGACAAATGGTGACCCAGTCTCCGTAATTCGTACGTAAATTTGTTGAACAACCCATTTGTCTCGTACCATGGGGATCGAACTCGGGTGAACTTGACTCGAATTCTAATCACCCAACCACTAGGCTGTCGTGACTTATTACATACGTAAGAAATTATTTAGTGGCACCGTCAGAAATTATTATTATCAATCAATTTAGTCCTTTCAACCCACATATCACCGAAGCTTATTTTGGGACAACGTGACCGGCGGTGAAAAATCTAACATAAAAATAGTCTCGATAGCCGAGTCGGAATTCCGAGTCAAGAGACCCGAGGCCGATCCCCAGGTGGCAGCCACCAAACAATGGATTTTTCAAAAACTTATGAACAAATCATATCGTTGGCTTGGAAATAAAAACGGTGACGGGCTCACTACGTTGTCCCGAAAATATCTTTGGTGGAAGGTGAGTCAATGGGACTTAATTGTCTAGACTAGACCTCTATCTACCACAGTATTGAGAATCGCGTGAAGATATCTAACATAAATACTTTACAATATTAGTATTACTAAAATTTATTATTAGTTTAGACCTCTGCCATTCCTTTACCGGAAGTCATTTGGGAAAAGGTAATCGGCGGTGAAGGCTCTTTTTTGTGTCCAACGATTCCTCCGAGTGATTGAACTCGAGTCTCCTGATTTGAATTTTGATCACTCAAACATTTAGACATCGTGGCTCACAAAAAAAAGCTATTTACAATATTATTGTTAGCGTCAGTGCATTGGGATTTGAAACCGGGTCAGTATCAGCTCATTAAGTATTGATTTAGGAATTAAGACGGAAACTCTAGACTGACTGTGCATAACTTTAGCCACAGCTAAGTGTTGCGAGTTTCTAAATCTATCAGTTATTCATAAAGACTATGTTAATAATAATACATTGAGTAAAATAAATAATTATCTTCACGCCATCCTCAATACTGGGGCAGACAGAGTCTTTTCAACCCACCGAAGATATTTTTGGGACAACGTGACCGGTGGAGAGGCCGCTGCCGTTTATGTCCAAGCCAACGATGTAAATCGTTCATAAGTTTTTGAAAAAACCTATTGTACAAGCCTGCCACCAGAGTATCTAACAAGGGTCTCTTGACACGATTTCCGTTCATTATTTTACTTCTTTATTAATTATAAGCGGAAGGGCAGCGGTACTGAAGAGCTCCCTGGCGGGGCGTTAGCTCTGTGGTCCGGAGTCCCGGAGTGCTAGAGCGCCTGCCAGGGAGTGGGGGTGCTGCTGTCGTCTCGGTTGGTCGATGTTATGACTGAATATAAGGTTGTGAACTCATGACTTCTCTGGGTTCGCTTTAAATTGTGACTGACGAAGTTATTCCTTTTGGCTGTTTATGCGCCGGTAGCTTCGTCGTCCAGAGCTGAGCTGGAGGAGTTTTGGGAGAATGTAAGAAAAGTTCTCGATTTGGTTAGAGGAAACGAAAGAATTGTTGTATGTGGTGATTTGAATGGATGGGTTGGTACCGCTCGGCCAGGGTACGAGTCGATGCTTGGAATGTTTGGTGATAAAAGGGTTAACGATGCTGGCAAGCTTTTACTGGCTGTATGCAAGCAAAAGGGTCTTCTTGTGACAAACACTATGTTTAGTCACAAGAAAATCCATGTGTATACTAGAAGAAGAAAGAATGAGAGAAGTATGATCGATTTATTCCTGGTGGATGTCCGACTGCGAAAACCTGGGAACGGATCACTATCTAGTGATTACTAGATTAAGGTGTCTGTTTGCGGGTTGGCGCCACCGGACGGCGACACACAGTCGGTCGGTAGCATACGAAGCTGGAAGCTTCAGGAAGCGGACGCTAGTGATAAATATCAAGCAAGGGTAGCCGAAAAGCTGGACATCATCTATGTCAGGAAAGAATGTGTGGAAGAAATATGGCAGAGCTTTAGAGATGGAATGGTTAGTGCAGCGGAAGACGTGTGTGGAACTGTGAAAAGAGGTAGTAGTAAAAAGAGTGATGCATGGTGGAATGACGTGAAAGAAGCAGTAAATAAGAAGAAGAAAGCATGGTTAGACTACTTGGCCTCAGATAAGCTCCAGAAAGTTCACACGAAAGCATTGATTGAGGAAGTGCGTGAAAGGAGTAGAATGGAAGCGGACGAAAGGTTGTCGCACAACTTCAAGGAGAACTCCAAACTCTTCTGGAAAGAGGCTGGAAGGACCCGGAGTGGTGCGACAGCCTTAAGAATGAACAAAGTGCTTTCGAGAACCAATGACGTCCTCTCAGAAAAATCGGACTTCATCGTCTTGAGAAAGCATTTGATAAGGTTGTAAGGAAGAAAATGTGAGAACTGTTGCCGGGGTATGGTGTGGATGGTCGATTGCTAAGGGCTGTGCAGTCACTTTACTGTGACTGTAAAGCCTGAGTGCGGGTAGGGCATGACCTGTCACCCATGTTTAGCGTTCAAACGGGCGTAAAACAGGGTTGTGTCATGTCTTCCTGGCTCTTCATACTGTATCTCGACAGCTGTTTACAGAAGCTGAAAGATAGCTGTTTGGGTGTGAAATTGGGTGACATAAAAGTAAATTGTCTGCTGTATGCTGATGATGCAGTGCTTATTGCACCATCAGACGCAGAACTGCAGGCATTAGTCACGTGTATGAAAGAAGAATGTGAAATTAATGGTCTCCGTTTGAATGCTAATAAAACTAAGGTTCTGGTATTTGAAGGGGACGAAGAAAGAATGAAGTGCGAAATTTGGGTAAATAAGGAATGTCTAGAACAGGTGAATCAAATTGTATACTTGGGGAGTGCGTTTAGCCGGGATGGAAGATGTGATTTAGATGTGGACAGGCGTGTCGCTGCCGGGAACAAAGTCAATGGTGCCCTGACTGCGTTAGTCAAAAGGCAAGGCGTAGTGAAAAGTGCACGCCTTGCAATACATAACGCAGTGTTGGTACCGACTTTGTTATATGGCAGCGAAACCTGGGTATGCCAGAAGAAGCATAAAAGCAGGTTGAATGCAGTGGAGATGCGATCTCTTCGAAAAATGTGCTTACCATGGCCGACCGAAAGCGAAACAAAGAGATTCGCAATATGGCAGGTTTGAAAGATGACCTTGTCACAAAAATGGATAAGAGCGTGCTTCGATGGTTTGGGCACGTTGAGCGAATGAGTGAAGACCGAATGGTGAAGAAAATATATAGCGCGAAAGTTAATATTAAAAGGTGTCGAGGTAGACCGAGACTAACTTTCGAAGACCATGTGAGCAAATTGCTCGAAGAGGGGAGGGTCAAGAGTACTCGGATACCTAGACGTGCATGTATGAAGATGATGAATCTGAAAGAAGCGAAAGAAGTATGTAGGGATCTTGACACTTGGCGATCTGTACTCTCTGGCTACCCCGTCAGGGATTGTGCGTGAAGATAAGTAAGTAAGTAAGTCATCTAGATAAAATTACAACCAGAAAAGAGTACATAAAATTACACATATTTTAAATACATTATCTGCATGAAGTAGAGGCTGCCTTTTACGACTTAGGTGACTCCTTTGATTATGGTTATGTCCTCGCAAGTTACATTCCTCCATTTTTTAACAAAATAATAAAATTAACATAGTTTAATAACTATGCTAATAACAATATTTTTCTGATACAAACAATTTAAGTAAATTCATTTAAAGTTATGAAGGAATGGCATTTGGGCTGATAAATGGGAGCTGTGATGTGTGAGAGATCGATGGCAGCCGAACTGGAAGGACGGGATAATCTCGCATTGAGTAAATTAATGCGATAGAGCCCAGTAACTGCATAACGTATATTTATATCATTTAAGTAAAAAAAATAAAGATTGTGTACTGTTTTTAATTTTTTGTCATTTTTATCTTAGCGCATTTTCCCATAACTGTGGTAGATAAAGGAATAGACATTAAAGGACAGACAGATGTCTGGGTAATTATGTCTTATCAACCTTTTACCAAACGACAACGGGACAAACAGACCTCCGTCTTTATGTCCAAGCCAGAGATATATCTTACATAAGCTTTTTTAAAAAAATATTGGTAGTAGCATATCACCTGAATATCGAACTCGGGTCTCTTGACTCGAATTCCGTCAACCAACCACTGGGTTATCTACTATTGACTTTTAATGCGGCTTTTTGTCATCTGTCCATAGCTATTAACATATTCAAAGCTTTTGAGGTGTCGTATAAGAAATATAAATATATAATATAATATAATATCTTCACGCAATTCCCAATACAGGGGTAGACAGAGGTCTAGTCTAGACAATTAAGTCCCTTCGACCCACCTTCCACCGAAGATATTTATCGGGACAACGTGACAGGTGGTGAGCCCGTCGCCGCCTTTATGTCCAAGCCAACGATGAAATTCGTACGTAGGTTTTTGAAAAACTCATTGGTACTACCACCTGGGGATCGAATTCGGGTCTCTCGACTCGAAATTCCGACCACCCAACAACTCGGCCATCGTGACTTTTATATAATATAAATAAATATTCTTTATATAATATAATAGGTAGATATGAACTAGACAAACATACACACACGTATCGACATTTCAAAGTCCACTGCAGGAAATAGGCTACTCTCGTAGGTTCATCTACTCATTATTCATGTAAAAGAATTATTGTATATGTATGTGTTCTATATTTATTATTATTTTAATTTGCTTTGTTTTTCATTTTAAATTTCTTTTAAATTATGTATTTTTGCACCCATCACTAGATTATCTCCTCAAACCAAAGGTAGACTGGTAGAGAATGCCGTTACGTATTAAGTCCGCCATTTTTTTGATTTTTGGTCCATTCGCCAGGTTCAGAGGCAACCTTGCACTCTGCTGCCTGTCACCGGTCTGCTTAATTTGTGTATGTATTTTTCGAGGTGGTTCTCCCGCCATTTGACAGTAGTCAATTGTATTTTCAAGGCTTTTACTTAGTCGTCCTACGACACCTACGAGAATAAAGAGGGTATTATATTACACCGATTCCACGCAGTATATAGAACCGTCATCGATTTGTATGTTGTATTCCGGATATTCGAGTCACGTCCGCCCGATGCAGGTTGTGCAACATGCGCGCTGCACGTATGATGCGCAGAGGTTGTCTTATTCCTTTGCGAATTACTAAGTAACTTTTGAGTATACGAGGATTTTGATATATACGGTTTCGATGTTGTCTATTGTTTTTTAATTATTTATTTTTTCACGAATTTTCTAATACTGGATATACGAGTACAGTTAAGCCATTTCGATGTTTTGTTTGCGCTTAGTCCATAAATTTATTTCTATAGAATTATATATAGAATACAATAGTAACACAACAATTATTTTTTACGAAAACTAACCCCTCGCTGCTTTACCCGCAATTTAACACTTAACACAGATCACCATCACTCTCATCACCTTCATCTACTTCATCTCATCTCTGCATCACCCAAAGGTTGACTGGTAGGACATTTTCACATGTATGAAGTTAAATAAATAAATAAAATAAAATAAAATAGTTTTTCAAAACTTATGTACGATTTATATCGTTGGTTTGGACATAAAAACGACGGCTGGCTCACCAACTGTGACGCACCAAAAATGTATTCGATGAAAAGCGGGTCGAAAAGACTTGTCTGTCTACCTCAGTATTAGGAATAGCGAGAAAATATTTATTAAACAGTACTTAGTTTAAATTCATACGTCACGGGATGTAAAAGTCCACTTTATGACAAAAGTCACTCCCAGAAGGTGGTTTTGTCATAATCTCCACGCTTTGCGAGCGGGCTGAAGATCACAGTACCATATGTGCCGCATTTTAGACGCTAAGTCATCAACATTTTGCTAGTTTTTTATCTGGCATAATATTTCTTGATGGTCATCCTGCATTCTACCTGTCACTATATTTGTTTACTTAATCTTTAATGTATGGTACAAAATAATAACGGAACTTAAGACGGAATTCTTGAAGTTATATAACAACATTAAAGGCGGTTACAAAAAAAAATTACGCATAGTTACAATTTGAATTTTTATCTCGGAGTGAGAAGACGCATTAAGATCGCTTTCTTCTCAGCAATTAACATAATTCATTATATGAAGGCGCGAAGTGCGAAATAATTTATTAAGATGCTTCCTGCGAATTTATATTTTCTTCTTTATGTAAGGAAAAATTAATTTTAACATATTACATAAATTATAAAGGGGAACCATAGCCGAGTCGATTATAAATTTCAGCATTTAATAGTTATATAAACTAAAAAACTTAAACAGCTATTCTTAAAATAAACAATCCGTATCATTTGATTTTAAAATCTCTCCTTTCTTATGTGTCGAGTAGAAAAATGTCTCGAATATAAACATTCATAATGATCACACATATGTTTGTTCCTACCGGGGATTCGAAACCGCAACACTAAGCTTCGAAGGTAGGATTACTGCCAACTATCGGGTCGGGCAAGTCGGATAGCATTTATTTAATAAGAAAAAGTTCAGCATTGCTTAAATGTAAAAAAATAACAATAATATATATTAAAATTCATTGTTGAACACTTGTAAACAATTCACTTTATTTAATTATTTACCCAATATTTCATTGTCATCAATGACAATGAAACATCACAATTGTCAATACCCTGATGATGCCGTAAGGCGAAACCGGTCGGTTAATTAATAAATAATTAAATAAAGTCAATTGTGTATCAATGAATTTTAATGCAATTCAATTTCACGAAGTGACAACAATCGCAAGTATAAATTAAATAATACACTTACATACTTTGAGTCAGAAAAGTCCACTAAGACCAGACAAGAAGTCTTTGTCCTGGCTTTTCCTAACGAGAATCTGCCATAATCGCCACGCTTAGCTAGCGATAGTGGATCGCAACACTAGACACATTGCACTTTATACCCGATAAGTCACCGGTCTATCACCGGTATCATTATTTTAGTTCCGGTTCTTTTTTGATGCTGCCATCGACAGCCCCTACGACAGTCACGGGATGAAAGGGGTGGAATCTTACGCCGCTCGAACACTACATGTGTCTCGTACACGTTCGACGACCTCCGTAGATGAGTGGGGTACACGCCGGTTTTCATGGTGTCGTCGGCTCTGAGGTCCCGGGTCCCGGTCAGGAAACTGAGGCCACTTTTGTCTACATTTTCTCGAGTGTGGGTGATAGTTCCTTTGCTGTTTCTCTTTTTTTTTCTTTCTTTTTTTTATAGAAAAGGGAGGCAAACGAGCAGGTGGCTCACATGATGGTAAGTGATTACCGCCGCCCATGAACACCCGCAATAGCAGAGGCATAGCAGATGCGTTGCCGGCCCTTGAGAAAAGTGTGGGCCTCCGGTTACCTGCACTCACCAGACGAAACGCAGAAGTTTGTTAAACTTCTACTTCACGCCGGTATTCTGTGAGGTCGTAGTACTTTCCCGGTCGAGCCGCCCCATGCATGCAACAATAAAAGCTGATGCGTGGCTCTTCTACAACACAAGTGCATAAACTACGTACTTTGGAATCAGAGCAATGATTAGGATGTCGTATCTATCTATGTATGCATATATTTATTATTATGTGTGCGAGAAAAATATACAAGACAATTTTTAAATCAAACATCAGCTGAAAGAATCATTTACACGAAATAGGGGAGCATTTTCGAACATTATGGGTCGCTTAATTCTGTGAATCGACTTAATCGAGCGCCAAGTGTTCAATTAACGTGATTACTTGACTCCTGTTGTTCACATCGAGGTGGAGGGAGCTATCGAGCACGATTTTAGATTAAAAGAAGTTAGTTCAGTTTAATTTATCATAGTTGTAGTAGAATTTATATTGACAATTTTGATGTTTTCTTTTTTACCGTACGTGTATGGTGTGCTAATTTTATAAGCAGCTTATTATGCACCTTCTTTGTTACCGTCTTACCACTATCAAAAAATCTAATAAATATCTTAACGCAATTCCCAACTCAAAGTTACACAGAGGTCTAGTCTAAACAATTAAGCCCCTTCGACCCACCTTCCACTGAAGATATTTTCGGGTCGTGACCGGTGGTGAGCACGTAGCTGTCTTAATGTCTAAGTCAACTTTGTAATTTGTAAATAAGTTTTTGAAAAAGCCATAGGTACGAGCCTGCCACCTGGAGATCGAACTCAGGTGTCTTGACTCTAAATTTGGACCACCCAACTACTCGGCTATCGTGACTCTATCACTATAAAAATGTAATATAATTCGATTTCAATATATTTGTGAACAAACCTCTAAAAGTAGTCTATGGATCAACTAGACATGTCCAGGCGACAGTGTTCTTATATACTTTTATCGCGAAGTAAGGATATTTAATCAAATAGTTTATTGCTACTGTTCTATAGAATATTTTTATTTACTTCCATTATTTAATAACAGACTGAGCCACAGCTAAGCGTAGCCGGGTTTACTAATTGGATATAAAAGAAGAGAGAAAAAAAGGAGTTTTTAACTCGGTACGTTTGCCAGACTATTTGTTTAACAAGATATTCAATACAAAAATACAAGTACACGATAGCCGAGTGGTTGAGTGATCGATAATTCGATTTAAGAGATAATCCCCAGGTGGGGATTGCACTCGTGTACCACCTGGTAGGCTCATGCCAACGGGTTTTGTCAAAAACTTAAATACAAAGTACATCAATAGCTCGGACATAAAGACAGCTACGGGCTTGTCACCTGTCACGCTGCTTCAAAAAATACCTTCGGTGAAAGATGGGTCGAAAGGACTTTTGAAGGGGACGTAGAACCCAGATGAATGACACACAAACTCTTCTTCCTAGTACTCTTTATTTTTGTGTTATAGTCCGTCTCTGTCTAAGAACCTTGTATAACAACGCTCTGTAAAACTTTCTATCTCACTTCTCAGTGATCACATCCATCTTTAAATATCTTCGATTAAATTCCGCTTGTACTTTATGATTGACACCGATAGATGGCGGGATACAGTGTCGAAGTGTACCAACCCGAAAAATATCTTCACGTAATACTGGAGATAGACAGAACTAAATCCTTTCGACCCACCTTTCACCGAAGACATTTTTGAAGTAGCGTGACAGGTGGTGAGCCCGTTGCCGTCTTTGTGTCCAAGCTAACGATGTACTTTGTATTTAAGTTTTTGAAAAAAAAAACCATTGGTACGAACCTACCACCTGGGGATTGGACTCAAGTCTCTTGAATTGAATCCCAATTACCCAAGCATTCGGCTAGCGTGACTTATTGAACCAATTATGGATAAAAGCAATTAGAGTTTAATGTATCTGACACTGCTGTCGCCAATAAATTTAAAAATTGTTGCATTATCGAAACGGGGACAGTCAGACGTTTAGACAATTTAGTCCGCACAAACAGCATTGCACCGGATCTTATTTGGAACGACGTAACACCTAACAAATCGTACGCAAGTTTCCTAAAAGAAAACTCAATTGTACGATCCTTTCTTTCAGGAATCGAACTGTGGTCTCGTGATTTAAATTCCGTTCACCGAACCGTTATGTGCAAAGCCTATATCCTGCAGTTAACTATTATGGAGTGACAAAGCAATTACTTGCCTTTACAGGCGTCTACGAGTTGCCGCATCCGCTTGCATTAGATCAACTGTCAAATCCTTAAACAACCAATCAGATTAAAAAAAACTGTATCTACCATTTCCATGTTATTTCAAAATTATGTATCTATTCCAAGGTGTCGCCAAAGAGCAATAAAAATAATATTTACGGCTTACCTCTTTTCAAAATTCGAAACAATAAAAGAAAATGATAACAAGTGATAAATTATTGAGCCACATTTCGAGAATACAGGGGCACTCTCCTAGATTACTTTTCAAGTTAACTTTTAAAAAGTATATCATTCACAGCCGTTTGATATCTTTACTTACAGAAATATTAAGAAGTTTTAAAATAAAAACACCATCTTAATTGAAATATTTTTTTCTTTTTGCTTTTTTTTTTAAGTATATTAAAGTAGTAAAAGTATATTTATTAATATAAAAACAATGCATACGAAAAACAATGTTTCTTTTACGAATAAGGTTGAAATAGTACACCGCTATGAGAATCATTTAGCCATTAAACACTCACCTAATTACCATAATTAAATAAAATTTTGATAATTAATTCATTATCACGTTATGCATTCAAATACTTGTTATTGTATATTTTTGTTATTTTGGATTATATCCGCGAACGAGAGGCGTACACGTCGGTTTCCTTGGTGTTGGCCATCTCTGAGGTCGCGGGTTCGATTCTCGGTCAAAATAATGTAGAAAGCACTATTTCTACATTTTCTTGGGTCTGGGTGTTTGTGGTCCCTTCTTCTACAAGTGCTTATGATACATACTGATCAGAGCTATGTATGTGATAATGTCCATATCTATATATGTATTGAATACCTACTTTAATAGTATGGGGTCCTATGTGATATTTGATACTCCATCTAATTTGTTATAAAATTGAAAAATAAAATCAGACGACGTATCCTATCTTCGAAGTCAAGGGTTGTGGATAAGAATTCAGATGCAGAAATGTAGATATGAATGTTTATCCATATATACATATATGTCTAAATATATATCTATGTATGTTTATTTTACCGTTGGCTTGATCACTCAAACGATGATAGGTTTACTACAAAAGTTGTTATTGAAAAAAATACTTCGCAACACTTCGCATGCAAATATAAAAAGGTGTATGTTACCTGGTCCGAAGAGAAGAAGAACACCACCCTCCCTCCACAGATGCGTGCACTAATTCCACTGTATGCACCACCACCACTACACTCAAACCAGGTAACATACACCACCACCAAAAACGCGATACGTGTTTCGCCTCAAAACAAGGCATTATCAAGCGACTAGACTCTAAGATGAGCGACCGCAGAGTGACAAATGAGTCACTCAAGCAGTCTTTTATCTCTTTTTTCAATAACAACTTTACAATGAATTTCCGCAAAGTAATGCCTGAGTCAATTAACTAGGTTTACTATATGTCACATTGTTCCAAACAGGATTCAGTGATAGGTCGATCGAAAGACTTAATTGTGTAGACCTTTGTCTACCCCGGGATTGGGAATATGCTTGAACAATCACGATAGCCGAGTGGTTGGGTGGTCGGAATTTGGAGTCCCCAGGTTGCAGGCTCGTATCAATGTGTTTTTCAAAAACTTATGTACGAATTAAATCGTTGGCTTGGACATAAAGAGGCAATGTAACAGGTGGTGAGCCCGGCGTCGGGCTTAATTGTCTAAACTAGATCTCTGTCTACCCCTGTTTTGGGAATTGCGTGAAGATATTTTATTTTATTTTTTAAAGTTCAAAAAATAAAATTTTAACATTCAGTTATAAAACCTGGGAAGAACAAACATGCCACTTTTTATCAAGACTATCGAGTTAAGACTCGTACATATATTTGCACGAATAATGACTAGGTGTCAATTAGTACTGTTGAAAATTCTTATATTCTCCAATAAGAATTGCTTTTAGAGGAATTGTTCGCAGAATTTGTTAGCTGATCTAAAACGAAGACTTTACTAGACGCACTGACTGCGGTTTACTCGGAACAAGACAATGCTTTTAAGACACTGGCTCCTATTCACCCGTCACTTGTTCAATTGTAGCATTTAGTAAAGTTATTTATAATTTAAGGAGGCTCAATACAACTTAAAACTGTTTTAAATTAAGTTATAATGAGGTACGTTTAAACGTAATTTCAGCATGAAAGTGCATTACAAATTTACATTTCGAATTATGTTCAAGTTTTATATTTCGGCACCGAATAATAATCCTTCATCTATCGTGGGCATAATCTAATATTCACATAAATGTATAATAATAATGCGTATTTATGCGTATGTACATATATAGCATAAATCCACCACATGCTGGTTTAAATTTATATAAATTTACGTATTGTAAATTAAGCTTTTTTTGTTAATACATTTTCACTTCTTTAACAATAGCAGGGTTGACAAAGGTCTAGAATAAAGTCTGTTCAACCTACTTTTTGCCGAAGAAGTTTTTCTGAGACAACGTAACATGTGGTGAACAAGTCACCGTTTTTATGTTTAAGCCTACGATATAAATCGTACATAAATTTTAAAAAACCTATTGATACGAGCTTCCGACCTGGGTCCGATCGAACTCGGGTATCTTGACTCGAATTCCGATTAAGCAACCACACGGTTATTGTGACTCGTTTTTCTAATGAGAGTAATTTACTAAACAACAATTGCAGATCTATGGGTATGTTACATTAGAAATAAAGGTTAAATGGAAATAAACATAACGTCGACGTCTTAGTAAATATTTATTCAAATTGTCCTTCATTCGCTGCTTGGGGAGAAAACAATTTGAGAAAGATACCCTCAAATTGTTTCGTTGTACCTTTTTGTAAGGGAATATTTTCATAAAAATATAACAGCCTCTAGAGAGAGAGGAAGGCGAACGAAAGGTACTTTAAGGTTTATTTACGCAAGTTAATCTACAATACTGTTGATTGTAAATTTAATTTTTTTTTCACCAACTCTTTATAAGATTAAATTTTTTATTAGGGTTACTCCGTACATATAATATAATTAGATCATACTAGTGACTTTTGACTGCATTGACATCGCACTTTCTGTTTGCAGTTTCAACAATAATTTGTTCGTGTGGTTTTTTCTCGTGGGTGTCGCAGTAAGAAGCAACAAATGGCCTTCAAAATTAAGAATAAGAATAAAATTTATTGTTTTCATAAAAAAGTACATATTTTGATATAATTTGATACTATTTGTATTAGTTAATAAACTGTATTTTAGACTAGTCTTCCCCGTACATAATATCATTTAGATTAAATCAAATAAATAATGATCTCAAAAATCTTCTTCGTTACAGCCTATCAAAGGTCCTCTGATCAAAGGCCTCCTACAAAACTCGAAAAATACTTGACCAAAATTCACGAGACTTGTAATCAGCTAAACCGTGCACCTGATAAACGTGACAAATATGTACATACATTAGAGAAACCTAATGTCCAGCAGTGAACTTTTGAAAGTACTTACAAAATATCTATGTAATTTGTTCGAAGTTCTAAAGGAATACCAAACCCACCGTAATTACATAAGTCTTCTAACAAACTATGTAGCAGTCTATGAATCGATTCTCAAAGCAAAAATATAAATAAAGCTTCCAAATTCTGTAGCACTTTAGACTGGAAAGCTTTTAAAGATGCAGTTTGTGTCACATAAGGAAGCTTTTCATACTAAGCACTTAACAACCCTTTTTTTGAGTCAGATTGATATCAAATTTAAGGACCAAAGAAAAAGGTTATATGAACTTTTTGCATGACCCAGCCGAGTAGCCCAGTTGGTAGTAACCTAGCCTTCGAAACTAAAGATTGCAGGTTCGAATGCTACTAGGGGGCATATTTTTTTTAACAATATGTGTAATTGTCTTCTTTATTCTATGTTTAGTAGTAGGCTTGGAATTAAGACGGCGACAGACTCACCACCTGTCATGTTGTCTCCAATAAGCTCCGTTCAAATTGGGTTGAATGGATTTTTTGTCTATATCTCTGATGATGTACTGGTGTGCTGGGAAATGTGGAAATAAGGTTTAGACATATTCACACGCCATTCTCAATACAGGGGTAGACAGAGTTCTAGACAATACAATACAATAAGTTCTTTAGAGACTCTTTTCAACGAAGATATTTTTGACACATCGTAACAGGTTGTAAGCCGGTCGCCGTTTTCATGTCCAAGTCAACGATATAAATCGTACGTAAGTTTTTGAAAGGTCCCATTGGTACGAGCCTACAACATGGGGTTTGAACTCGGTTCTCTTGACTGGAATTCTGATCAACCAACCACTCAGTTATCGCGACTTAAGCTAGAAAAAGTAGAAACTCAATCAAACACTGCAAGAATTTATAGTTCGAAATATGCAATTCAGTATACCAAAAGGTTATAGTTGGTGTAAGCTTAATATTTTATACTTGCTCGTGGCAGCTAATGTTTCGTGATCGTTTATCATCATCATCATCATCTCAAAGGCTCTTAAAAGTTCACTGTGTGTCACAGGCCTTAAAGGCTCCTGTACAAGGTTCGGTTTGCCATAATCGCCACGCTTGGCAAGCGGATTGGCGATAGCAGATCCATACACCTAAAACCTTAGACGCTGCTATGCTCAATTTTCTTCTATTATTAATGGAGATAGTTATACCGCCATCACCAAGAAATGGGTTAGTATTATTCTTACACAGTTATCATACGACAATCAATAAATTGTTTATCTATGCCTTAGTATAATGAAAACTATTGTTAAACTTCAACAACTAACAATATATCCTTAAGTATACAGAGTAGTCGCGATAGCCGAGTGGTTGGGTCGACGGAATTTCACGTCTACAGAACTGAGTTCGTACCTCAGATGGCATGCTCGTACCAATGGGTTTTTTCAAAAACTTATATACGAATTTTTCGTTGGCTTGGACATTGAGAGCGACGGGCTCACCACCTGTCACGTTGTCGCGAAAATATCTTCGGTGGAAGGTGAGTCTAAGGGACTTAACTGTCTAGACTAGACATCTGTCTACCCCTGTATTGGGAATTGCGTCTCCCAAAAATATTAATTGAGTAATATTTTATTCACGATTAATTGAAAAACTAATTAGAGAAATTGAGACTGCCGCATTCCTTAGGGAATGATAATTTACATATTATATCTGCTTACTCCAACACGAATTTTCTTTTTTTCCCTCCGAATTACCCAATAATATTTGGTTACGGAACAGTCTATCTCGGGAATACACGTGAATTCTCAATTTTTATTCGAGTTATTTGATTTTCTTTCATTGCGTTATTCTGAAGCGTGTCTGTATTTTTGTAATAAATATCTTAAGAATTATGTGTTTTCTTATTTTTGGATTTTTACTATTAAGTCTAAGCGAGTTTATACCGTGGCAGGGAGAGAGTATCTTACAAACACGAAAAAGGAAAGAGGGATACTCAGATCTCGAATACCAAGACCTGCGTGTATGAAGAAAATGTTGAATTTGATAGAAGAGAAAGATGCATACCTTCTTGCCTATAAGGATCGTGACACTTGGTCATCTATTATTACGTTGTTAATCCGTTAGGGATGATGCGTGAAGATATCATCATCATAACGGCTTATTGCAACGGTCTATAGTAGGATGTCCCGCTTCAATAGTCCATTCCGTATTTACCACCAGCAAAGAAAGAAAACTTCATAAATTCAAATATTAACGTTTGTTTTTTTTTTATTTATTTTCCAGAATATATCAAAGACAAGCAGCGGACTTCCTTCTACTGTAATCTCTCTAAAAGAATATTTGAGAGTTTTTTTTCCTGCTAGATCTTTGAACTGCAATAGACATCATCTGATTACGACTTCATCGAGTTAATTTTACAAGACACAAATAAAAATGAAATGTGCTTTTCATAAATGAGTGTACCCTGTACTAATAATATTAGGTACCAATTTAACCCACTTAACAATTATGGCCCAATCCGTACCTGCTTAAATGATATTGAGTTCACATTAAATCTCAAACCTTTTTTATAGGTGCCATATTAAATTGTAACATTCATGGGTCTCAGGTACATAAATGGTTCAGCTGTAGATAAAATGCCAACTATAGCCAACTGTACTATCAGACGAACCTATAAGATTGCTTATCCCTCCAAAATAAAAGAATCCAATCCACTAAGCGATTGACCATGCCATGACCATGTCTTTCAACGAATTTGGATAAGAGGTGACACGTAACGCATGACATGTGGTAAGCCTGTCGCTTATTGACGAATGGAAAAAATGTAGACGAATAAGCCTGTAAGCCTAGGGCGAAAAGATGAAGCACAAGACGTGATGACTAGACGTCAGTATGCTAGCAGACTGTGATCCTAACCTCGATTCGTTAATATTGTATCAAGAATTAAGGAATAATGTAATAATAATGTTGTAAATATTAATAAATACAAATGTTCATGATAAAATTGAAAGAAGTTCAATTTATAAATTCTCAGAAATTACTTTCAATAATCACGTTATAATCCATATCACATAAGAATTCACTGAACATATTATCTTGGTATTCTGCGTGAGCACACATTTTCTTATTCGGTGTATTTGAATTTACTCTTATAGTGCTTTCCACAGAAGTGAATATATTGACAATATCTCTTGGCTTGTTTAATCTTCAAGGGTAAAGAAAGTCAAATGTTCAATATATACGTAAAATTTATTAAACATTAAATATTGTAATAATATAATACATTGGGAAGCTTGTATATTTGATTCTTGGGATTTAAAAATTCAAATTCTTATTTGCTGCAAGGAGGTTACATTGTGTGAAGATATTACAGTGATATCATTATATCTTATAAACCCACTACAATTTTTAATAGCTTGCAAATAGATAATTGTGGTGCCTATCGGGGCATAGCAATTAAGAGAGAAAGATTTTATATTTTAATAATGGAGTATTTTTATTGTATATATTTAAATAAATAAAATAGTTGTAAATTATGTTTACATGGTAAATATATGACTTTTTGTCGTTTATTGGACTTTGGAACAGGTATAAAACGTCCGGTAGTGTGGTCAACATTAGCTGGAATCTTCCCCACCGTAACAATTACAAGCCAAGCTCTTTTACTTGGTCGATAGCGCCTATAAGTCTATGCAAGGGCAGGCAGCTTCAGCGGTGATATCTTCACAGCATCCAGAAGCATTTACCAGAGTCGGAAGTGTATCACCGTCCAATGAAACAGAGCGTTGAGCACAGATACACACCAATTGCAAATGTTCATCGTTAACTCGCCGGCTAGCCTTCTCTTTCCGACCACCCCACCACTCGGCTATCGTGACTTTTTTTCATACAGTATTATGTTATTTTTCTTTTCTTAATGTCGCCCATTATATCAAGGTCTGGTGCCAAATTCTTGTCGGTAGAGCATTATACTCATCCTTTAACATGGAACGGACTCCTCTAATTAGTTTTAATCGCCCAAAATAATACTTTAATTCAAATTACTCATAAATAATAAATTACTCAGAATATTATTAAACTTTACTTATTCTATTAAACTTAGCTATTAATTATCTTATTTAAGATATGTATAATACCATTAAACTTAACTTATTAATATTGAAAATTTTAATACAAATGCGTTATCAAAATGTAAAATGTTTAAGTTTAGTCAATGCTCCATTCCTCTAAAAATTATTTTTTATTATTTATATATTTATTTTTATTATTTATAGCAGTATAGAAACTTTTTATATTTTTTTTAATTAGTTAAGTGATACTTACTTACTTACTTATCTTCACGCACCATCATTGACGGGGTAGCCAGAGAGAACAAATCGCCAAGTATCACGATTCTAACATATCTTTCGCTTTCAGATTCATCGTGTTCTTTATACATGCACGTCTAGGTATCCAAGTGCTCTTGGCTCTCCTATCTTCGGCAATTTGCTCACGTGGTCTTCGAAAATTAGTCTCGGCCCACCTGGTCACTTTTCAATATTAACTGTCGAGCTAATTATTTTCTTCACGTTGAGCGCATGAGTGAAGCCCGAATGCTTCACTCATGCGCTCAACGTGTCCAAACCATCGAAGCACGCCCTTATCAATTTTAGTGATAAGGTCATCTTTCAAACCTGCCATATTGCGAATCTCTTCGTTTCGTCTTCGATCAGCCAAGGTAACGCCGCATATTTTACGAAGAGATCGCGTCTCCAATGCATTCAACTCGCTTTTATGCTTCTGGCATTCCCAGGTTTCGTTAACTTTGGCTTTTTTATTTCATTTGGACATTGCTTATAAATTGGCTTTAATTTTTTGATCCCTTATGGCAGCTGCTTAGGAAAATCTGCCATCCCGTCTCATAAAAATCGACAGAGCATATATATATATATATATATATATATATATATATATATATATATATATATATATATATATATATATATATATATATATATATATATATATATATATATATATATATATATCTATATATATATATATATCTATATATATATATATATATATATATATATATATATATATATATATATATATATATATATATATATATATATATATATATATATATATATATATACCAATACAGAGTAGACAGAGGTCTAGACAATGAATTCCTTTCGATCCAACTTCCACCGAAGAAATATTTTGGGACAACGTGGAAGGTGGTGAGCCCGTCGCCATATCCAAGCCAACGATATACATCGCCGAGTCCTATCAGCCTAAGAATATATCACCCCTCTCTTCCCGTGGGTGTCGTAAGAGGCGATTAATGGAATAATACTAAAGTTAAGTAGATCAGTTATGGGCCGTTGCGTCTAAGGTGGTAATTTGCTTGTACTGTGATCACCAATCCATACGCAAAAGGCGGTTATGAGAAATACTCTTTGTGAGAGAGACCTATCAAGACGCTTAGTAATAACTTGAGTCTAAAAAGAATACCTACGCAATGCTTTATATTGCTTCTCTTAAGTGTGGTCACTAAATAAGCGTTCGCGTTCACATCCACTTAAATCCATATAAAATAGGACGTCAAGGAAAAAATCTGAAGACATTTTTTTTAAATAAATTCAGTGATGTAAATTCAGTGACAGAAAGTTATCAAGTTACAGATAAGCAACAGTAGTATAATTTGACGGATAGTGATATGACTAGAATAGGTTATTAAATTTCAGGAATTTAGGTAAATTCAAAAAAGTATATAGTGGTGGTTGCATTCTCCTTGAAATGGTTTTATTCCCTTTGATATCCAAAATTGCACTGATCCGAGTAGATGCAAATATTCGAATAAAAATACGTATGAAAATAATTTAGTTACAAAATTTCGTGGCAATAGTTAATGAATGAATACTTTGTGATATACCACAAAACAAAATTTTTCACATTGAAGCTGATTACTTGACCTCTAGCGCGCTTGATGCACAATATAGAGGACGAAATTCGAACGGATTTTATGAGAAATTTTAGATTAGAACCAGCTACAATATCATAAATTTTTTACATTGCAGTTTTTGCTACCAAATATAATATTTTGTAATAAGAAAGTTTTTACGAAATTATATCTTAAAATATAATATGTACAAGTTTTAATACGTCGAGACATTGATGACTGTATTCTTTGTTCATATATATGTCGGCGTAGGGTAGTCCACGTGAGGCAACTTGTTGTTAGATCCGTCTTGAACCATATCAGAAAACTGATGTAAATGGGTGGAATCGCAGTAAGTTAGAAACTGGAAGATGACCGTTCACACTGCGGTCCGTTTCGTAAGTGAAGCCCCGAGAATATTCTGAAGACACTATATATCAGAATTCAAATAACATTGACAACACATAGTAGTTAAATCCGCTCTGTCACTTCCTGTATTGACCTTACTCAAGCGCACTACTTGACGTTTCCGAAGACTCTTAATAGATGGCGTTGTCACCAAAATAGTTGCCTTATCTTGATTCTGCGACACGGTCATCCTACGAAGCACACGTTACCGTGTGTTATTCTGAAAAAACAGAAAACTCTCGCACCACAAACTTTACCACAAAAGAAACAGAATCTTTTTTACTCATGGGTCCATAAAAACTTTCTCTTCAAACTACTTCTTTTAATCTTGATTCAAATAGCTAGACTTAATCATAGCATCACTACCTTTACAACATTCAATGTCTCTACATGACACAAATAATGAAAATCAAAGAAAATCACTTTCATTAATGAACCAAAACAGAGCATTCACAATTCACAAAATAGTAAAAAGAAACTTCACATTTCATAAATTACCACAGCCGTAATATTTCATTCAACCGCTTTAATTTTCGTGAACACATCATCGCGCATCCCCTCTTGGGATCGCCAAGACGCGCATCCTCACCTGGGATCACCAAGTCCAACGACTCTACGATTTCTTCCGAAACCTGACTTACACCAAATCTACACGCGTACCGCGTATCCACGGACTACCGTTCCACATGGTAGATACCGATTTCTACTGGACTACGGCTACGTAATAGACTGGTATGGCCTACTGTTCCCCAAGGCTCTCACATACTCTACTCTACCCAAATATCCACCAGAATGAAATATTATCTAGCCTAGTCTCAAGCAGACTCAGCTTGCTCATCTTTCGGAATGGTCTCCACATTGTCGGTCTCACTTATGATTTGCTCTGTTTCGTGCATTCGTCTAAGCCTATCGTGAGCGTACTTGCATGTACGCCTTGAGTTTAGTGCCTGTAGTGTGTATCGGTCTCCGTCTAGTAACTTCATAACTTTAAAAGAACCTCTATACTTATGATCAAAATTTTTTTGATTTCGTTTTTATTCTGTTAGAGTCACAGTTTCTTAAAGTCGTTTACCAGTAAATTTACAAGAAATAGTTTGTTTAACAAGCGAAAATTCGGCTCTAGAATCGTAATAAAAATAAAACTGCTCACCAGAGTGATGGACGGATCCGGCACGCGCGTTCACGATGTAGATATCCACTCTTTTTCTTTCAAAAGAGCAACCATCGTACCGTCGCTCGCTTCCCTAGGGCTTTGCTTTAGACAGTGAGAAGTGTAATGTCCCTGATCACGACAATGGAAACAGGTGATCCATTCAGCCTTACCCGCTGCCTGGATACTCTTGTTACTACCAGATGCCTTCGATACCAGTTGTCCTTCAACAATCGGGTCTCTCTTCGAGGGGCACTGGATTGCCTTTTAAAGGCGTGGTTCAATGCAATCATCAACGACGCTCCTTGGCTATTTGGATTTGTAACACAGATGTCCGCAGTCGCCAGCCAAGCACGTGGATCAACACTTCATTTTTCAGGATCAAACTCCGGTAGACGAAAATCTGTACTCGCAGAAGGTGTCCGCTTTGCTTGTATAATCGCCAAGAAGTTGCGGTTGTGCTGCTCCAACAGAAAACGCCATTTTTCCGTTTCCGTATCGCCTTGTAATGCACACGTGTTGTCACCGTGTCTATCCTGGTTATCTGGATATCTCACGCCGTGTGGGCTTATTGAGTTGCATCCCACTTCTGATGTCAGCGTAAGGTAGTCCACGTGAGGCAACTCATTGTTAGATCCGTCTTGAGCCATATCAGAAAACTGATCTAAATAGGTGGAAATGCAGTAAGTTCGATACACGAAGATGTACGATAATAGTCTGAAGAAACTATATATCAGAAGTCAAATGACATCGAAAACACATAGTTGTCAAATCCGCTCTATCACTTCCTGTATCGACCTTACTCAAGCGCACTACTTGACGTTTCCGAAGACTTTTAATAGATGGCGTTGTAACCAAAATTGTTGCCTTATCTTGATTCTGCGACATATATACGTTCACATACAGATTATGAAATATCTGTGATATTTCATCTAAAACTCATATTCGTTAATATTTAATTGGATAATCAACATCCAAATAATCTTGCACATTTATAACATTCATCTGATTGTAATTCTTGTTTCGTGGCCATACAATGAAGACTGCGTCGACGTATGAGCATCCGATGTTTTATTCATTACATATTCAATGTTAGCTTCCAAATGGCCAACGCAAGTATGCAAAATTAAATTTGGCATGCAAATGGCATTCAGGTTACATTGCAACAACGAATGTGATTTACAAAATAAATCTTATTACTTATAAAAGTTCATTACATGACATAGGTCTCTTTCGTAAGTAGGCTGCGTTGTAGATTCGTGGTAAATTTAAAAGTGGATTGGCGATCACAGTACCAAACATTTGTCTCTGCCGATACCCACGGGAAGAAAAGGGGTGGCATATTTTGGTGCCTAATAAAAGTCTATGAACGTGGTACATATACTCTTCGTGGAATTCACATTCCCACAACAATAAGTAAAAATTTAATGCTTGCTACAAAGTTTCTTTGGCAGAACAGAGCATGGCAGTTCTATAACTCAAATCATTTACTCGGTAAACATATTCTTGCTCGATCTAGTTTCCTCATGAAAATAAATTAGGTCTCTACCAAAATTTTTATATATTCGCTGAACTAAAGTTTATGAAAATAACAGAAAGAATATATCATATGGGCCTGTAATTCTTCCGCCTTGGATAAAAGTTGCAGTGTAACAAATATTTTATTGAAATGTGAAATGTGAATTATACTGGCTCTGTAGCCCCAGTGTAATTACGCTTCCGTAAATAAATACTGAATAAAATAAATAAATAGTGAATAACATACTTTGTACACATTTCAAATCAGGAAGTATTTATGGATCATAAATGTATTTAAACCGAAGTATTTTAAATTTATGTATTGTAAAATATTACAATACATAAATTTCATCAACTGAAACTGAAACAACGTAACATTATTTTTCCAACACCAAATCTTCTAAAAAATTACGAGAAATTACCTTTATCAAATTCACTTCACATTTGTTAGTAACAGATGCAAGTTGAAAAGACCGTCGACAACAAACAAAAAATATAACAATTCTTTTTTTTATAAATAAATAATAACCAAAAATAGACTGACGCGTTTGGGCATTAATAAAAAATATATTAAATAAGCCATAAGCTGTGGTTACGACATTCATTATTATTTTCGTTTCCACACGGCATATAAATACCACCCACACTATTCCCGTGGTTGACGCAAGAGGCGAATAAGAGAAATAGCCTGGATTAATGTAATGTAAGTAATGACAACTAAAAATTCAGCAAACCATAGATAGGCAGCAATGTCTTAGGTGTAGGTTAACTGCAAACGCAGATTCGCTTGTTAATATTTTTTTTTATAGAATAGGGAGGCAAACAAACAGGTGGCTCACGTGATGGTAAGTGATTACCGCCGCCCATGAACACCAGCAATACCAGAGGCATAGCAGATGCGTTGCCGCCCTTAGAGTGCCCCCTAGAATTGGGGGAGGCGGGTATGTGGGCCTCCGGTTACCTGCACTCACCAGACGAAACGCAGAAATTTGTAAGACTTCTACTTCACGCCAGTATTCTGTGAGGTCGTGGTACTTCCGCGGTCGAGCCGGCCCATTCATGCAACAACATAAGCTGATGCGTGGCTCTACCACAGAAAATATTTGCGTTTATGGCAAATCCCTTACGTTTTATGCATTCTAGACAATAGTGCCCGCTAATACAAGTTTTGGTCTATTCGTTTTTATTTAGTGATAAATTCAACAGAATAATTGACCATTCGTTACTTATTAAATTTCTATTCAAACAATTATAACTTTCAAAAGCAAACTAAATTTTATATGCAAGTATAATTTAATGTGGCGATGTCTGAAAATTCTTTGCAGAGTTTAAATACATAACATATTCATGAGTAATCCTTATCTTTAACGTTTACTTAAGTTAATTGCAATAACCTTAACACGATCTTTAAATGTGAAGGTTCTTTTGAACGCGTCTTATGGCAGTTATGTTGAAAATTCGAAAGCATTTTATTAAAAACATAATACTGTTACCTACTAAGAGAGTAGAATACTAAAGACTACTAAGAAATAAGTCACGATAGCCGAGTGGTTAGGTGGTCAGAATTTCTAGTCGAGAGACTCGAGTTTGATCCCCAAGTGGCAGGCTCGTACCAATGAGTTTTTCAAAAACTTATGTACGAATTATATCGTTGGCTTGGACATAAAGGAGGCGACGGGCTCACCACCTGTCACGTGGTCCCGAAAATATCTTCGATGGAAGGTGGGCCAAAGGGACTTAATTGTCTAGACTAGACCTCTGTCTACCCCTGTATTGGGAATTGCGTGAAGATATTTATTTATTTATTTTTATTTATTTAAATCTTCACTGCAGACACTTAAAATTAGAAGATAACTACTCGATTTCTACTCTTGACTCGAAATTCCGACCACCCAATTCGTCTATCGTGACTATGCAATCGTGAGTGAAGATTTAGTTTAAAATAGTATTCCCCAGCGTCGTTCGTGTGCTCGCTGGTGACTGACGTAACCGATTTTTGCACTGAACGTGTAAGCACATTGAGCGCAAGTCAGCACCTCTCCTGCATAATTATTTTTAACGAATATTTAGTTAACAATAGATCATAATGTGGTTTGGAAAAAAGCAATAGTTTATAGAACGACGAAATTTATTTTGTACGGGTTCCACTGGTCGTGATACTTTGCATAAAATGGATGTAGCTTAATTGAGCTCTTATTAATGATTTGTACAGTAGATTATTTGTATTACAGATATGAAGTGATAATATCACTTTATTGCATTCCCGTTTAACCCTCAGAAAGTAAATAACACTTGATCGTATCATTTATAACGATGCGAGGCGGATAGCCCCGGCGACGTGGCTCCATTAGTCACAACAAATGCCCGTCAAATATATTTCTTAATGGCCAATTGCAATTTCACAATGTTTTTTTTAATTATTGTAAGACTCTTTTTGTAATATCCTTTTTATTAAAATAGGGGACTGGATTTTAATAAAGATATAGGAATTATAATATACTAGCTGTAATAAGCCATGTCTGTGTTACTTCTATAAAGAACGAACGTTTTTTTTTTAATTATAGCGCCATCTATTGTATTTTAAGTATTGAAATTTAATATAAAAATGTTTAATAATAAATAAACAAATATATACATAGATCGGGACAACGTCACATACACTGCACGTATAAAACACTTACTAAAGCTCACTTATACCACAAGACCGTTGAAAATGTAGAAAAGTTTTCTATACTGATGCGTCCTGGAATCCAACCCGGTTACCGGTGTCTACGCCACTCAACGACGGAGATGTGAACAAATTTTTTAATTTAGCGAAATAGTGTCCGGTCGGTTAAACAATGCTAGTCTTAAGTTATTCTTTACTATCTTATTTCAATTCAATGCACTATTAATAATTTCAGTGATGCCAGATGGTTGATCGGTTTAAAAAATTATTTAAACTAATGCTATGACTACTGAGCTGGAATAATTAAAGTACTGACCTCAAAAACTCAAAGAGCTGAAAGAAATAAATAAGTCTCACCTTGTGAAAACAGTCTTACATCAATGAAACATTTCAAAAATGGCTCTCAAATTTCACCAATAATTAATTAATTTTAGTGACCACTAAAATTTACATAAACATCGGTTCATCAAAATTGCCTATCCCAAAATAAATCCGTGTCTCTCCAGAAGTCACAATCCTTACATAGATTTTTTAGAACAAATTAGTCCATGCCGTTACATCAATGTCGCTTTGGAAAAAAAGGATAACCTTTTTTTAAAATGAGCTTTATATGTTTACATGTCTTGATAAGCTAATGAAAACTCTTACCGAAATTCTAAGTTGCTCTTTAAATAACTGGACTCAGGCCACCCTTCCTATTAGATTTGGTATTTGTAAGGTATCACGTTCTATACGTTACAATACGTACTTCGTGGAAAATATTGTTTTCTCATCACTTGGTGATTAAAAAACAATATTTTCAACGCTCATGACAGAGGCCTCCTGGCCAAGATTTATCGATACACCCAGCTCTCAGAGACTGTAGTATACGCCACTATGTATACAAGTTCAAAAAATACTTTAATAATGTGATAGATCTAAAGACTGAACTCGTCCACTGGTGTCTTTAGAGAAGAAGTCGGGTTCGTGATGTAGATGGTTGCATTTTATGACACCGTCTGAAAGAAAGGGAATTATGTTATTCTTACTCCGATAATACACGGCAAGAGTTTTAAAGTCTGCATTAAATAATGCATCGATAAAAATACAAAAATTTACTTTTATACTAAACAGTTTTCATAAATTATATTAACAAACTTTCAAATGAGTATTAAGAGAATTTTATATGAAATTTAAACGTTATTCAGCTGTCAAAACTGCTTTAAGTTCTTTACTCGAGACGTCATTAATACTTAATAATATTTTAGTTCACAATTACTGCTTATTTTAGCAGTACTGTTTTTTGTACAGTGAAATGCTAATTCAGGCTATTCATAGTAACATCTTCTTTTTATTTTGAGATATATGTTGAATAATCTATGCTATTAACAAATTGTAAATTATCTGAGGAAAAAAAATAACGAAATACGTTACTGGAATGTTTCTGAGGAAAACAGCAATTTCCTATTTATTTAATAATGTCCGTTATTTATATTTTCTATATATTATAAGTATATGTGATATAAATAAAATGAAATAAATATAAACTCAGATAATGACAACATCACATACATTCTGATCCTAAAGTAAGTAGTTAAGGCACTTGCATTATGGATTTAAAATCTACGAATTAACCGTAATTAGGAGTGAAATAGTTCTCCTTTAAGTTATGCGTTACATTCGTTCGCACCATATCTTGCACAGACCCCATAGGCTTTTCAGCTGTATGGTAACACTTGTTTATTTTTTATAACTGTGTAATGTATTTTAATAAATAAAAATTATATAATTAATGGAAATTAATGTATCATACATGCTTTTATTTATTATAAAGATGTAAACGGAATATTTGTAAATTCTTTGCCATTTATTGCTTTTGCATGCGGAATATTGCAAAGTTGTTTTCTGTTAACATGTTTATTTTAGTTATACAGTTCTACGTGGAAAGGACGTCGATCTATGCTGTAAAGGAGAATAAAAAGTTTTATAGCTTGTCACAGCTATAAAACGACCTGAAGTTTGAATAATGGATATTTAAACGTTGTTCAGGCATCATTAACTTTAAGTAGCTAAGAACATTCAACGTTCCATAAAATTTTAACACTTGAAATATAATATTTGCTATATTACATTTAGCCACTACTATTTAATAAAGTACCGTTTCTTGTACGTGGTAAATATTTTCAATGACTTAACTTATATTTTTGTAAGAGTGTAATCTAATAATACAAAACCTAATATATATATATATATATATATATATATATATATATATATATATATATATATATATATATATATATATATATATATATATATATATATATATATATATATATATATATATATATATATATATATATATATATATATATATATATATATATATATATATATATATATATATATATATATATATATATATATATATATATATATATATATTCATATATATATATATTCATATATATATATATACATATATATATATATATATATATACATATATATATATATAAATATATATATATATTCATATATATATATACATATATATATATATATACATATATATATATATATAAATATATATATATAAATATATATATATATATATATATATATATATATATATATATATATATATATATATATATATACATATATATATATATATATATATATATATATATATATATATATATATATATATATATATATATATATATATATATATATATATATATATATATATATATATATATATATATATATATATATATATATATATATATATATATATATATATATATAAACCTAGTTTAAATCTGGTTTCTCGGTATAGAAATCAGCGTGTGTTTTGTCAAAAAGGTTTTATTCCAGCTAATTCCATTCATTTCTCTCTCTAACTTTTCTAGACCAGTTAGCGCCTCCAATTTTTATTATATCATCTATCCATCTCCTTGCTTGTATTCCCCGCGGCTGCCACTCTGTTATAATTTTTGTAAATTTTATCGTACTATCTCTTGTCATATTCTGTCCACCTAATTTCAACTGTCTTACTTTGATTATTACATCTTCTTCGATAATTCTGTAACATATTTCATCTGTTCTTAACCGATTTTTTTAAGTAATACCTACCATAATTTGCTCCATTCGCCGCCGATAGGGTCTCAGTTTGAATAGATGTTTTTGATTTCATTTAAAAGACTTGGGCCGTTACAGTGCAATAAAAGCAGTTTACTTAACGGAATGTAAAAGTTGACTTTAGAAAATAGGCCTCTCCCATTAGATGAATTTGTCATAATCGCCACGTTTACTTAGCAGAATCGCCGTGCTCTTGAATCTTGAGATGGTTAAGAATTCACATGTCGTTATCTATATTACGCTTCAATAACGATGCTTCTATAAATCCCTACCTTTCCAGAACTTTTATATCCGACACTTTGGAATTGAGTTAATCCCACACACGGTTGGAAACAACGTCTTTTGAATTACAAATAATATGAGTAATACACGACCCGATAGCCAAGTTAGTACTGACTACTGACTCTGCCTATTAACCTATGGGTTGCGGTTCCAATCCAGCTTTGTATAATAAATATGAATTTTTACACTCGAGTCATGGATTTTCACACTTAAACATCGGTGAAAAGTGGGTCGGTAACTTTACTGTCTAAACCTCTTTTTACCCTAGTATGGAAAATTACGATAAAAATATAAAATGAAACAACTAAATGTCCCTGATCATTGATCCTAACCCGAAAATACCTGATTGGGTAGCCAGAGGGAATAAATCGACAAGTGTCACGATCTTTACGTAAATTTTTCGATTCTTTCAAAGTCATCATTACCATCATACACGTACTCCGAGTACTCTTAACCCAAGTCTTTCAGAACAATTTTGCTCATATGGCCTTCGAAAGTTAGTCTTGGTCTACCTTACTTCCTATTATTGTTATCTTTACCTCTGCATATTCTTCACCTTTCAGTCTGCACCCATTCACTAAACGTGCCCTAACCACACGCGAAGAACGCTCTTATCTATTTTAGTGATAAGATCATCTTTCAAAACTACCACATTGCGAATCTCATCGTTTCGTTTACGCTAGGCCAAAATACGCCGCATAATTTACGAATTCCTGTCAGTGAATATGAATATTTACTTGGTTTGGAGTGTAGTGGTAGAAGTAGTGGTGCAACCACTAGAATTAGTGCACACATCTGTGGGAGACAGGATTGCGCTTCTTCTCTTCTGACCAGGAAACATATGTCATTTATTTTTGCATGCGGGACGTTGCAATATTACTGAAAAAAAATATCTTCACGCCATCCCTAATACTGGGGTAGACACAGGTCTAGACGAAGTCCTTTCAACCCACCTTTCACCGAAGACTTATTTGGCGACATCGTGACAGATGTTGAACTTGTCGCCGTCTTTATGTACAAGCCAACGATGTAAATCGTTCATAAGTTTTTGAAAAAACCCCACTGGTGTGAGCCTACCTGACGATCGTATTCGGGTCTTTGGACTCGAATCCCGATCACACAACCACTCGGTAGTCGTGACAGTCAATGCAACATAACTGTATTTTAAATGTATTTGTAACAATTTATGAATGTCATTTTGTGTTTTTAAAAAATATGCATGTATTTATTTATTATACCAACATATAACTTATACAAAAGTTTCATTTTTACAACAGCAACTTTCTTTTAAAAATAAACTCTAACATTACGAAGACAGCTATGTTTCGTCTACACAATTTATTGCAGCCGCCACAAACACTTTCATTTTATTGCCACTCTCTTAGAAATATTGCATACTCGTACATAAATATAAAAATTACAAACAGAATTCAAATTCAAAGACTACTGCTAACATTTTAGGTATTACATATGGAATATTATTGCTTTTGTTTTTAAACGAATTTCCTCGGACATCAGAAAAACTTGAAACATTGAACACTGTCTAATTAGAAATAAAAATACAATACGTTACTGTTATTCGAGATATCCAGTATTAGTTTTAATATATAAACGTTATAATAATAACATAAATAAGATAACACTTACCTATTAATTGTTCTAAGATTTTATTTTCTGCGTAACCACAAACCATTCATTACGTGTCAGCTGAAAGAGACGGTTGACAAAGTCACCACGCCTTGCGTAGAACTCATACATCAACCAATGTTTGGAGATTTAATTGTCACTAAATCATAACTCTACGATTTCTAATGTATGCGATAGAAATATTACTTCATATCAGTTTCAGAAATACTTCATATTAGTTTCACTCAGTGACGTTATCATCGCTTAGTATAGAAATTGACTTCCTCTTTTAATCCCTTCCACCCACTTTTTACCGGAGCTTATTTCAGGACAACGTGACAGGTTGTGTGCTTGTACTCCGTCTTAATGTCAAGCGTGTAATCAGAACGCTTGACAAACGGATCGGCGATCGCAATACCAGAGATCTTACATTGAGGCGTTACTTTACCGTCAACGGTCTGCAAACATTTGAGTCGGTATTTGTAGAAATAATGATCCGTCTGTCGGTATCCTATTGCATTTTTAAGGTTTCTTAGTCGCCTCTTATGACACGTAATGAAAGTTGGTTTGGTGTTATTAATACGCCGATAACACATGTATGTATACTAAGGGGTTGACCCTTTTTAACACGAAACTGTTTATTCTATTGATTGTTAGAATAAAAAACATTTTCTATTAGTCTTTATTGCTAAACTTAAATTCATTGATTGGTTTGTATCTTTTATTACGTCTCTTCCAACTTGTATTGAAAAACTTCTGTGATAAATCGAAGTAATTTTTGTCTATTATAATGTATTACATTAAGTAAGAATATATTACAACATTTTCATAAGAGGCGACTAAGGGACTCTAGGAAATGCAATTTGCTTGTTCCACGAGACCCTCAGACGGCGGGGCAGTCATTCCTAAATTATCATCGTAACAACCCTTAAAAGTCTACTGCAGGTCTACTCTCGGATACGGGAGGTCTTTTCATTTTAGATTAAATTTTAATGACGTCCTGATACTCTACTTTGTAGTAACCCTGCTTTCGAAGCTAATGTACGCGGGTTCGTATCCGCTGTGGTCAAACATGTGTGTATTGAATATCGATGTTTATACTCAAATCATGGGTGGCTTTATGCACACATGAACATGACATGTGAAGATAGGTGTCTATGTAAGTATAACGTACATTTGGCTTGGACATTAAAACAAACTTACAACCTAGCGCATTGTATCAAATAAGCTTCAATGGAACCTTGGTCGAAAGTGCTTAATTTTCTAGACTTCTCCCGGTATTGGGTAATTAAATAAATAAATAAATATCTTCGCGCAATTCCCAATACAGGGGTAGACAGAGGTCTAGTCTAGACAATTAAGTCCCTTTGACCCACCTTCCACCGAAGATATTTTCGGGACAACGTGACAGGTGGTGAGCCTGTCGCCGTCATTATGTCCAAGCCAACGATGAAATTCGTACATAAGTTTTGAAAAACCCATTGGTACGGCCACTTGAGGATCGAACTCCGGTCTCTTGACTCGAAATTCCGACCACCCAACAACTCGGCTATCGTGACTTAATAAATAAATAAATGAAAGTAATAAAAATAATGTTAATTAAAATCGTGTATGCATAGAAATCAAGATACGTCTCGTAAAACAAACACGTCAGAAATTTATCTTCTAAGAGTAAAAAAGGCGAATAATCATAATTCCAAGCTTATAATTCCATCATTATTCAGTAAAATTCAGAAAATACGATTGAATGCCAAAACCACAAAAACTTTTTGCATTATGGAACTTTCACCGAAATCATTCATCACACGACAGTTGAAAGAGACGGTTGATAAAACCACGGCCGCCTTGTATAATAAAACGATCCACTTTACGCTGAATTAAACCCGCAGAAGTAGAATTGTACCTTATCCATCCGAAATAGAGCTCTATTTTAAATAAATTATCGCCTTGTTAACAGTAGGTGATAATCCGGTATTGGAGCACGAATTATTTACTTTAATCCATGTTAGAATTAGGAAGCAGTTATTATTATGAAAATGTTTACAAACGATCGAAATTATTCATGTAGATTTAAAAACAGCATTTATTACTTTATTGTTAGGCATTCGTATGTAATGAAAATTATAAACACAGTATTATTATAAAACATCAAGATGGCTGAGTAGTTGGGTGATCGTTTATTTGTTCATTAATCGTTTTTGTTAAAAATATCTTCACGCAATTCCCAATACAGGGTAGACAGAGGTCTAGTCTAGACAATTAAGTCCCTTTGACCCACCTTCCACCGAAGATATTTTCGGGACAACGTGACAGGTGGTGAGCCTGTCGCCGTCATTATGTCCAAGCCAACGATATAATTTGTACATAGGTTTTAGAAAACTCATTGGTACTGCCACCTGGGGATCGAACTCGGGTCTCTTGACTCGAAATTCCGACCACCCAACAACTCGGCTATCGTGACTTAATAAATAAATAAATAAATAAATAAATAAATAAATAAATATCTTCGCGCAATTCCCAATACAGGGGTAGACAGAGGTCAAGTCTAGACAATTAAGTCCCTTTGACCCACCTTCCACCGAAGATATTTTCGGGACAACGTGACAGGTTGTGTGCTTGTACTCCGTCTTAATGTTAAGCGTGTAATCAGAACGCTTGACAAACGGATCGGCGATCGCAATACCAGAGATCTTAGCATCTCTAGATCTAGCAGTAACGTCATTGAGGCGTTACTTTACCGTCAACGGTCTGCAAAAATTTAAGTCGGTATTTGTAGAAATAATGATCCGTCTGTCGGTATCCTATTGCATTTTTAAAGTTTCTTAGTCGCCTCTTATGACACGTAATGAAAGTTGGTTTGGTGTTATTAATACGCCGATAACACATGTATGTATACTAAGGGGTTGACCCTTCTTAACACGAAACTGTTTATTCTATCGATTGTTAGAATAAAAAACATTTTCTATTAGTCTTTATTGCTAAACTTAAATTCATTGATTGGTTTGTATCTTTTATTACGTCTCTTCCAACTTGTATTGAAAAACTTCTGTGATAAATCGAAGTAATTTTTGTCTATTATAATGTATTACATTAAGTAAGAATATATTACAACATTTTCATAAGAGGCGACTAAGGGACTCTAGGAAATGCAATTTGCTTGTTCCACGAGACCCTCAGACGGCGGGGCAGTTATTCCTAAATTATCATCGTAACAACCCTTAAAAGTCTCGGATACGGGAGGTCTTTTCATTTTAGATATCATATAAATTACTACTATTAAATTTTAATGACGTCCTGATACTCTACTTTGTAGTAACCCTGCTTTCGAAGCTAATGTACACGGTTTTGTATCCGCTGTGGTTAAACATGTGTGTATTGAATATCGATGTTTATACTCAAATCATGGGTGGTTTTATGCACACATGAACATGACATATGAAGATACGTGTCTATGTAAGTATAACGTACATTTGGCTTGGACATTAAAACAAACTCACAACCTAGCGCATTGTACCTAATAAGCTTCAATGGAAGCTTGGTCGAAAGTGCTTAATTGTCTAGACTTCTCCCGGTATTGGGTAATTAAATAAATAAATAAATATCTTCGCGCAATTCCCAATACAGGGGTAGACAGAGGTCAAGTCTAGACAATTAAGTCCCTTTGACCCACCTTCCACCGAAGATATTTTCGGGACAACGTGACAGGTGGCGAGCCCGTCGCCGTCATTATGTCCAAGCCAACGATGAAATTCGTACATAAGTTTTGAAAAACCCATTGGTACGGCCACTTGAGGATCGAACTCGGGTCTCTCGACTCGAAATTCCGACCACCCAACAACTCGGCTATCGTGACTTAATAAATAAATAAATGAAAGTAATAAAAATAATGTTAATTAAAATCGTGTATGCATAGAAATCAAGATACGTCTCGTAAAACAAACACGTCAGAAATTTATCTTCTAAGAGTAAAAAGGCGAATAATCATAATTCCAAGCTTATAATTCCATCATTATTCAGTAAAATTCAGAAAATACGATTGAATGCCAAAACCACTAAAACTTTTGCATTATGGAACTTTCACCGAAATCATTCATCACACGACAGTTGAAAGAGACGGTTGATAAAACCACGGCCGCCTTGTATAATAAAACGATCCACTTTACGCTGAATTAAACCCGCAGTAGTAGAATTGTACCTTATCCATCCGAAATAGAGCTCTATTTTAAATAAATTATCGCCTTGTTAACAGTAGGTGATAATCCGGTATTGGAGCACGAATTATTTACTTTAATCCATGTTAGAATTAGGAAGCAGTTATTATTATGAAAATGTTTACAAACGGTGGAAATTATTCATGTAGATTTAAAAACAGCATTTATTACTTTATTGTTAGGCATTCGTATGTAATGAAAATTATAAACACAGTATTATTATAAAAACATCAAGATGGCCGAGTAGTTGGGTGATCGTTTATTTGTTCATTAATCGTTTTTAGTTAAAAAATATCTTCACGCAATTCCCAATACAGGGTAGACAGAGGTCAAGTCTAGACAATTAAGTCCCTTTGACCCACCTTCCACCGAAGATATTTTCGGGACAACGTGACAGGTGGCGAGCCCGTCGCCGTCATTATGTCCAAGCCAACGATGAAATTCGTACATAAGTTTTGAAAAACCCATTGGTACGGCCACTTGAGGATCGAACTCGGGTCTCTTGACTCGAAATTCCGACCACCCAACAACTCGGCTATCGTGACTTAATAAATAAATAAATGAAAGTAATAAAAATAATGTTAATTAAAATCGTGTATGCATAGAAATCAAGATACGTCTCGTAAAACAAACACGTCAGAAATTTATCTTCTAAGAGTAAAAAGGCGAATAATCATAATTCCAAGCTTATAATTCCATCATTATTCAGTAAAATTCAGAAAATACGATTGAATGCCAAAACCACTAAAACTTTTGCATTATGGAACTTTCACCGAAATCATTCATCACACGACAGTTGAAAGAGACGGTTGATAAAACCACGGCCGCCTTGTATAATAAAACGATCCACTTTACGCTGAATTAAACCCGCAGAAGTAGAATTGTACCTTATCCATCCGAAATAGAGCTCTATTTTAAATAAATTATCGCCTTGTTAACAGTAGGTGATAATCCGGTATTGGAGCACGAATTATTTACTTTAATCCATGTTAGAATTAGGAAGCAGTTATTATTATGAAAATATTTACAAACGGTAGAAATTATTCATGTAGATTTAAAAACAGCATTTATTACTTTATTGTTAGGCATTCGTATGTAATGAAAATTATAAACACAGTATTATTATAAAAACATCAAGATGGCCGAGTAGTTGGGTGATCGTTTATTTGTTCATTAATCGTTTATTAGTTAAAAAAAATATCTTCACGCAATTCCCAATACAGGGGTAGACAGAGGTCTAGTCTAGACATTTAAATCCCTTCGACCCATCTTCCCCCGAAGATATTTTCGGGACAACGTGACAGGTGGCGAGCCCGTCGCCGTCATTATGTCCAAGCCAACGATATAATTTGTACATAGGTTTTTAGAAAAACCCATTGGTACGGCCACTTGAGGATCGAACTCGGGTCTCTTGACTCGAAATTCCGACCACCCAACCACTCGGTTATCGTGACTCATGTGTTTATTAGTTTGTTTAAAGTATTCGGTGGAAGGTGTGTTGAAATGACTTAACTGACTAGACCTTTGTATACACTGTATTGGGACGTGAAGATATTTATAATTATTATTGTTTACTAACACGGCAGTGTGGTATCGGCATAACCACCTCTTCTCTTCCGTGGGTGGCGGAAGAGGCGATAAAGAGAAAAGCTTTGGAAATTCAATTAACAACCGACCAATGGAAGGATGACCACCTCGATCAATACCAGATCAAATTTCTGTATCAAAACACTTGTGTTATGGAATCAGAAACAAAGAAAGACCACTAAAACCCACACCTGAGATAATGTAGAAAAAGTGGTTTCTCTAATTTGACCCGCCCGGAAATCCAACCCCGAGACCTCAGAGATGTTGACAGAGAGAGTTCTATTGCACGTCTTATCGTTCGTGGGTCCTCATTACTAAACGAGGGTAGTTTTAAAAAATAACAATCAATATAATATGAAATGTAGATTTGGAATTCGATATCAATTCGTGTATCGAATATATGTATTAGATTTAAAAAAATATCTTCACGCAATTCCCAAAACAGGCTAGACAGATTTATTAAAGCATATATTCTCCAAACCGATTAGACAATCAATAAATAATAAAAAACCCCTGATAAATTGATAAAGGTAAAGGAACATTTTCATAAAAGGGTGATTTTTATAAGAATATATTTTAAGATTATGGCGATACGCTCACAGCCTATGCTCATAGCCAGGCCCAAATAAGCTCCGGTGAAGTAGCTCGAAAGGACTTAATTGTCTAGAAAGCTATAATTTCTTTAACACTGAACATATGCTGTTAACCCTGAAACTATAACAAAGTTTATGTATATACTTAATGTAAATTGTATGAAAAACTCACATGTCTTTCAACCTATTTTTAAAAGTTACATAATCTAAAGTACAGTTATAGTAAAAAAAATGTTCACGCCATTCCTAATACTAGTGTAGACAGAGGACAATGAAGTCTTTCCGACCCACCATTCACCGAAGAAATTTTTTCAGACAAAATGACAGGTGGTGAGCCCATCGCCGATTTTAATGTCCAAATCAACGACATAAATTGTATGTAAGTATTGTAAAAGCCCATTGGTCGAGCCTACCATCTGTGGATCGAACTCGGATCACCCAACCACTCGGCTATTGTGACTTCTTATGAAGTTATAGTTTTAAATATTTCTTTATTTCTAAACACTAGCCTGAAATGAACAAATGCAATGATTAAGATTGTGCTTGAGCTATAATAGTATTCACTAATTAGTTCAGCTTTTTAATTCTTGGCTCAAAGGTACCCATAATGCTGGCACCATTACCGCGGTGTATGGCGAAAGATGCACCAGACACCATCGAGAATGAGAACAATATCGTCAAAATATCGACGACCTCCGTAAACCAATGGCGTAAACACCGGTTTTCAAGGAGTCGTCGTCCCGAGGTCCCGGTTTCGATTTCCGGTCGGGTCAATGTAGAAAAACCACTTTTTCTACATTTCCTCGGATCTGGGTGTTTGTGGTGCCTCCATTGTTTTCGATTCCCATACCACAAGTACTTTAGCATCAAACATTATGACCGGAGCAATGTATGTGATGTTGTGCCTATCTATATATGTATTTATTTATTTATTATATGACTGAAAAACACATAGAATAACATAAATATGGCAAAACTTAAGTTTTCTTGTTATTGCAAATTGACGCAAGCTACTAATAGCTAAGTGCCGCTCCTAGAATTCAAAATGACTTGAATTTCTGTTAAAGTGGAAAGTCGTCTATCTCTTTGGCCGTTCGGATGTCGCAGCGGACTTGAAAACTAATTGTACCAATTCCGTTTGCTGTTAATGAAGGAGTCCAACTTATGGTGAAATTGATTAAATATAGTCTTAATATATATATATATATATATATATATATATATATATATATATATATATATATATATATATATATATATATATATATATATATATATATATATATATATATATATATATATATATATATATATATATATATATATATATATATATATATATATATATATATATATATATATATATATATATATATCTTCTTCTTCTTCCTGCCCTTATCCCATGCTATGTGGGTCGGCACAACATGTCTTCTTCTTCCACTCTCCTCTATTTCCCGTCATGTCAATACTCACTCCTTTATTTCTCATGTCTTCTTTCACACAATCCATCCATCGTTTTTGGTCTCCCCATAGCTCTTCGTCCATCCACACTCATCTCTAACATTCTTTTGCCTATATTACATTCTACCCTCCTCATTACATGCCCGAACCATGCTAACCTACCACTCTTCATTTTCTCTGTCACTGGTGCTACTTTCAAGCTTCCCCTTATATACTCATTCTTCATGCGATCTTTTCTAGTCACTCCACACATCCATCTCAACATTCTCATCTCTGCAGCATGCACTCTTCTTTCATCCGTCACTTTCGTTGCCCAGCACTCTGATCCGTACAATACGACAGGTCTCACGATCGTTTTGTAAACTTTGCCCTTAAGTTTAAGAGGCATGCGTGGATCGCAAGTTACTCCCTTACTTACTTAGTTACTCCCTACTGCAAGTTACTTATATATATATATGTATATATATATATGTATATATATATATATATATGTATATATATATATATATATATATATATATATATATATATATATATATATATATATATACATATATATATATATATATATATATATATATATATATATATATATATATATATATATATATATATATATATATATATATATATACATATATATATATATATATTACTTGGTCACTAAGACGGCTATGTGAGGGTGTTGTGCTGGTTCTAGCAGGATTCGAAGCCACAAACCGTAGCTTCGAAGGCAATGTCATCACCAACTCGGTTATCGAGTCGTCGTAAATAATGTTATAATAATAATATATAATATCTTCACGCAATTTCCACTACAAGGGTAGACAGAGGTATAGTCTAGACAATTAAGTCTCTTCGACCCACCTTCCACCGAAGATATTTTTATATTTTTCTGGACAACGTGATAGGTGGTGAGCCCGTCGCCGTCTTTATGTCCAAGCCAACGATATAATTCGTACATAAGTTTTTGAAAACCCCATTGGTACGAGCCTTCTACTTGGGGATCGAAGTCTGGTCTCTTGACTCGAAATTCCGACCACCCAACCACTCGGCTATCGTGACTTTTAAAGAACTGAAGAATGATAATATTAAAAATAACGATAAGCCGGTATCGCCATCACAGAACTCGTACATACCACTACTAGACTTTGGGAACTCTGTATATAAATAAATCATTCGCGCGACCCCCGGCTCAATACGCTTAAGACAACTGAACGTGAACAATCGCGGACGGCTGACAGCGGAGCCCATTTCCATTTATAAATCATTCATAAACTGTTCGATGCTGCCATTGTAAATATTTCGCGTGATTATTTCGATTTGAATTTTGACAATTGCCAATATTTTCTTGGAGTGTTGAAATAATTTTCAAGACAAAGAAAATTCAAGTTTTTATGCTTTCTTATAATATACAGATCGTGACTAATTTGTATATTATATACAAATTATATACGTATTATATACAAATATAATTTGTATATAATATATACAAATTGTATTTGTATATTATATACATAGCCGAGTGGTTGGGTGGCCGGAATTTCGAGTCGAGAGACCCAAGTTCGATCCCCAGGTGGCAGGCACGTAACAATGGATTTTTCAAAAACTTATGTACAAATTATATCGTTGGCTTGGACTTAAAGACGGCGACGAGCTCACCACCTGTCACGTTGTCCCGAAAATATCTTCGGTGGAAGGAGGAACAAAGGGACTTAATTGTCTAGACTAGACCTCTGTCTACCCCTGTATTGGGAATTGCGTGAAGATATTTATATTTTTTTATAATATACAGAACCTGTACAGCGTGAGACTAAATAATGCATCGGCTTACAGGGACTTTCCTGTAGGTCACACGAACGAAGCAATATTTAAAACTGTCTTATGCTGGCTGAAACAGATAATTGATGATAAACAAAAACAGTAGTAAAAACATAAAATAATCATAAACGCAACCCTGACAACAGAAAACCAAAGAGGAGACAACTCAAAAAGTTATTCGTATTATTAACTAATTTATTTTCAGAGGTAATAGACGTCTTACGATACCCACAAGTAGAACGTAGATGGCATTTTCTTGTGATAATAACAATAAATTTTTTCAATAATTTCATGATCAACGCATACGGCTTAAAAAAACAGATGGACGAAGTTAGGGAATTTGTCTCAGTCCATCAGCTAGACATAATGTTAGTACAGGAGACCCTACTCAAGTCTAGCATACGCTACCCGAAGATAGCTAACTATCGCTTAGTTAGAAACGACCGCCCCGCTCGCGGGGGCGGTACGTTGATCTATTTCAAGTCTTCGCTACATTGTGTGCCAATTGACCTTCCGTCTCTTGTCAACATGGAAGCTTCCGGTTGTAAGATCGCAATGACAGGCCATCAGCCCATCACTGTGATATCGGCTTATCTCCCGCCTTCGAAAACAATTCTAAGGGGCAACATCGAGGCACTGCTAAATTTAAGCGACTCGGTGTTAATAGCGGGAGACTTAAACAGCAAGCACTCTGCTTGGAACGCCGCAAATGAAAATAATAATGGACTCGCCCTCCTAACTCTAAGTATAAACCTAAACTTTGATATTATAGGTCCCCTCGAGCCAACTAGAATACCCGCGCAGAGGAACCAGACTCCGGACATTCTCGATATAGCTCTCTTAAAGAATATATTGCTTCCTCTTGCGAAAATAGAAGTTCATCACGAACTTAATTCAGACCACCGACCGGTCATAATGCAGCTAGGGCAGCCGCACGCAGAGGTCACTTTGACCAAAACCGTGACAGACTGGCGTAAACTCGAGGAATACCTCGAGTCTACGGATTCCAGGGAGTTAGCAAACATACCGGAGGTCATTGATAATAAAGACACGGCACTTGCCGCCGTCGTTCATCTCTCCTCTCACCTAAAAACCGCCGTCAGTGTATCCTCCAGGCGGGTCAAAGCGGCAAATGACCGCCGCTTTGAGTTGCCTGCTGAGCTCAGACAGTTGTTGAGAGAGAAAAATGCTGCCAATAGGGCATACGACAGGTATAGGACTGACGCAAACCGCGTTAGGATGCGCCAACTCCAAAGGGAGGTTAAACAGCGCATGGCTGAGTTGAGGGGGCAAAGATGGGACAAGCTAATGTCGGACATCACAGCCTTCGCACACTGCCTACTGGCAGTTGGCGAGGTCGATGAAGTCCGACTCTGTCGTATCTATGCCTTCCCTGGTCAGCCTCGACGGTTCTATAGCTTTTGACGATAGGGAAAAAGCCGAATGTTTAGCCGACAGCTTCGAAAGTCAGTGCTCTCCAAGCACGCAACCCACAGATCCCGTACACATTCAGAATGTGGACGACTTCGTATCGCGGAAAATGACGCAGCCACTAACGGGTGAACCTCTCCCGCCTACCTCACTCGAAGAGGTTAAGGGTATAATTAAAACCTTAGGGTACGTAAGGCTCCAGGAGCCGACGGCATCTCAAATAGGTTAGTTGAAACTCTCCCAAATTCGTTGCTATTACTATTAGTAGCAATCTTCAATGCCCTTCTCACAAGTTGCACCTTTCCAGACTCCTGGAAAGAAGCCCACGTAATAGGGATCCATAAACCCGGGAAACCGAAAAACAGGCCTCTAGCTATAGGCTCATTAGTCTCCTCAGCGCACTGGGGAAAATCTACGAGCGAATAATTCTGATCCGCCTCAAGGACAGCGCTCAGTCACTAAATGTCATACCTGATGAGCAGTTTGGCTTTAGAGCTAAGCACTCATGCGTTCAGCAAGTGCACCGCCTCACGGATCACATACTGAGCGCCTAAATGATAACCCCAAATATAAGGTAGGAGCACTCTTCTTCGATGTCGCGAAAGCGTTCGACAAAGTCTGGCACAATGGCTTGATATACAAGCTATACAACTACGGTATGTCAGACAGGCTTGTGCACATCATACAAGCCTACTTGTCGAATCGCACCTTCCGCTACAAAGTCGAGGGCACTCTGTCCTCCAGCAGAGACTTAAAATCCGGCGTTCCGCAAGGCTCGGTCCTCTCGCCCACACTATCCACGCTTTATACGAGCGATATCCCAAAAGACCCAAATAAAAAGGTAGAATTGGCCTTATTCGCCGACGATACCACTCTATACTCTGCGGATCTTAACGCATCGAGAATCTACATTCGCCTCCAAGCCGCGGCCACCGCCTTAAGCGAGTGGTTTAGGAAATGGAGGATCGACATAAATCCTGAAAAGAGCAACGCGGTCTTGTTCAGCAGGAATCACAAAACTCGAATCGCCCTAACAGATTCAGTAAAATAACCCTCTTCGACAAACCCATTCCTGGGTGTCAGAAGTAAAATATCTTGAGTCACCTTAGACCGTAGACTGAACTTCAAGAAACATATTAAAATTGTTTAGATAGAGCGGCCTTCATATCCGGCCGCCTCTTTAACCTTACAAATAGCCGTAGCAAAATGCTGCTAAAACACAAAATACGCCTATACACAACTTGCGTACGACCCGTCATGTCATACGCCAGTATAGAATTCGCGCACGTCCCCAAAGTACGTTTGAACTCACCCAAGTGATTCAAAACCGATTTATGCGCCGCGCAACCGGCGCTCCCGCATATATGCGGAATGTAGATCTGCATCGCGATCTCAAACTGCCTACAATGGCAGCGTTATTTAAAAGTTCTCCATCGATTACTTCGATAGGACGAACTTACATACAAATCCGCTAGTGGCAGCGTTAGGGAATTACACACCCGCGCGCGATACTCCACCTCAATTGAGGCGCCCGAAATGCGTCATCATAAACAATGATGACGCAATCACCCGTGTCAACAATGCGTATGAGGCCCCGCCCCCTACGTACTTTCGCACACACACAGACACAAGCCGCGTTCTGCGGCTTACACAACCTCGCCATCGTCGTAATTTCACGACTAGCACGAGACTTTCTCGTGGTCGTAGTCGTCACTAAAAGCGATCCGAGAGGAGATTTTCCTCCAAACCAACTGGGGCCCTCGGATCGCATGGCCTCTCCCCCATGTCGGAAGTCATCTCTTTCGTTCTAGGGGACGCAGCGCTTCGCAGCAGCAGCCATTATTGTCTTCAACTCTAACTTGCGAGCCTCTCCTCGCAAGTCTCCTTAGACGAAGCTGTAAAGGCCTCCGGGCCAACAGCATCCCGTGGATGGTTTTAGTCGGTATGCTTCTCCTTCTGAGATTCGAGCCCGACACTGTTCGTTTCGGTGGCCTCCCGGCCAAGGAACGTTCGTGCATAAAACATTTCCTCCATGGTTATCAAAAAAAAAAATAATAATAATTTCATGAAAACAGTAAAATATCATACGAATATATAAATTGGAGTACATTTCTATTCCTCTTTAAGAAAAAAATTGCATAAAAACGTCGCCTATTTTGTCAATAATTTAATGAAAATAGGATATGATGATACGAATGCATAAATTGGTATACATTTCTATTTCCCTTTAAGAAAAAAGATGTAGCGAAGTGGTCTTTGTTAACTGACTTACTTATACCTATAATCGAGAATTAATAAAAGACATTTTTCCCGGAGGTCAGTTGCAAAACGGCACGCGAAAAGGACCGAAAGTTATATTTTTCTAACGTATTTAGATCTACTTTCGCGCGCGCGATTTCGATATTATAGTCGATGAAAAATTATACTACTTTTAATGTCCTTTTATTCAATAAAGAATTTTAGCGCTTCATTACTTATTAATTGATGACGGTTGGCTCTGGACTTACAGTACCTATTTTTTTATTATCTTCACGCATTTCTCAATAATGGGGTAGTCATATGAGCTAACAATTCAATAAAATTGTAATAACATTTAGACGACACTTTGATGCCCATTGCTATCTTTTTTACATTCACTGATACATCTGTCGTATCTGTATAATATGTCGTATCTCTGCAAATTGCGTTTACTATGCTTAATGATTTGTTATTTAGACTAATGATTCATTATTTAAACGAAAATTTTCAGTTATATTCAAAAGTTTAAGCGTAAGAATTCATCTTTGACTTTCTTCCCACGGGTGTGGTAAGAAGCGTCAAAAGAGAAAACCTTAAATGCCAATCGCTACCGATACATGACAAGATAATCATTACAGAAAATGACAGATCAATTAAAACAGTCTGGCGATGTACAGCTATTGTCAATACACTAAACATGCGAGATCATTATACATATAACATGTGGTAAATACGGGGTGTTTAAGGAAACTGTAGGACCTCTACAGTGCACAAACAAGCGTATCTTAGCATATCCTCTTCTGACGAACTCCATGGTTCAGTGTTACAAACATCGGTTTTCAAGATGTCGGCATCTCTGAGGTTCCGGGTTAGATTCCTGGACGGATTGATATAGAAACCACTTCTCTATATTGTCTTGGATCCGGTTGTTAGTGGTACCCTTGTTGTTTCTAGTCTCATTAAGCAATTGCTTTAGCTACTTATTTTAGGATCGAAGCTATCAATGTGATGTTATCTTTACCTGTTAAGAATAAAAATATGTAAACACTTAATTTGGCTGTATGGCATATTGCACTTACAATTTATCACGATTAGATCTAAATTACGGGTAACTAATATAAGCTGTCGCTATGATCAATATTAGCTGAGAGAATACCAATACGGACATCAAGACGCACGTACAGTAATTAGTCTATTTGGATAAGGCTGTTCTCAATACTCAATAGCACTCACAGTATATTTGATAGTTTTCTTTGTTTCAAATATCATGTTTGTATGAAGTAATTGTGTTTTAAATTTGTATATTTTTGATATTGGATAGTAGTGTGGTAATGGTGTAAGGATATTACCACTCCCTATCTTTCCGGGGACGTCGTAAGAGGCGGCTAAGTTAATCAGCTTGAATATCTTTATGGCCACCGATAGATGGAGAAATAACCATCTGTAAAAATATCAGACCAAAATCAGCAGGCAGCAGAGTCTGCGAGGTGCCTGATACTGGAATCACCAAACCGCTTGTGGCGATTATTGCAAATCCTCCGTATGGGAGAGGCCGATATCCTGCAGTGGATGCTTTAATAGGCCGTTATGTGTGAATGTATGTTTGTATGTATGGCTTAAGAATGTTCCGCCACTTTTCTTCCCATGGGTATAATAAGAGTAAACTAAGGTAAAATTCATTTTAAAAATCACTTAAAAGTCGAGTTTCATCTATCAAGCATGACGTGTGTGACTAATACTGGGTCCGGTGAAGCTATGGGTTCCCCTCTTAGCTTCTCCTCTAAGGAAGTCACGCAGGTAATTCGAAAAATCCAAGGGTAAGTCTCCTGTTCAAAACGGACTCAGCATTGTGTACTTTACCTGCAGAGCTAACTAATCCATTTGTAAAAACAGGACATGTGATTAGAGTTCTAGATCTAGATACTTCTTTTTTTAAGGCATATTTTATATTTATTTTATTTTATATTGCATATTTATATTTATTTTATTTATTGTTTTACAACAGAGCTTATTTTGGGACAACGCGACAGGTGGTAATTCTGCCGCCATCTTAGTATGGAATTAATTAATTTTGAGCATCGAACTCGAGCCTTTTGGTCCAAAATTTTTATCAGCGAATAAAACTTGATTATATATCCTGATGTTACTTTACACTTTATATTATCCCAGCTTTTGCAGCCGAAATACTAAATATACACAAAAATTACTTAAACGATTAGATATAAAACCCTTTTCTTAAAATTCAACGTCTAAAGTATTTGATGAATTAATAGACAATGAATATTTTCTGATAGAAAGGTTGACCCAAATTTTATCGAAAGAAACTTTAAGTCCCACTGATAGTTTAGAAATATACCCTTTGCCAAAATGTAAGGTCAATGATTTAATGCAATTTAAGATAAACGCTGAAGCGGATTACTTTTTTTTTAATTTTAGTATAGGATATATAGGGACCACATCCCATACATTGTTCTGATCCCAAAGTAAGCAGTCAAAGCACTTGCATTATGGAATCAGAAACATTTAAGGTACCTCAAACACCAAGATTCGAGACAATGTTGAAAAGTAGTTTTCTATATTGGCCCGTTCGGGAATTAAACCCAGGACCTCTGAGAGCTGGTACACACCGGTGTGTACGCCAATTGACCACTGTGTAATGGCTAGCGAATGTACCTCCAATCCAACATCTCCTCCTCCGTTCTTCTTCGTAAGAGGCTACTAAAGGAAAAGTCTTGAAATTTTAATTGGCTTCTGACCGATGGCGAGATAAGAATTGGTGCTGGACAGTAGTGTCTAAGGTAAAAGATGCCTGGTACAACCTCCACTCCGATATCCAAGCGTGGTGATTTTGGCAAACCCTGCTTTACGAGGGGGACAATATCCTGCAGTGGTTCAGTCATCAGTCGGTCAACATAACGGTATTCAAGACTCTTCCCTCTTCCACTTACCCGCGAGAAGGGGTTAGTATATTCTTATGTCGTAACCAGGCTTCTTAATAGCCTTGCTAGTATTTTAAAAATACCAATCTGAATTAATCGAAAGTGCTAAGTAATGATGACATGACAATCTGTCTTGGTACCCCATCAGAGACGATGCCTGAAAATAATATTAATTTTTAGTTATACTCTAGAAATTTAGTTTTTTCTGTGTTTCTTAATTTAAGTCTTGATTCAAATACTAAAATATGGAGTTGCAGCTATAACCTAGAGATACCGTAGAAATATTTTTACATTTTACTGTATAACACTAAAAAAACTAAGGAATAAACAAATATGAAATAAGTCATAGGCTTTTTTTTTTATAGGAGTATATATGAAAGCATGTGTTTCGATTGCCCCCTAGTGTGGGTTCTCGCCTGGTGCTGGGGCTTAGTAACTGTGGCTTTGACAAGCTAGGCGACCCAAGAGGACCTTCATGGCCGGCCTAACTTTGATGGGAGAGGCGTGCTAAGGTGGCAGCATAAATAGGCTTAGTCAGTTTACTTTTGATGAGATTTGGAGGGCTGTGGTCGCTACACAGATGTAGTATGGAATTAAAGTTTACGTTATTGCCTAAAAATGCTCTCTTTGCGCTCCACAGCAAAGATTTAGTAGCCTAGCCTAGTTCGAAAGAAGAGGGAAATGATTCTCTTCCGAAGATGGGCTGCCTAGGGTGGCCACCAGCGCGGGTGGGGTCAATGATATGTGCAAAAGCTTTCTCTTAGCTCTGCCAATGAATATCTCAGAACACTGTGAGGTTTTAGCCCGTCATCACCTGTCCTTGGCTTCGCAGGGGCGGATAGACGTTAGGTATTTCCGCATTTTATTGTATAACACTAAAAATACTAAGTAATAAGCAGATATGAAATAAGTCATAGGTTTTTTTTATAGGAGTATATATGAAAGGGGGGCTTTTATAAAATTAATAAACATGAGCTACGGTGATTCCTTATGATTAGCAATCTCTACACTGGGAAAAGGCAAAGAAAACATAATGAGGAGGAGCTAATTCAGGCTTTATGTCTGCAATGCTCTAGCCCTGCCCCAGTCTCGCTGGTCCACTCATGCTGCCTCACTCCATGTATTTGTAATACATATATTCCTCGTTTTCTACCCTACCTTATAAACAACTCGGGTAGAAAAAAGACAATGGTTACCTACAGATGGTGGGATAACCATCTCAAAAAATATCAGACCAAAATTGTCAGGCCGCTACCGGATAGCGGCTAAAGTGTCAGGTGTCTGATACAACGATCGGCAATCCGCAATATAGATTCATGAATGTAATAATAATAAACTGTGTTGTGTTGTTTTTCGTAATTAATCAAGTTTTAATTTAAAACGAAACGATAATATTTAATGTGTGTCATTTATTTTTTTGAAAAATATTTAAGTTAAAATAATTTCGGGGATGTTAAATATTAAGTAAAATAGTTTAAAACAAAAACTAATTACAAACCCGATAAAATCCGAAAATAATCGTTTCTTTTTTAATGTGGAGTATTCGCAAAAATACATGAAATCATTAAGTTTTCAATTATTAACAAAATTAAGTACTACTTTACTGTTACTGTACTTTAAAAATTTGTGTGTATGTATTTTTCATAAGCGGTATACCGCAGGATACCGTGGGGTTTTAGCCCGACGTCACCTGTCCTTGCCTTGGCAAGGGCGGATATATGGTAGGTACGAGTATTTCCACAAGTATAAATAAAGCAATTCCGATCGCAAATCCGCTTACCAAGGGTAAAGATCATGGCATACCTTAAAGATGAAGCCTACATATTGCAGTGGGATTTTACAGGATGTGATTGATGTATGTACGGAATTATATCTTAAACCTACGAATAAATAGTTAAAATGAAGAGAAAATTGTTTAGGTTTTCATGTTATGTACCACTATTGTGTCATTTGGACTGACTGGCCTGACAGCGGATCATAATGAGTAGCTTGACGGGGGTTCAATCAAAGTAGTTAGCAACGAAAGGGAAAACTGACAACGGTTTTTTTGCAAGCGAAAGAAAATAAATTTTCTTTTATTTTATCTTATCTATTCATTTTTACGTTCCTTTTCATTTAATTCGACATTGAAAAAAATATGTTTTCAAATTTAAATATCCATTTATTTATTTTATTTATAAATTTATGTACACAGAAACGAGATACATAAAATGAAACAAAGTATTTGCACAACACTTATTCCAAAAACTTCCCCTGAAATATCTTCAAGCAGACCCATATAGGAAATACAATAGGCAAACTTAGTGCTTAATCACATTATTCTCGGTAATATTATAAAAGTCAAGAAAGTTAACACGGCCTGAGTAAAGTTACATCCGGTAAGATAGGTACTAGGTGCTGGGCCCACTACCCCACTCCCCTACTCCAACCTCCCATTTCAATACGTGACGTCTTTCATAGTTGACTCGCAGATGTAATAATGTAAGTAAGCAACTACATATTTTTTTGAATTATAAAGTAGTTGTCCTACTTCTATAGAACAGTCACGATGGCGAATGATTGAGTGATCGAGATTCTAGTCAAGAACCCGAGTTCTATCCCCTAGGCTCGTACCAATGGGTTTTTTCAAATACTTATGTACGATTTACATCGTGAGACGGGCTCGCCACCAATCACATGGTCCCAAAAACCTCAACGTAGTCCCAAAACAGTCTCTGACTGGGAAGCCAGAGAGAACAAATCGCCAAGTGTCACGATCCTTACATACCTCGTTCGTTTCTGTAAGATTCATCCTTTTCTATATGCATTCACGTCGAGGTACTCGTGAACCTCCCCTCTTCGAGCAATTTGCTCACATGGAATTCGAAACATAGTCTCGGGCTGCCTCGAAATTATTGATTAAATACAAATATGTTTAAACTTATTAATAAAATAAATAAATATATTCACGCAATTCCCAATACAGGGGTAGACAGAGGTCTAGTCTAGACGATTAAGTCTCTTCGACCCACCTTCCACCGAAGATATTTTCGGGACAACGTAACAGGTGGTGAGCCCGTCGCCGCCTTTATGTCCAAGCCACCGATATTCATTAATAAGTTTTTGAAAACCCATTGGTACGTGCCTGCCACCTGGGATCGAACTCGGGTCTCTCGACTCGAAATTTCGACCACCCAACCACTCGGCTATCGTTACTTAATAAATATAAATTTATTAATAAATATAACAATAAATTCATAAATCAATCATACAACTCAATCGAGTAATAGTTATTAAACATAGGTGCCATCTAAACTGTTCGATTAAAATAATAAAGTTCAATTTTCGATTCGGATCAGGGTCGCCACAACATCACTCATTATTTGTATACAGATCATCACAAAGCGAGAGAGAGAGAAGAAGACTCATTGGTACGAACCTACCTCCGGGGAATCGAACTCGGATCTCTTGACTCGAATCCCGATCACCCAACCACTTGGTTATAGTAACATTATTTTATATTATGAGTATATAAATTTAATAATGCTTAAGGGTTTCGTGCTTTCCGTTTGGAACACTAATATGACTCTTAGTAACAAACTAAAGAGTTCCTCAACGGGCTTATAGAAAGGGTGTTTCATTAAGGGCTATATTCCCCTGCTTGATAGAATCTAAGCAACGATGACTTCCGCCCAGAACCAGATAAACTAAAAACATGGCCGACCTGTTACCATTACCGGAAATGACAACCGTTGAGGAAGAAAGGAAGACTCCTTATATGATGTAGTGACGACCTATAGAATTTTGCTGGGAGTCAATGGATGGCATAGGACCATTCTATGTGGGAATCTTTGCAAGAGGCCTAGGTTTATTTAGTGGACTTTAGATAGACTATTATGATATTGAGAAGATAATGAACCCAGCTGTAATGTCTATGTTAATTAACGTCGACTGTTTCTTCTAGGACGAAATTTTATTACTTTATCCCCGATAAAGGCGTAGGAAATTACGAAAACCGTTTTCTCACACCAATGTCGCCCGCCGTGTGGTGGTGTTCCTGTGCCGCTGGTATCGTCTGTATCGCGATACTGGCTGCCGCTGCGAGGATAGAGAACAGATCTGAACCTCACGTATACGCTTTCTTTAGCGTCTTCGCTACCACATGCCAGCAGGGTGAGTTAAAATGAAAACGTTGTTTGTTACGTTAAATACATACATAGAAACGTGACGCGCTCAAGGCTCGTTCACCTAGTGCCATCACTTACACCTATGTCGGAGGGGTGCTGATTTGCGGTTAATGTACTCGCAAGTTCAGCCCAATACAAGATTACGTTAGTCACCTGCGAGCACACGAACGACGCTCGAAATAATCATAGGTCCAAAGTCGCAGTGGCAGAAATCGCTCGGGATATATACATAAATACATACATACAAACATATCGCGCGCCCGAACCTACGACGGTGTTTAGCAGTCCTTACCCTAAACCATTAGGCTATTTATTCTTTACAATTTACACTTCTCCCGCCCGTGTGAGTTGAAATTTTAAAAACATTTTTTCTCTTTAATTTAATAATAAATACTTTATTGTTTTTTTACAGAATATGAAGATGGAGTTCCGATAGAGCGACAAACTTTTTCGAGTCAAGGTTATTAAAGTTTTATAAAGTAAAAATTTACACACAGGAGACAATCTCCTGGGTGTAAACTTTTTGAATAACTAATCTTCACACAATTCGGTCGGACTGAAAATCAGTGTCGGGTTATCCCGGCTACAATTGAGTTCGATCCATTTCGTGGTCGTATGCTTCAGCACGGACTGTCACATTTGTTGTTTTAGTTTAGCTTGCGTTATTTTATTTTATAATGTGTTCGTGCTGTATTCGGTCCACGAATAAACGATTTTCTTTCTTTTCTTCTTTCTTCAATTCCCAATACAGGGGTAGACAGAGGTCTAGTATAGACGATTAAGTCCCTTTGAGCCACCTTCCGCCGAAGATATTCTCGGGACAACGTGACAGGTGGTATGCCCGTTATATCCAACTTACTTATCTTCACGCACAATCCCTGACGGAGTAGCCAGAGAGAACAGATCGCCAAGTGTCACGATCCCTACATACCTCTTGCGCTTCTTTCAGATTCATCATCCTCTTCATACATGCACGTCTAAGTATCCGAGTACTCTTGACCCTCCCCTCTTAGAGCAATTTGCTCACATGGTCTTCGAAATTTAGTCTCGGTCTACCTCGACACCTTTTAATGTTAACTTTCGCAATATATATTTTCTTCACCATTCGGTCTTCACTCATTCGCTCAACGTGCCCAAACTATCGAAGCACGCCCTTATCAATTTTTGTGACAAGGTCATCTTTCAAACCTGCCATATTGCGAATCTCTTCGTTTCCTGTTAACCTGAAATCCAATCCTACGATCCAAGCCTACGATATAATTTGTACATAAGTTTTTTTTAAAAACCCATTGGAGCCTACCATTTGGAGATCGAACTCGGGTCTCTTGACTCCAACTCCGATCACCCTACCACTCGGCTGTCGTGACTTATTAGACTTATTATATACGTACGTATATAACTTCTAGGTCGACGACTCATCCTACTTGTAGTAGGTTTGACGAGTATTCTCCTATATAACTACTATACCAGCAGCGTGGTGTCTTGGTTGCTTAACGCTGCCGCTCCCACACTTCATGATGTAGACGCATTAATGAGCAGTGATCTGGAGCTCATATTCGAGGACATTGGATACACTAGAGGTTGGCTTGATGTGAGTATTTATTACGTTACGTAATAGAGCTCGGCTTAACACTTGAATAGCTGAGACCGGGACATTATTAAGTTTCTAAATTTTATAAATAACATTGCACCATTACGAATACATAAGCAAAAGGCATGTGTTGTCTTGTCCGAAGAGAAGGACGGACCTTTATTATTAAGCCTCTTATCTTTGCATGCGGAATGGTGCAATTTTATTAATTAATACCAACTTTAGAAAAATAAATTTCCGCAAAGTAACGCCGGAATCATTTGACGGTATTAAACTTAATGTTTTGTAAACATTCATTAAATTAATATACGTTACTATACACTACAGAATCACATTTAAAAGTTGGTAATTATAATATTTCGGGGTCTTAGCGCTACATAGCGATCGATTCCAGGTAATCAAAGGCGTACAGAAACAAGATAGATGGTACAATTTATATATTTATGCTTATAATGATTTCTTGTATTTACGCGAATACTACATATTTTATATAAAATTTTTATTTAATAAGATTTTCGGATTTTGTCTTGTGTTTTAATTAGTTTTTAACAAATTAGTTTTAGTTCTCGACGTTTCGAATGCTTTACGGCATCATATCACAGTCCCCAGAAAATCGAAGACGAGACACGTATACACCCGTTTCCATGGTGTCGCCAGCTCCGAACTCCAAAGTTCGGTTCCCGGGTTAATGTGTTTTTTATAGAGTAGGGAGGCAAACGAGTAGGTGGCTCACGTGATGCTAAGTGATTACCGCCGCCTATGAAGACCTGCAATACCGGAGTAATAGCAGATGCGTTGCCGGACTTTGAGACAGATATAGGCTCTTTTCTTGAAGGTCCCTAAGTCGTTTCGGTCCGGAAACAACGATAACGACAGCACATTTCATAAAGTGGAAGTGAAGCAAAAATTCCGCCAAAAAAGGAATAAGGTAGAATGTATATAAGGTAGAATGATCGTAATAAGGTAGAATGATCCATTTACATAGACATAGGGGTGCCGATTTAAGGTTGAACTGTACTAAATTGAGTCGGCCCCTGTTTGAGAATTCGTCTAACAAAATCTTGACATCAGACACAAGTTTGTTCCGGTACACGTCGACGAATTGTTATGCAGACGTCATCACCAGTGATGTCGTCTGTATAACAATTAATGTTACTAATGTGTAACAAATCATTGATATGCAGAAGAAACAGGGCTGGCGATAATATACAGCCTTATATCCCATAAGCCACAAGCATTGTACGGGTTAAAGAAGAAAATACTTTTCCTCGGGTCTGGGTTTTTGTGGTACCGTCTTTGTTTCTGATTTCATAACACATGTGTTTAAGCTGCTTTTTTTTCGGATCAGAGCAATGTATCTGATATTGTCACTGTCTATGTTTGTATTGTACTAAGTCTGCAGTCAACATACAATATGTTGAAATATACAGACAATATTCCCATTGATATCAGTCTAAAAATTTGAGTCCCTTTTCTGTCTGGTAAATGTACTGCCAAAAATAGATAACATTACGTACTTTTGACATTTTAGCGGTGACAGGCCAGCCTGTTATGATGTCGCAAATAAACTCCACCAAAATATAAATAGAACGTGTATATGTATATATTAATATTAAATATTAATTTCTGTATTTTGAATTTCGAATGGTGTTTTTTATGTCCATATAAATAAAATATCTTCACGACATTCCCAATACAGATGTAGACAGAGGTCGAGTCTAGACAATTAAGTCGATCCACCTTCCACCGAAGATATTTTGGGGCAACGTGACAGGTGGTGAGCCCAACGCCGTCTTAATGTCCAACGATATGAATCGTACATAGGTTCTGAAAAACGCCATTGGTACGAGCCTGCCACCTGGGGATTGAACTCGGGTCTCTCGACTCGAATTCCGATCACCCAACCACTCGCCTATCGTGATTTATGTCTACATGTTTGTTGTTGTCTTATATAAAAGGAATTTGTGCTAACTGTACTTTTATACCACAGAATCCAGGCTTCTTTTACTACAATGGTTTCAAAACCCGAAAGAGGATGAATTGAGAAATAAAAAGGTAATCAATGCAAAACGTACGGTGCCGCTTCTTCAGCCAGGTCAAACTGGAATAGAACTGGTGCGGACTGGAGGTAAGTAACACTTTTCGTTAAGTGAAAGAGTAGTAGAGAGTGAGATAGAATTCGTGGATAGGTTTTTGAAAAACCTATTGGTAGAGTTCGATCCCCACCCGGGGATCGAACTCGGGTCTATTGACTCGAAATTCCGACCACCCAACCACTTAGCCATCGTGATTTCTACCAATAGGTTTTTTCAAAACGCATGTACGATTTACATCATTTTCTTGGACATAACGGATGGCGACAGGCTCATAAACTGTCACTTTGTCTAAAAAAGTGTTTTCAGGGAAAGGCGAAAGGTCGAAAGAACGTAATTTTCGATTCGAAGGTATTTAGTAATGGAAGATATCAAGTTTGAAATTATAATATTATAATTAATACTAATTACATAAATCACATTGATATTATAATCTTTTACTATATTCAAATAAAAATAAATAATAAATGTCTTCACGCAATTCCCAACACAGGGGTAGACAGAGGTCTAGTCTAGACAATTAAGCTCCTTCGATCCATTCTCTACCCAAATTCCGACCACCCAACCACTCGGCTATCGTGACTTAAAAAACTATATTATTTTCAAAAATCCGTTCATAAATTTGTTGTTAAAGTTCAATTAAATTAAATTCAAAATATTAAAGTAAATTCAAAATAATAATTAAAAAGTTAAATTAATTTCAGGGTACGGTTACCATACAGAGCCATACACCGCCTACCAAGCCATATCAAAGACTTTCGACGATACAGAGCTATGTAGGGTATTGGTATTGGGTTCTTTGCAAATGATGCCCCAAGTGTATATTATGGCCAAAAACAAAGTTCGTATAAGGAGTTCTTTGTTTGGAGGTAGGATTACGTTTAAATTTGTTCTTGAATGATTTACAAATATAGTATTTTAATCAATTCCGTCTAGGATGTAAGATATCTGGTACTACGATGCCAATCCGCTTGCCAAGCGTGGCGATTATGACAAACCCTGCCACTATAGAGGCTTAAGTATGTATGTAGACCTATGGTCTATATTGGTCTACTGCTGGACTTAATGCAAGTATCAATTAATTATTATTATTCTATAATTTATTTTCACGCCATTCTCAATACAAGGGTAGACAGAGGTCTAGACAATTACGTCCTTTTGACTCTCCTTTCACCGAAGATATTTTTTTTGGTTAACCAGCGGCAGTCTTCATGTCCAAGCGATATAAAACGTGCATAAGATTGTGGAAAAGACTCATTAGTACGAACCTACTACCTGGGGATCGAACTCGAGTGTCTTCACTCAAATTCTAATCACCCAACCACTCTGCTATCGAGGCTTTTATTTAATTATTTAATTTTAAGTTATTATTTAATATAGTTTTGTATATTTCGAATGGCCATAAATCAAAGAATTGTCAAATAAACTTGTAATTACAGAGATTGACAGAAAGTATCTAAGTAAATTTATATAAATTAAAATCATAGAGAAGACACGAGAAGAAAGAAGGTGGTATTATCTTACCCCATAACAATAGAGCACTATTGTGGAATGTAGGATTTATTCTGGTACCTACATTTTATTGTCTCTATCACATTAAAAAAGTTTTTTTTTTCAGTTTGATGCGTTTGCAAGAACGCGGTCACGTCAAAGCAGCAAGAGGTCGGGTTGGCGGTTACTCGCTGGAGTGCTCTGGTCGCACGCCACGTGCCCTGGCGTTGGGTCAGGCTGCACCGGCCTTTGCTCTGCTAGCTGAAGCAACTTTACTATCCATTCTTATTCTGACGATAGAGATATTGAAGCACAGGTAATCTCACTTATTCTACTGTACTGGATAAAAGTCACGATAGCCGAGTGGTTGGGTGGTCGGAATTTTGAGTCAAGAGACCCGAGTTCGATCCCCAAGTGGCAGGCTCGTACCAATGGGTTTTTCAAAAACTTATGTACGATTTTATCGTTGGCTTGGACGTTGATACGGCGATGTGCTCTCCACCCGTTACGTTGTCCCGAAAATATCTTCGGTGGAAGGTGGGTCGAAGGGACTTAATTGTCTAGACTAGATCTCTGTCTACTCCTGTACTGTAAATTGCGTGAAGATCTACTGTATATGTATATAATGGATATAGTATTAATTCAATACTAAAATATTAGACCTTACATTAAAAGTCACGATAGCCGAGTGGTTGGGTGGTCGGAATTTTGAGTCAAGAGACCCGAGTTCGATCCACAGGTAGCCGGCTCGTACCAATGAGTTTTTCAAAACTTATGTACGAATATCGTTGGCTTGGACATAAAGGCGGCGATGGGCTCACCACCTGTCACGTTGTCCCGAAAATATCTTCGGTGAAAGGTGGGTCGAAGGGACTTAATTGTCTAGACTCGACCTCTGTCTACCCCTGTATTGGGAATTGCGTGAAGATATTTATATTTATTTTATTTACATTATCAGACCGGTGTCTTTAAATGATAATATTTATTAATAAAAATGTCATGTGGTATGACTACAGGATTCACCATCCCGCTTCTTAAAAAATTATCGTAAGAGGCGACTAAAGGGAGACTAAACCTTAAAAAACACTTGGCCGACCACTAACGAAATAACCCTCTCGAATTATACTAGACCAATGGCGTGAAGGTTTTGTTTTCGTACTATTGACGTTAATGAGAGTCGTCAAAGAGTGTTTCAGAACACTTTTTTTATGGACCAAAAAGTAGTTAAAGAGCGTTTTTCTTTCGTATTTTAGAATTCAAAACTACAAACAAATTCAAACATCTAAAGTTCTGGCAATAAAGAAAGAAGCTAAGCTAAACAATACATGTGAATTACAGAAGTTCTCGTATTAGAAGACTTCGCTTCAGAATACTAAAATTAGAAAACAACGAAGAATAAGAGTGTAACGAACGTATAAAAAACGGAAAAATGAGAAAAAAACGTATTTCCTAGTCATCATTGAATTAATTAGGGGCAAAACCTCACTTTAACAAGCACTTTAAGTTAGATGTAGTATACGTTTTTGTTAATTTTTGAAGCGAATGAGTTGTGCTGTTTTTTTTAGTTATTGTGAACATTTTCTGAATCACTTGCAGTTATTTCCAAATACAGAGGATTATCAAAATAGAGTCATTAAAAAGTGTTAAAATTTTCTCACTTTTCAGATAATGTCACTTTAAACTTTCTTCCTTTCCTTTTTGGTGGTTAATAAACTATTGTATATTCTTTTCAAATTCATTCATCAAAATAGCCGCGATAGCTATAGCCACGATAGCCAAACGGTTGGGTGATGGGAACTCGAGTCAAGAGACCCGAGTTCGATCCACAGGTAGCTGGCTCGTACCAATGGGTTTTTTTCAAACACTTATGTACGACTTATATCGTTGGCTTTGGCATAAAGAATGTGACGGGCTCGACACCTGTCACATTGTCCCGAAAATATCTTCGGTGGAAGGTGGGTCGAAAAGACTTAATTGACGATACCTTTGTCTACCCCTGTATTGGGACTGGCGTGAAGATATTTTTTTAAATTTACCTATGCCACTAAAGCCCTCTATTAGAATTACTGCAATTAATACTATAATTGTGTTACTGTTTGTTATTTACAGTCGTATTATTCCTCTCCAGTGATACTTTAAGAATTCAAATATAAAAATGAAAGAACTTGATGAATGAAGCAGCGATGTGTCTCTTTGATTACAGCTCATTGCAAACTGCTTAAAAATATATCACTCGAAATAAATGAAAGTTAAAATATGTTTATGCCTTTGAAGCGAGTAGATTTGAGCGTCTTTATGATTTCTAGTAGTTCCCTTCTAAAACAATTTGGTATATTGGTATTTGGTTTTCGTACTTATTAACAGAGGTCAGTTTTAGATTGAACTTTAAAATTGTATGGACTAACAAGAAATGTTACCTTTAAGTTTCTTTCTTTATTTACGCTCTGTTATGCATTAAGCGTTGACAACATCTACCGAAATATATTCCAAATTCCAACCCGCTACAAAATATTTTACCGCTACGAAAAATTAATAAGATAACCTTGTACAATTTTTATTGAATTTGATTTTTTTTTGTTTAACACATTTGCTTTAAATCAACGGGCGCTTCTAGTTATTTCATATTATTTACCTTGCCTTTGGAGACGATACAACACTACAAGAATACATCATAGAGTAAAATCCTTTGAAAATCCCTTTGGTTCTCCATCTGGTACATCATACATAAATCCTTTGGTGACACATTCCATTTGTATGCAAATTAAGTTGTAACTCGAAAGCGCAGAAGTGGAGTGCTGAATTAATCTTAACAAATATACTCTTTCTAATGTTGAAATTGGTAAATTACTGTATTTTTTCATTTCTGTACATTCAAAATTTTATTCTTAACTTTGTTTTCTTTTCTTTGATATATACCTTGTGTAACTTAAAGTACTTAATGTGTAATTACATTCAATATGTGCTAAAATAGATTATTAATTATACATATTTGAGCTAATATTAAGTGTCTGTGTGACCAAGCTTCATTTGATGTCAGTAGAATGCGGTAAAATAAAGCTCAAATAAACTCAATATTCAAAATATTGACTTTATTTGAGCTTTATTACAATAGATTAATGTAAATTGCGGGCCCCCAGTTTGATCGCAAAAAGCTCGTACCATTGGTTTTTCGTTTTATCGTCATAGGTACTAAAACGGCGATTGGTTAACCACCTGTCATGGTTCTCCAAGTAAGTTCCGGTATAAGATGACGATATGAATACAACGATACAAAAAAGAAATTTCGCAGTAAAGAGCAGGTATCAGGAGAGAGCACATATTTAGCCATTCTCAATCACATTTTAAGGAAAATAAAATATTAATTGATCCAGCATAGCATGGCGTTGACTTGGACACTTGGGCAAAAAAGCTCAACACCTGCAAATGTCTCAAATAGTCTTCGGTGAAAGGTGAGTTTGAAGAAGTTTGTATACATGTGCACATTAAATAAAGAGAAAAATGTTTTTAAAATTTGGCGGGATACGAACCCGCGACCTTCGCCGATCCGAACATTATTTCTCTGCAATTTAATCATATAAAAGTTCAGCATAAGTATATGCTGAACTTTTATTTTATTTTTGTTATGCTTTAAAAATCAATAAAAATTGCGTAAGTTTGTATACATTTCTGTTTACCCCTATAGCCTTAGTAAACGAATAAGGAATTGGGAAGGAAAACATTATCTCACTGAAACTGCCCCCTGCCTCTACGTAATTTATTGGATAATGCATCAGTTATAACACATGTCAAAACTTTGCAATACTTTTTATAAGGAGTATGATCATAAAGTACATACATTGCGACTTTCATAAAACACTGCAGTGCCTCATTATTGGTCTCCCATAAGAGAGGTTTTGCCACAATCGCCAGTTTTGGCCAGCGGATGAGCGATTAAAGTACCATGCATCTTGCACCTTAGACCCTGCTGCCCGTCACTGATCTACTGTCACTTGGTCTAGTGTTTTCATGATGGTTATCTCGCCATCTGTCGGTGACAATGGTACTTTTAAAGATTTTTTCCTTGTTGCCTCTCAACACTTCCACGGGAAAAAAGGAGTGGCACCGGTGTTCAAGGTGTCGCCGTCTCCGACGTCCTAGGTTCGATTCCCGGAGTAGAACTACTTTTTCTAAATTTTCTCGGGTCTGAGTGTCTGTAGTGCCTTCATTGCTTTCGATTCCATAACACAAGTGCTTTAGCTTTCACTTTAGGATCAGAGCAATATATGTTATCCCTATCTATGAATGTATTTACTATTTATTTTATTCATGAATAATATGATCCAAACATCAGACAAAGAACGAGAATTTTCTACAGAGAATTAAAACTCTTTCGGTGAGATAAAGTGTTTGAGTGCTTTCCTTTCGCCCCGATGTGAAACAAGACGAGACAAGTAATCGCGTTAATTGTACATTTTGCGCTCGATTAAGCCATTTCACGAAATTAAGCGTCACTCGACGCTCGAAAATACTACTGTGTTTTTTGTTTCTTTAGACGAAGTTACAACTTCATTTTGCAATAATTTTGTAGTGTGTGAGTTCATTTATCCAATAGGTGTAATACGTTCATACAAAAACATCATGCCTCTTTTTATTGTTATAGGATACTGAGATACTTTTTCTATATCTCCGGTCTGAAGAATTTTGATCTAGTCTCTTCGAGATTGTTATCTTGACATTTGTTAGTAGGTAATTGAATTTTTTAGTTTTCCACAGTCACTTTCCGACCACCCACCCACGGGATGAAAGCGACGAAATCAAACGTCGATGACTAAGAAAAAAACTATTATAACTATTCATAGTCAAGACGTACTCGAATTGCATGTTGGAGCTTTCCCGGCTCAAAAAAATCCTTGAGATAAGGATAAGCTCAGAGGTAGCTTTAACTTTTTAACTCTTTTTCCGAATTAATTATATAATACAAAGATGTATAAAACAGAAAAATTGGTAGAAAACAATGTTAAAATATCACAGTAAGAATTTATAGGCCACCTGGGAAATTCTAGGATGACCAAACCGAAGCAAACGGAAATATGTAGCACTGAAGTAGGTTGAAATAACAGAACCTATAAATGAAATGTACCTATATATTTGTTTAATTATAAGATTTCTAGAGATTCTGTGTGACAGTCTAAAGTCCGATATACACCTCTCCCGCAAGAGGGTACGCTTTGCAAACAGATTGGCCATCGCATTAGATGCTGCTGCTTGTCACAGGTATGCTACTTTACGAGATGCTTACCCCGTTATCTCTGGATAGCCATAGATGTGGTTCAAGTTTTTACTATTCTTTCTATTCTGTTCTCTTCGCTTCTTCTTTTTCTTTAGTCGCCTTCTACAACACCAATGACAAGAAAAGGAGGGGTGATTCATTCGTACGCAGTAAGCACCCGAAAGTTTTATTTACGTTTTATAATAATTAAAGTTTAATAAAAGTCACGATAGCCGAGTGGTTGGGTGTCGGAATTTCGAGTCAAGAGAGTACAACCCCCAGGTAGCAGGCCCGTACCAATGAGTTTTTCAAAAACTTATGTACGAATTACATCGTTGGCTTGGACAGGCTCACCACCTGTCACGTTGTCCCGAAAATATCTTCGGTGGAAGGTGGGTCGAGGAGACTTAATTGTCTAGACTAGACCTCTGTCTACCCCTGTGTTATGAATTGCGTGAAGATATTTAATTATTAATTTTATTTAAAGTTTATTGAAAATCTGTATACAGTAGAAAGATTTATTTATTTATATATTCTTTATTATACACTACAATTAAAGAAAAAGAACACAATGACAAGGAACAACAAAATGGTACAAAAGGCGGTCTTTTTACTAAAAAGCAATTTCTTCCAGACAACCTTGCTATACCTAGGCAGATATAGAAGTAATACAGAAAAGAAAAGAAAAGAAAAGAGGGTGGTGTACCGTTATTATTAAAAAGGAATGTCTATATGATGGTAGCCGTAATGAATAGATTGCCAGGAATAAAGAAAGAGAGAGATTGGTTGAAGGCATGGGGATAAAGCTGAAAAAACAGAATTAAAAAAAATTAATAATATGGGAAATTGCGTCAGATATCAAGGTAATAAGATTTGAGGAGTTTTTTGAAAGAGGGAAGGGATGGAACACGACAAATGTGTAGAGGCAAAGCATTCCACAAGCGGACAGCGATAACAGTGAAAGATTTATTGTAAAAGGAAGAAGAGTTTAGAGGAGTTCGGAGGGAAAGATTCATAGTGGAACGAAGAAATCGATCATGAGAAAGAGACAAAAACTCAAATCGATCTTTTAAATATTGCGGCGTAAAGATTAAGCAAGCACAACTTTAGTAGATAGAGGCAAAAAGTTAACAGCACGGAGTACAGAGCTGAAAGGATGTGCGTATTCATGCGAAGGCGGATTGGCAGCCACTTGAGCTGCTTACGAAATTCGGAGATATGATCATATTTGCGAAGCCCAAATGTGAAACGTATACTGAGGTTTTGAATTCGCTCAAGTTTGTTAAGCTGCTCTTCAGTTATGTCGAGATAGCAAATATCAGCATAGTCAAGGATGGGCAAAAGTAAAGATTGAGCAAGCACAACTTTAGTAGATAAAGGCAAAAAGTTACGTACTCTGCGTAAAGAACCCAGTGTAGCAAACATTTTTCGACTGACTTCATTAATTTGCGGAGTCTATATGAGACAGGAATCAAATAAAATGCCCAAATTCTTAACAGTATTGCTATAGGGGACATGAGTAGCGTTAAGAAAAATTTGCGACAAATTATACCAATTAATTTTACTAATTATTCTAGAGCTTCCAACGATTATAGTCTGGGTTTTCTTGGGATTGATGGATAAACCTTAAGATTTACTCCACTTTGATATACTGGACAAGTCGGTATTTGTTGACTCAATTGCCAATGGTAGGTCTTCCAGAGAAGAGTTTGTATAAATTTGGAGATCGTCTGCATACTAGTGATAAGAAGAAGATATGTGATTGCTTATAGAATTAATGAAAATTGCAAAAAGGAGTGGAGACAACACGCCACCTTGAGGAACGCCAGCGCCAATTTCAGTCCATGTGGAAAAAACATCCTGAACCCGTATACGCTGCCGTAATCCTACTAGGTAACTACGAAACTAGTCAACTACAGCTGGAGATGTATTAAGAGAGCGCAAAGTACTTAACGAGATTTCAAAATCCACAGTGTTAAACGCATTGCTGAAATCCAATAGAGTAAGTACAGTTAATTTTTGGTTTTCCATGGCGTAACAAATATCATCTGTAATTTGTAAAAGTGCTGTGGTTGTACTGTGGCCAGGTCGGAAACCGGATTGCAAAGGATTGAAAAGGTTTTGATTAGATAGATAGGAATTAAGTTGGTTATAAACGAGACGTTCAAGAACTTTAGACAGAAAGGGAAGTAAAGAAATTAGCCGATAATCGGAGAAGCACGTGGGATTCGTCTTTTTCGGGAGAGGAATTATATTAGCGTCTTTCCAAACAGTTGGAAAGGAAGCAGTGTTGAAGGAATTATTGAGGATGACAGGACTAAGGAGGTCAAGGAGGGGAATGATCATCTTACGGCTTATACAATCAGTACCCACTGCATTCGAATGAATGGATAAGATAGCTCTCTTGACACCACAGCTATCAAATTGACTTAGATTAAAAGCAGGAGTATCTGGAACGGGAATACTTGAAAGGAAATTCAGCGTGTGTTTTTTTGCCTGATCATCAATGCAAGACGCGGAAGAGAAATGCTGGTTAAGCTGGTTAAGATCTAAAGTATGATGATTTAAGTTTTTATTTGATTTCCCAACTCCTAGAGATTTAAGAAACTTCCAGAATCTAGCAGAGTCAGGATTTTGAACTGATTCATGAATATGGCGTCGTTGTGCTTTTCTACACACATTGTTGCAGTGATAACGTATTAATCTATATTTTTCTCTGTTATTGTGACTAGGATCTGATTTGTATCTAGATTTTAACCGATTCTTCTTCTCAATTATTTTTTTTATGTCATCTGTCAACCACGGGGATGGTGGATGTTTAAGGTGCACTGGATGAACAGGTGCATGTTTATCATACAACTGAATTAAGAGAGAGTTAAATAAAGCAACTTGTTCGTCAACTGTGGGCGCATTAAGTACTAAACTCCAATTTAACTCTTCGCCGTCCTTAATAAGATGATCTAAGTTTATACTACTAAAGTCGCGCTGAAGTAATATCCTTGACTTAGCTTTCGGAGGTCTAATTTTATAGGATAAGTATATAGTATCGTGGAAAGAGAAAGCATCAGCAGCACACTGACCATATTTTTCAACATGACAAAGCGAAGACACAAACATTATGTCAAGAAGAGAAGGGGTACAATTAGGAAAAAAGTGAGTAGCAGAAGAGGGAAGAAGTTTCAAATTGGCTGCATCGATAACAGATTTTAGTTGGGTTGATCTTAAATTGTTTTTAAAAGACAAGTGTTAAAATCTCCCATTACAATCGAGTGATCATAAGATGGAGTCAGATCTTCAAGAAGGATTTCTAAAGTAGGAAAATAGTCGACAGTAAGAGAAGGGCTGTATAAAACACCAAGAAGTATTTTTGTATGTGAGAGAAGTACTTCGATGATGAGGAATTCCGCGTTGCCTCCAGACTGAGTGGAAGTTGATGTAAGAATGATTGTATAAGGTATGTGGGATCGGAGGTAAATAGCAACGCCACCACCGCCCCGATCAGTACGGTCGTTACGAATAAGTCGAAAGTCTGGAAGCGAGTAAGAAGTTAAAGGAATACAGGGTTTTAGCTATGATTCCGAAACAAGCACAGCGTGTACATTTTTGCTATCAAAACTCGACAAAAAATCGGGGTAATGAGCAGGAATACTCTGAGCGTTTATGTGTACAATGTTAAAGTTTTTGTTAACATCTGCGAAACAAGTGTCCAAAGTCATATTTAATGGAGGAATGCTTTCAAAACTATCGTAGCTGTTCGATCCAATAGAAATGGAATCAGAAGATAAGGAGTCATAATGGCTAGCATCATCAGCTAGTGACAACATTATATAAATCTAACACTAAAAAAACAATACAAATACTAAACACGATAAATAAAAAAAATAAAAAATTTAAGTAAGGTAAAAAAAACTTCATCAATAAACTACCCACCAGCAGTTTGAATATTCAAATGCACTTATTGTTACAAAATTACTTAAAGATATGTAAAATTTTGATGACTCACACAGGTCGCTTCAGCTACTTCTTACCTTAATAAATAACTCGTAACTCTGATTAAAATTTAACACTTACATGTTAATTTTCATAGCAAGCGAACTAATCTCCTTCGCAACTCCATTCCATGTATTTACGTACATTGGCAATGTTAATCCGGCTAACAGAAATTTACCTTCAATTTATGCAGTAGCAATTTCATACCAGTTAATTCACCTATATATGGTTAGACGTACAAGATAATTGAAATTATCTTTAAATGATAACTTTTATTGCTATTATTAATTATTGTATTGAAAATGTGTTGCGCCTATAGAATGTACCATTCCCTTTCTTCCGATAAATGGCTGGATAACCTTCTAAAAAAACACCAGTCCAAATTTAAACGAATCAGCTTGCAGCATAGGTGGCAGGCGCACCTTAGGGTGCGTGGCGTCTAGTTCTGCGATCTCTTGCGGTAGCGGTCTACGTCCTTCTGTGGTCTTACAGACCGTTATAACGTTCATATTTCGGTAGATCTACCGACCCTTTTTTTAATACTAGCAATGCCAAATAACATTGCTAGTATTCTTGTAACTCACTCCAACGAAACTACAATGCTTCTGTTTGGAGTTGTTCACGGCAATAGTCAAATGGCGGGGCCCGAATCTGCGACCTGCATCCTTAACCATTAGGCTATTGACGCTTCGTATTGTTTACGCCTTATCACACGAAAAGGTCACCAAATACAAATCGAATGAAATTGTATTGTAATGCAAATAAAGGAAATATTTAAATAAATAAAATAAATAATAAATATAAATATTGATAGGGATAACAACACATTCATTGCTCCGATTCCAATGTAAGTTGCTAAAGCACTTGAGGTATGGGAATCGAGAACAACGAAGGCACCACAAACACCCAGAGCGGAGAAAATGTAGAAAAAGTGATTTTCTACATTGATCCGACCGGGAATCGAATCCGGAACTAGATGGTGACACCTTGAAAACCGGTGTTTACGCCACTTGTCCACGGTGGTCATCAATATATAGCCCGAAAGTTAATATTAAAAGGTGCCGAGGTAGACCGCGACTATCTTTCGAAGACCATGTGAGCAAATTGCATATGCGAAGAAAATGATGAATCTGAAAGAAGTGAAAAGATTAAAATGTCAGTAGATAACCAATAATTTTAAACATGAATATATATCTTCACGCCATGCCGAATTTAAGGATTGACAAAGGTCTAGACAATTAAGTCCGCACAACTCACCTTTCATCGAAGCTTATTTGGGATAACAGGTGGGGAGCCATTCGCCCTCTTAGTGTCCAAACCGTCAGAATAATATATAATATATACTTGTTTGCTACTTCAAATATGTTTATTATCATTCCTATTTAATGTTAGAAATTGTAGAATTTTGTCGAACACCTGGTTATAAAACATATGCTTTGAGGAAAGAAATTGATTTAAAAATATATATAGCTTACACACATGTATTAAAAGAGTCGAAAAGGCGTTTTGAATATGTCCAGACCGCATCAAATAGTGATGATATCTGCCTACCCCTACGGAAAAGAAGCATGCTGTCTGTGTATATTTTAATAATCACATTAGTTATGTACTCATCAAAGTGAAAAGATTAAAATGTCAGTAGATAACCAATAATTTTAAACATGAATATATATCTTCACGCCATGCCGAATTTAAGGATTGACAAAGGTCTAGACAATTAAGTCCGCACAACTCACCTTTCATCGAAGCTTATTTGGGATAACAGGTGGGGAGCCATTCGCCCTCTTAGTGTCCAAACCGTCAGAATAATATATAATATATACTTGTTTGCTACTTCAAATATGTTTATTATCATTCCTATTTAATGTTAGAAATTGTAGAATTTTGTCGGACACCTGGTTATAAAACATATGCTTTGAGGAAAGAAATTGATTTAAAAAAAAATATAGCTTACACACATGTATTAAAAGAGTCGAAAAGGCGTTTTGAATATGTCCAGACCGCATCAAATAGTGATGATATCTGCCTACCCCTACGGAAAAGAAGCATGCTGTCTGTGTATATTTTAATAATCACATTAGTTATGTACTCATCAAAGTGAAAAGATTAAAATGTCAGTAGATAACCAATAATTTTAAACATGAATATATATCTTCACGCCATGCCGAATTTAAGGATTGACAAAGGTCTAGACAATTAAGTCCGCACAACTCACCTTTCATCGAAGCTTATTTGGGATAACAGGTGGGGAGCCATTCGCCCTCTTAGTGTCCAAACCGTCAGAATAATATATAATATATACTTGTTTGCTACTTCAAATATGTTTATTATCATTCCTATTTAATGTTAGAAATTGTAGAATTTTGTCGAACACCTGGTTATAAAACATATGCTTTGAGGAAAGAAATTGATTTAAAAATATATATAGCTTACACACATGTATTAAAAGAGTCGAAAAGGCGTTTTGAATATGTCCAGACCGCATCAAATAGTGATGATATCTGCCTACCCCTACGGAAAAGAAGCATGCTGTCTGTGTATATTTTAATAATCACATTAGTTATGTACTCATCAAAGTGAAAAGATTAAAATGTCAGTAGATAACCAATAATTTTAAACATGAATATATATCTTCACGCCATGCCGAATTTAAGGATTGACAAAGGTCTAGACAATTAAGTCCGCACAACTCACCTTTCATCGAAGCTTATTTGGGATAACAGGTGGGGAGCCATTCGCCCTCTTAGTGTCCAAACCGTCAGAATAATATATAATATATACTTGATGGCTACTTCAAATATGTTTATTATCATTCCTATTTAATGTTAGAAATTGTAGAATTTTGTCGGACACCTGGTTATAAAACATATGCTTTGAGGAAAGAAATTGATTTAAAAATATATATAGCTTACACACATGTATTAAAAGAGTCGAAAAGGCGTTTTGAATATGTCCAGACCGCATCAAATAGTGATGATATCTGCCTACCCCTACGGAAAAGAAGCATGCTGTCTGTGTATATTTTAATAATCACATTAGTTATGTACTCATCAAAGTGAAAAGATTAAAATGTCAGTAGATAACCAATAATTTTAAACATGAATATATATCTTCACGCCATGCCGAATTTAAGGATTGACAAAGGTCTAGACAATTAAGTCCGCACAACTCACCTTTCATCGAAGCTTATTTGGGATAACAGGTGGGGAGCCATTCGCCCTCTTAGTGTCCAAACCGTCAGAATAATATATAATATATACTTGTTTGCTACTTCAAATATGTTTATTATCATTCCTATTTAATGTTAGAAATTGTAGAATTTTGTCGAACACCTGGTTATAAAACATATGCTTTGAGGAAAGAAATTGATTTAAAAATATATATAGCTTACACACATGTATTAAAAGAGTCGAAAAGGCGTTTTGAATATGTCCAGACCGCATCAAATAGTGATGATATCTGCCTACCCCTACGGAAAAGAAGCATGCTGTCTGTGTATATTTTTAATAATCACATTAGTTATGTACTCATCAAAGTGAAAAGATTAAAATGTCAGTAGATAACCAATAATTTTAAACATGAATATATATCTTCACGCCATGCCGAATTTAAGGATTGACAAAGGTCTAGACAATTAAGTCCGCACAACTCACCTTTCATCGAAGCTTATTTGGGATAACAGGTGGGGAGCCATTCGCCCTCTTAGTGTCCAAACCGTCAGAATAATATATAATATATACTTGTTTGCTACTTCAAATATGTTTATTATCATTCCTATTTAATGTTAGAAATTGTAGAATTTTGTCGAACACCTGGTTATAAAACATATGCTTTGAGGAAAGAAATTGATTTAAAAATATATATAGCTTACACACATGTATTAAAAGAGTCGAAAAGGCGTTTTGAATATATCCAGACCGCATCAAATAGTGATGATATCTGCCTACCCCTACGGAAAAGAGGCATGATGTCTGTGTATATTTTTAATAATCACATTAGTTATGTACTCATCAAAGTGAAAAGATTAAAATGTCAGTAGATAACCAATAATTTTAAACATGAATATATATCTTCACGCCATGCCGAATTTAAGGATTGACAAAGGTCTAGACAATTAAGTCCGCACAACTCACCTTTCATCGAAGCTTATTTGGGATAACAGGTGGGGAGCCATTCGCCCTCTTAGTGTCCAAACCGTCAGAATAATATATAATATATACTTGATGGCTACTTCAAATATGTTTATTATCATTCCTATTTAATGTTAGAAATTGTAGAATTTTGTCGGACACCTGGTTATAAAACATATGCTTTGAGGAAAGAAATTGATTTAAAAAAAAATGTAGCTTACACACATGTATTAAAAGAGTCGAAAAGGCGTTTTGAATATGTCCAGACCGCATCAAATAGTGATGATATCTGCCTACCCCTACGGAAAAGAGGCATGATGTCTGTGTATATTTTTAATAATCACATTAGTTATGTACTCATCAAAGTGAAAAGATTAAAATGTTAGTAGATAACCAATCATTTTAAACATGAATATATATCTTCACGCCATGCCGAATATAAGGATTGACAAAGGTCTAGACAAATAAGTCCCTTCCCACCTACCTTTCACTGAAGATAGAACTCGGGGCTCTGGAATCGATTTCCGATCACCCAACCACTGGCTATATATGTGATGAATTTAAAACAAATAAAAATAAAATAAAAATCTTCACGCAATTCCCAATACGGTAGAAAGAGGTCTAGTCTAGACAACTAAGTCCCTTCGACCCATCTTCCACCGAAGATATTACCGGGACAATGCGACAGGTGGTGAGCCCGTCATCGTCTTTATGTCCAAGCCAACGATATAATTCGTACATAAGTTTTTGAAAAACCCATTGGTACGAGCCTGCCACCTGGGGATCGAACTCGGGTCTTTTGACTCGAAATTCCGACCTCCTAACTACTCGGCTATATATGTGATGAATTTAAAACAAATAAAAATAAAATAAATTACAGGTATCGTGATAAATCCAAAATAAGACAGTGACAAGTTCAATGTCTTATTGTTACAAAATTACTTAAAGATACGTAAAATTTTGATGACTCACACAGTTCGCTTCAGCTACGTCTTACCTTAATAAATAACTCGTACCTCTGATTAAAATTTAACACTTACATGTTAATTTTCATAGCAAGCAAACTAATCTCCTTCGCAACTCCATTCCGTGTATTTACGTACATCCACTTGGCAATGTTAATCCGGCTAACAGAAATTTACCTTCAATTTATGCAGTAACAATTTCAGCCATAATTGCCAGTTAATTCGGTCTCACCTATTTATAAGGTTAGACGTATAAGATAATTGAAATTATCTTTAAATGATAATGTTTATTGCTATTATTAATTATTGTATTGAAAATGTGTTACGCCTGTAGAATTTACAATTCCCTTTCTTCCGAGAAATGGCGGGATAACCGTCTATAAAAATACCAATTTAAATTTAAACGAACCTATAACGTCTTCCAGCATCTAAGGTGCGAGGCTAGTTCTCTTGCGGTAGAGGCCTACGTCCTTCTGTGGTCTTACAGACCGTTATAACGTTCATATTTCGGTAGATCTATCGACCCTTTTTTAATACTAGCAATGCCAAATAACATTACTAGTATTCTTGTTACCCACTCCAACGCAACTGCAATGCTTCTGTTTGGAGTTGTTCGCGGCAACAGTCAAATGGCGGGGCCCGAACCTGCGACTTGCATCCTTAACTATAAGGCTATTGACGCTTTGTGTTATTTACGCCTTACCACGCAAAAAGTTCACCAAACATAAATCGAATAAAATTGTAATATAATGCAAATAAAGGAAATATTTAAATAAATAAAATATCTTCACGCCATGCCCAATATTAGGATTGACAAAGGTCTAGACAATTAAGTCCGCACAACTCACCTTTCATTGAAGCTTATTTGGGATAACAGGTGGGGAGCCATTCGCCCTCTTAGTGTCCAAATCATCAGAATAATATATAATATATAAATGTTTGCTACTTCAAATATGTTTTTTGTTCCTATTTAATGTTAGAAATTGTAGAATTTTGTCGGACACCTGGTTATTAAACATATGCTTTGAGAAATTGATTTTAAAAAAATATAGCTTACATACATGTATTAAAAGAGTCGACAAGGCGTTTTGAATATGTCCAGACCGCATCAAATGGTGATGATATCTGCCTACCCCTACGGAAAAGAGGCATGATGTCTGTGTATATTTTTAATAATCACATTAGTTATGTACTCATCAAAGTGAAAAGATTAAAATGTTAGTAGATAACCAATAATTTTGAACATGAATACATATCTTCACGCCATGCCCAATATTAGGATTGACAAAGGTCTAGACAATTAAGTCCGCACAACTCACCTTTCATTGAAGCTTATTTGGGATAACAGGTGGGGAGCCATTCGCCCTCTTAGTGTCCAAATCATCAGAATAATATATAATATATAAATGTTTGCTACTTCAAATATGTTTTTTTGTTCCTATTTAATGTTAGAAATTGTAGAATTTTGTCGGACACCTGGTTATTAAACATATGCTTTGAGAAATTGATTTTAAAAAAATATAGCTTACATACATGTATTAAAAGAGTCGACAAGGCGTTTTGAATATGTCCAGACCGCATCAAATGGTGATGATATCTGCCTACCCCTACGGAAAAGAGGCATGATGTCTGTGTATATTTTTAATAATCACATTAGTTATGTACTCATCAAAGTGAAAAGATTAAAATGTTAGTAGATAACCAATAATTTTGAACATGAATACATATCTTCACGCCATGCCCAATATTAGGATTGACAAAGGTCTAGACAAATAAGTTCATTCCCACCTACCTTTCACTGAAGATAGAACTCGGGGCTCTGGAGTCGATTTCCGATCACCCAACCACTCGGCTATCGTGACTTCTGAATTTTAAACATTATTTTAAAGTTGGTAGGTAGGCTACTTTCATAAGAGTCATCTGAGTCGACACCACACACTTCTCAGTCCTCGGGGTTGATATTTCATCTGTAACGTTCTTTTGGAATAGTTTGCTGGTGTTATGCGATATGATTGTGGCTGACTGCAGCCACTTACCATCAGGTGGAATCTTAGCTCATTTTCACCCAAATTCCATATAAAAACTTGTTCCGAAATCCTCTACAACCCATTACCAGAACGCTACAAGAGGTAACGCGTTGGGAAAGTATCAGGATATTTAAAAAGCTTTGTTTTAAAACGCTCACATCGTGCACTGAAGCCATAAATATCAATCCGATCCCATAAATAACAATCGAACGATCTCTACAAGGCACGGTGATATGAGCGGCAAATGGTGGAGGCATCGTTGATATCGCAGGACATTGAATACAAATTGTCATTAAAACATTCAAGTTATATTCAGTTTGTAGTGTATCGGGAAAAGAATTCATAAAAAACAACAATTTTATGTAATTAAAAAAAAACAGACGAGTTTCTTACACACCGGTTTTCACGATGTCGCTCTGAGGTCCCGAGTTTGATACACTGACGGAGCAATGAAGAAAACCAGTTTTTCTCTAGCTCTCGGTTCTGGGTGTTTAAGGTACCTTCATAATTTCCGATTCTTTTTTATAAAAGCTTAACATTAGAATAATTTTGATTTTACCCTATCTATTTATGTTTCTATGTAAAAATAAAACCAAAAAATTACACATAAAGACGGCGACGGGCTCACCACCTGTCACCTGTCTTACAAGTCTATGGTTGCCAGTTAGGGGCAAATATTTCTGTGATGAATTTAAAAACAAATAAAAATAAAATAAAAATCTTTACGCAATTCCCAATGCAGTAAAAAGAGGTCTAGTCTAGACAACTAAATCCCTTCGACCCATCTTCCACCGAAGATATTACCGGGACAACGCGACAGGTGGTGAGCCCGTCGTCGTCTTTATATCCAAGCCAACGATATAATTCGTACATAAATTTTTGAAAAACCCATTGGTACGAGCCTGCCACCTGAGGATCGAACTCGGGTCCCTTGAATCGAAATTCCGACCACCTAACTACTCGGCTATATATGTGATGAATTTATGCTAAATACTTCTGTGTTTGTGTAACTGCATATGTAAGTATATTGTACCATTGATCACTAAGAGGGTTCCGACCACCTAACTACTCGGCTATATATGTGATGAATTTATGCTAAATACTTCTGTGTTTGTGTAACTGCATATGTAAGTATATTGTACCATTGATCACTAAGAGGGGTACTATGTAGCAATCTAAATTAATTTTGTATGAATAATATTAGAAGTAATAAAGTGCTTACTTTTTAAAATCCATTCGACACCTACACCAATAGAACTCGTACCGCAAACTCACACGTTATGAGTTTTTAAGACAAGTTCTTATTTATATTGTTGCAAAACTTCTACATTGTAGTACTAATTGGGATCTCTATCAAAAACTTTGTAACATTTTGTTGTAGCTCAATTTGAAGCAGCGACTGTAAAATAGCAAAAGAATATTTTAACGGACTAAAAAAGGGCTGTGGAAATGGCATATGGAAATGTGGGTCAAAAAAACTATATAGTTCAGGACTCTTGATCATCTAGTATCTTCGAACCCAGTCTCCTCGGTCTGAATGTCCATATCCGGAGTGAACGATGGTCGGATTTCGTCGAGAGACCCGAGTTGGTAGGCACATACCAATGAGTTTTTTTTATCAAAACCGTATTACATAAAATGGCAACAGAATTACCACCTGTCACATTGTTACAAAAATATCTTCGATGAAAGGTGTGCTGAAAGGACTTAAAGTATAAAGCTAAACAAGCGTAACCTCGCAGCACCTACGCCTCGTCTGCGGTGTATTCGTGCGACTTATTTCGTGGAACATACATTTGTATCCGCACTGTGACTGTTTTCACCTCTTGTGAACTCTCCGTGAACTCCGTGTAGCATCTAAGTAATGACTTGTGCAATGAGAAGTGTACACTTTGGTAAACAGGTGGTTGGGTTTTCTATTTTCTAACTTGTGCACATTTATCGTGTACGTGATTAATACCAGTCTTCAATGGTATGTAAAATAGCTCTGTGTTTATGTATGAAAGAGGTATGTTCGTTGCATTGGGCTCGCCTGTTGCTAAGTGCTCACCGTCATCCACGATCATATGCAATACCAGAGGAACTGTAGGTGCTTTGTCTGCCTTTTTTCACATCATACTTTGTGGAAATCTTTGAGGAAGACCTCTGTTCAGAAGTGGACTTACATAGGCTGTAAAGAAGAAGAATCAAAATAAAAATAAGTAAACAAAGGACAATATGAGATGTTTATAGACTGTCGTCACCTTAGGTTAAAAAGTTAACGATGCAAATCGTAAATAAGACTACATCTAACTAACTAATAATAACCTGGTTCTCTGATTGGAGCTGCGGTCACCTAACCACTCGGTTATCACGAAATATATGTCTTGTATGTTTGACAAAAAATTTTTGGTTGGCTCGTCCCATCTTAAATTTTCAATCTCTCGAATCAACAACGTCCATTGAACTATTTTTTTTAAATAATTAACACGCAATTGTTCCTTTTAAGGGGGAGCTCAAAGAATAAAGCTAAACAAGCGTAACCTAGCAGCACCTACGCCTCGTCTGCGGTGTATTCGTGCGACTTATTTCGTGGAACATACATTTGTATCCGCACTGTGACTGTTTTCACCTCTTGTGAACTTTCCGTGAACTCCGTGTAGCATCTAAGTAATGACTTGTGCAATGAGAAGTGTACACTTTTGTAAACAGGTGGTAGGGTTTTCTATTTTCTAACTTGTGCACATTTATCGTGTACGTGATTAATACCAGTCTTCTATGGTATGTAAAAAAGCTCTGTTTTTATATATGAAAGAGGTATGTTCGTTGCATTGGGCTCGCCTGTTGCTAAGTGCTCACCGTCATCCACGATCATATGCAATACCAGAGTAAGGTAGGTAAGGTAGGTAGTAAACTGTAGGTGCTTTGCCTGCCTTTTTTCACATCATACTTTGTGGAAATCTTTGAGGGAGACCTATGTTCAGCAGTGGACTTTTGATAGGCTGTAAAGAAGAAGAAACAAAATACAAACAAGTAAACAAAGGAAAATATGAGATGTGGTTAGACTGCCGTCACCTTAGGTTAAAAAGTTAACGATGCAAATCGTAAATAAGACTACATCTAACTAACTAATAATAACCTGGTTCTCTGATTGGAGCTGCGGTCACCTAACCACTCGGTTATCACGAAATATATGTCTTGTATGTTTGACAAAAAATTTTTGGTTGACTCTTCCCATCTTAAATTTTCAATCTCTCGAATCAACATCGTCTATTCAGCATCTTATTGGGAATATGTTATTTTTAAATAAAGATAATTATACATATTATCTTTATTTAAAAAAATCACGCTATTCCCAATGCAGGGGTAGACAGAGGTCCCAGACAATTAAGTCCTTTCGACCCACCTTCCACCGAAGACATTATTCTTTCTTTTTAGAAATATGAATCTATATTTTTATGATAATTTATTAATTTAAATATAAATGAGATTTAAATTAAAGAACATTATTCATATGATTTTGTAAAACGTATGCATTTATAATGGTAGATCTCATTAAAAAGAAGAGGCAAACTGGATTTAATAATAGATAAAGCCCGACTCTTCAGCGATAATTTATACATGAATGTTATAAAGTGGCGTCGGGCCAAGTGAAGTTCATTTTACTGCAGTTTTAAGGATCTTTAAATATTAAAATTTATGATGAAAATAAATAAAATAACTCTTACAACTGTGCTTCCCTGACGTGTGGTATCTGCGTAAGCTAGTAGCAAGTAAATACCACTCCTTTTCTTCGCGCGGGTTTCATAAGAGGCGACTTAGGGGAACACATTGAAAATGTCCTGTGTTACGGCAACAGATGACAGGATAAGCAAAGCACCATACGAAAATAGAGTAGACCGGTGACGTGCAGCAACGTCTAAGGTGCAAGGCGAAGGCAAGCAATGCGATCTTAACCAGCCTGGCAAGCAGGGCAATTATGCCAAACCCTCCCGTACGAGAAACCTATGACCTGCAGTACACATTTACAGACTGTTATAATAATAATGAATTATATGCGTCTATGCCTTCGATCTTATGATTTTTTTAATTTCGTTGCAAGAGAACTCGTACATAAAACTTTTTAATAATTAATATTAAGTTATCAAAACTTATGGCGATCACTAATTCGCCTGCGTTGCGATTATAGCACATCTTTATGGTCGTGGTCTATTTCCTACAGTGGATATTATAGATCGTAATTAACATTTGTTTATAATATTTTGTTAACCAGTTACTCAAGCATAAACTGCGTCTTCACTTATACATTGCAGCATAAATCATTTAATAAATGTATTTCTATTCTCTGGGACGAGTAACGGACTTGGGGCGGTTGCCTTCGGCAATAAAACATAGCAACGTGATAAATATACCGTGGCATTGGCTGTTATTAGCATCGACAGTGACGTATTCTACGTCTTCATGCTTCGTACAAATTGCTATGTGGTCGTGTGAAACAATTTTATCTTATTTATTTTGAAAACCTCAATAGATGAGTAGCGTACACGCCTGTTTTCATGTTTGTCGCCAGATCTGAAGGTTCACGGGTTCGATTTCCGGACGGGTCAATGTTGAAAATCACTTTTTCAACATCGTCTCGAGTCTGGGTGTATGTGATACCTTCATTGTTTTTGATTCCATAACATTTATGGTTTAGGTTTACTTTGAGATCATGTCAATGTATGTGATGTTGTCCCTGTCTTTATAAATATTCATTTATAAGTTTAAACGAACTTATTTGGTATATATAAATTTATACATTGGTATCATGGAAACTACTCGAAAGTATTCGTCAATATGTATTTATGTAGTGTTTTGCGTGCCTAGTGGCTCTCGATACCGATCTGATGTTTCTGCTCTGGTGTTTCTTAGGATGTTTATTCTGCCATCTTTCGGTTATCATTACTATCGTTAAGGATTTATCCATATAACTTGTTCTAATAAAAAACGGAACCCTTATAGCATCACTCTTATCCTGTCTGTCCGTCACAGTCGATTTACTCAGAATCTACTGAAGCAATTAAGTTGAAATACACATATTTCAATTTAATTCTACAGTACAGGTACACATATCAATTTCTAATAGACGAAATCTGATGTAGAGGTCATATCTGGGTGTCATAATGGAAATGAAATAAATATCTTCACTCATAGTACTTTACGGTGTAGCGAGAGGCAACAGATGACGTTCCTCATAAACGATGTACATACGTCACAACGAAAGTTGTGAGGATTTCTTGTCATTTTAAAATGAATAGTTTCCAAATTATTCAAGAAAATTTATTAAACTCGACCCGCCCCTTCATATCCATATTTATGAAACTATCAAATCTATACTTTAGAAAAAATCAGATTTCATGCGAGTTCAACTCACACTTATTCGGTTCGGTTCGGTTGTGGATTCGAATCCCGCCAGAGGCAAATATTTTTGTGACGAATATGAAAATGTCATAGAAGATATAAAATCGGTCATAGATGTTATATATATGTTTATGATTATTTATCTATTTCAGTACATTGTACCGATGGCTTGGACATTGAAATGGCGATAGCTTCACCACCTGTCACATCCCAAATAGGCATCGGTGGAAGGTAGGTCGAAAAGTATAACTGTGTAGACCTATGTGTCGAAGCGCCTCTGTTAATAAAATAGTTATTATGCTGTTGCACAATGACAAGCAAAGTAATTGCATATTGCCGGTACATGATTATTGTTGCACTTTTTTATTAACCCTTCTTCTTGTAATAACTGTGATCATTAAAGCTGTCGATCAAGTTTATACTGCATTTTTAATTCTTGTAAAGAGATTTTATTATACAACACTGTCTGCCGCAGAATTGAGAATATGCGAGAAGATACATATTTATTATTTACTTATTATTTTATGTGATTATTTCTCTTACATGTTGATTTCTGAATGCTTTCTAAGAATATTCATAAAAGCAAACGTCACGTCTGTGCTCTTATAAAGGCTGTGGCATGTTCGGGCGTTTCATTTCGTGAAATGCACATTTGCACCTCGCTCTATCCTCCCGTGGCCTCTTTGCGCCGCCTTTTAGGTTATGATAAGTGCACTGCAAAGTGGGTGCGCTGTGGAATACGTATACTGACGTAGCTAAGGTGTGCTATTTTATAGTGATGAATAAATCATAAGATTCATTTTGTTATTGTTAAGTACATAATACACTATAATTTTCAAAAGGGGTATTTTGGAAACAGAAAGAAATAAAAGAACAATAAAGACGAACGATGAATGATTTGTTTTACGGATTTTATTCGGCTGCCTTTTTTTTTAATTTATAAAAAAGACATAAACGAACTAACCACTTAGAGTGGCGACCTGCAATATGTTGCGGGAGACAATTTATTTCTTTGTGGTTAACATATGTCTGCCAAATTTCGCCAGAATTGGTTCGCAAGTTAAAATTCAACGGGTATCCGTTCTCTATTGTTTTCCTCTTAGAGGTGAAAATTTTTTTTATTTATATGCTACGAACTTCAAAGTATAGGGGTATCTATCTAATAAAAAAATAAACATCAAAACCGCGCTACTTTGTTATAAGTTATACTTACGTACTTTCGTAGTAGGTTATTAGTAATTTATGCTCATACATAAAAGCAAATAAACATGTTGACTTTCTCTGAACCTCCACCTCAGAGACCCGAGACCGATCCCCAGGAGGAGATCGAACTCGGGTCTCTTAACTCGAAACTCGAGGAATGTTATTTACAATTTGTAACCTTAAAGACGACTACATGCTCATCACCTGTCACGCTATCCCTAAATACGCTCCATAGAAATACATCTTCACGCCATTCCCAATACAGGGTTAGACAGAGGTCAAGTCTAGACATTTAAGTCCCTTCGACCCACCTTCCACCGAAGATATTTTGGGACAACGTGACAGGTGGTGAGCTCGTCGCCGTCGTCATATCCAAGCCAACGAAATCAATCGTACATGGGTTTTGAAAAAAAAACCCAGTGGTACGAGGCTGCAACCTGGAGACTGAACTCGGGTCACTCGACTCGAATTCCGATCACCCAGCCACTCGGCCATCGTGACTTAGAAATGAAAATCGAAATGACTACATTGTCTGAACTGGACCCCCGGTTACTGCTGTATTGGTAAATGTGTGAAAGTGAAAAGAAAACTTTTTACTCGTATGGCCGGTTTATCTCCATTAAGCATTATGTGGCTTATGAGTATAACACTAATATAACACTAATGTTTGATAACATAT
>JAGSMR010000017.1:4760000-4965543 GCA_029286605.1 Sericinus montela | reverse complement strand
GTTTAAAAAGATTTTTTTAATTACAGGTCTAACAACTTTTACCAACAATAAAATATATAACAAAACATTGTCTTCAGACAACTTTATTAATAATTACATCTTTATTAAAATAAATATTCTTTATAATAAAAGGTTTTTATGCACATTATTACCAAATATTTGCAAATCACCTAACTACACCCTTTTTAAGTTATACTCAAATGTGTTAATTTTATTCTCAATATCTTTTATGTTTTAATAATTGTCTTATATTCAGTGTCTAGTTGATGTTTGTTATGTTCGAAAAACATTGGCTGGAATAAGCTCTTGCTTTTGAGGTTTTGCAAAATGAAATTGAAATTAAAAAAACTGCTTAAGTTAGAAGTTAAATGTGTACAATCAACTTGACTTTCAATATACATATGAAATTAGTATTTTCTTCAAGTGAACGAATTGATAAAAAAAAATATCTTCACGCAATTCCCAATACAGAGGTAGACAGAGGTCTAGTCTAGACTAGACATTTTAGTTCCTTCTACCCACCTTCCACCTAAGATATTTTCGGGACAACGATACAGGTGGTGAGCCCGTCGCCGTCTTTATGTCCAAGCCAATGATATAATTTGTACATTGGTTTTGCAAAAAACCCATTGGTATGGCAACTTGAGGATCGAACTCAGGTCTCTTGACTCGAAATTCCAACCACCCAACCACTCGTCCATCGTGACTTTGAATTGATAAGTCAAAATGAGTTGTAATGAGGATAAGTTGAAACAAATTGATAGTCAAATCAAATCATTTATTCATCGACATAAGAACATACATTGGTTTATTGATAGTCATTTTTAATCTACCACCGTTCATAATGAGGTTCCTCTAACGGAGAAGAAACAGGCGAAAGAAACTCCATAGGTATCCTCTTTTTTGGTCAATATTTTTACAATATAATGCATTATACAAATGTAATGTGATATTTTCTAGAAATAGCTTGGGAGCGATCACCTCATTCCCAGGGGTTACTGTTATTAATATATTCATTTATATTATAATAACCCTAAAAATAATTGAATTCAGTTGATTCAGTATTTTGATATTCTTTTGTTTTAGGTAGGCCTCCTGCAGCTCCAAAATCGTATGATTATCTTCTAAAGGTGCTTCTTGTGGGTGACTCAGATGTGGGTAAACAAGAAATTCTACAAGATTTAGAAGATGGATCTGCGGATTCCCCATTTTGCAGTGGAAGTGGTAATAACATATAAATTTATACCTAAACATTTTCAAAACAAAATCTATTTTAATTTTAAAAATATTAACAAAATCTTGTAATTAGTACATGTTTCCATATATCTATATATATGGAAACATAAGTCTGCTTTATAGAATTAATAAAAAAACCTTTTTGTTTCTTCCCACAAAAATTAAACTAATAAAGCAATACACAGTTACAAAATTTACAAAATACAATTTAAAAAATAATCTTTCGCAGCATACAAAACAACAACAATCTTATTGGATGGTAAAAGAGTGAAGTTACAACTATGGGATACTTCAGGACAAGGGCGCTTCTGCACAATAATACGTTCGTACTCACGTGGTGCTCAAGGCATATTACTAGTCTATGACATAACAAATAAATGGTCCTTTGATAGCATTGACAGGTGGCTTGAAGAAGTTGAAAAGGTGAGTCAATAAATACAATTTTGTAAACATTATTTCAAAAGTATTAAGTGTGTACCTAATAAATATCAGAATCTGAGAATATTTTTATAATCTTTAACAACACCTTTAAAAATATATCTACTGTTTTTTCTTATTATAATTACATTATTACGAATTTGCTTTTAAATTTTTGAATATAAATGAAAACATAAAATCCTAGACCTCATTTTTTCAATCAAAAAAATAGTTATTTTAGTAAAGATCTGTCCCATAAACTATATGGTACTATACTCTTATTTTAATTAATTCTTTTAATTTTTCTGAAGAACTAAACAATATGACATGTTGTTCATATTTCAGCATGCACCCGGTGTTCCAAAAGTGCTTGTTGGAAATCGGTTACATCTTGCATTCAAACGACAAGTACAGGAACGCGATGCAGAACTGTATGCAGCTAAAAACCATATGGCTTTCTTTGAAGTGAGCCCTCTATGTGACTTCAACATTAGAGAGAGCTTCTGCGAGTTGTCACGAATGGCTTTACATAGAAATGGTATGGAGAGACTATGGAGAAGCAATAAAGGTGAATGTAATAAATTGTTCTTTTGTTTAGGTTTAGTAAAAACATTTTAAAAACATCACTGATATTTGGTGCATTACGGTTAGGAGAAATTAAAAATTTTAAAATAAAATAACTAATAAATGAAATAAATATTTAACTAATAACAGTGTATTTAGTTTTTATTGGAAAATTTACAAATGATATATAGTTTGACAACAATGTAGTAGCCAGTTTAATAGTGACCCTTTCACTATTAAACCAGCAAACCTTCAAAGCTATGGGTTGCGGATTAGAACCTCGGAAGGAGAAAATATTTGTGTAATTTATGTGAATGTTTATACTCATTATAAGGTCAGGGCATCACAAGTTATACGAGTTGCTTAATTTTGAATTACGTTTAATCCGCATTGATACTAATGAATAATTTATTCGCAGTGCTCAGTCTTCAAGAACTGTGTTGTCGTGCTATTGTGGCGAGGACATCAGTGTATGGTTTGGAAAGGCTGCCTCTGCCAACCACATTGAAATCTCATCTAAAGTCATATGCAATATCTGCGGCTCCGAGTAGGCACCGCGCTCGACCCACGAAGCATCCTCATAATGCGCGACTTAATTGTACTGGTCGCAACTCTTGTACGATTGCATGAAATATTTTTTCCTGACGCCTTTTTAAGTATGTAACATAGTATGGTGGAAATCTTTTAGTTGCTATCAATATCTATTTATCATTAGGTCTATTTCTTTTATAGTTCATTGCTCAACTATGAATAATAATAATTGTCTTGTTGCCTTATGATGCTCTTCACAATTTATATATAACATTATTATTCATTAATTTTTTTTAAATAGTTACATAAACAATTTGTATATGTAACTATTTTTAAAAATAAATAATATTTTTTTTAAATTTAATATGACAAAATTAATGAAATATTTAATAAGAAAGTGCTCAGAAAATTTCATTAATGTAAATTATGTATCTAACAGCACGTAAATTTTAAGAATTATACCTTAATGATAAATATTGACAGCTTTTGATTTATTAATGTGAATTCCAGCACATTTTTTCTGTAAATATTAATTGAAAATGACTTGACATTTGTATATTAAAAAAAATAAAAATGTTTTTATGGAATAAATTATTTCATAAAAGTGTTCTACTAACTCTTAGTACCAAATTGTAATTGCAATTTTTTGATGAACAAAAAATTTGAAGTTGCCAGTTTCTTTTTAGTTCTTTTAATATTTGAATAACATTCATGACACATGCAAATAAAGTTTTCAATTATTAAATAACACAAATATTCTTGTTACAATAATAACACTGGTAAACTTTATATTGATATAAATTTGTAATTTTGTCCACCATAGTGTAAATATTTTCTTCTGACAAAGACTACATCTAAAAATGTATTGCCATAAAAACATATTGTCCAATGTTGTAATATCCTAACAAATTACAGGCTGTAACTGACAACGGATTTGTGATTAGTATTATAAGCTAATATATTTAGTGTAAGAATAAGGTATTGTTACTTAACAGATACAATGTGAATATAAGCGTTATTTAATTATAACAGTATGTGAATATAACTTAGCCTCCTGATTGTCCATTTATTCAAATTAACTATAATATTTAACTTTGTACTGTTTTAATTGTCATTATGTGCCTAGTAGGTAAATTAGTGTTAGAACTATAATCTGGTGATATATGCATGTGTGGTAAAGATTTCATTATGGTATTTAACACATATTTAAGTTTTAATTACTTTGTATCATTTGATCGGTATCATTAGCAAAACATGACGAGCTATAACAGCAAAACTCCCAATAAGTAATTTTCCCAATTCAATTTCTGCGTATTTTTCTAGCTTCATAAACAAGTAAAAGTGCAGAAGTTTTTTTAATTAATCGTCTCCTACAACAACTTTAGTAAAATCTTCAATGTTATCTTCAGTTATACTTAAAATCAGATAAAAAAATAAATTTTAGGGGAAATAACAATACAATGAAATGGTAAGGCTGTTGGTGATTCTTACTTTCAAAGCATGAGGTGGAAATAATGGCAGCTTGAATAGTCAGGTAACAATACCATACAACTAACTGGTTTGGTGTGAATACAACTTTTGTTATAAATATTTATTTATAAAATATTTTAGTCCACATGTTTATGTAGCTCATGTTAAACAAATAGAATTTTAAAACTACTATAATTCGAGTGACCTTTAATTGAAATCATAATTAGTTGATATTTTCTTAAAATTTTCACATTCACATGTTTATAATTATCAATACGAACGAACATTATAATGTGCTATCTCCATTGTCCACTAACATAAGTGATGTAATTGTTAACCTGAATACTTATTTTCTAATGTATATGTAATTCTTTTTGCATTTATAAAGTGACAAGCAAATTAGCAAGTTTAACATCGATTGTAATTGTATTTTGGTAGGAATTGTTTACATTTGCATAATCTTTAGGTGTCGATGTCATTATCATAAAATATGTCATTCATATTTATATATTTTCAGACAATAGTTGTGTATATTTTATCACGTGACAATACAATATTTATTTTGCATTTAATATTTCGCTTAGAACTAGCATGACTAATAATTCTTTATACACTTCATAAGGTTTATTTGAAAACGTGTTTAATATGTAAAAAAAAAACTATCATCATCTCTCATGTTCTCGACTCGAGTGTTAATATAATATACGAAACGTTCCGTTATGTACATTTAAAAAAACTATGCAGCGGAAATTTGAAAACAATTATCTTGACTCCGAGCTGCCAACTACTGAACAACGGTGTTTCGTAACTTGACAAGTTTGCCGTGATTCTAAGCTTTATAGTGAAAATTGCTTCTTCTTGTTCGCAATTTAAATCTATTCCCTATCTCTGATCAATAGTTTAGATCTCCTAGTAATTTAATCTGAACTCATATATTTGTGATTATTCAGCATAACACATATTTAACACCTTTTGAGATGGGGTAATGTCTTAAGCACAAGCACATTTAAGATTTCTTTTATAAAGACTAAATACGCTCATCGCTTTTTCGTAGAAGCTGAGTACATAAATCCTGAATCCAAATTTTACTTTAATTTTGGCTGAATAAAGTCTCACAACTTGCATTTTATGTTATAACATGTATTTCATGTATTTTATGTTATAACGAACTTTGTAATTGTATCTAACAAGTTTGGTTCAGTCCGTCCCTAGAAAGTAATTCATAGCAAACGAAGCTTTTTTAAAATTTTTTTGAAAATCTCTTAAAATGTTCTATAAAAAATGACTTGGGGATAAATCAAATAAAAATAAACCTTTGCAATGTAACTGAAAAGTATAAAAAAATTAATTTGTCTATGAGCATATTTTTTCTGCTGACGATTATGAGCCGCTAGAAAAATATATTTTATAAATTCAATGTATGAGACGAAAACTTTTATAACTCACATGTTTGTACAAAAAAAATATTAATACCTTGTGCAATTTTGTCAATTTACCGACAATCTAAATTTGTGATCAATTTTATATTGCCTTTAATTACATTTAAAAACTATGCAGCGGAAATTTGAAAACAATAATCTTGACTCCGAGCTGCCAACTACTGAACAACGGTGTTTCGTAACTTGACAAGTTTGCCGTGATTCTAAGCTTTATAGTGAAAATTGCTTCTTCTTGTTCGCAATTTAAATCTATTCCCTATCTCTGATCAATAGTTTAGATCTCCTAGTAATTTAATCTGAACTCATATATTTGTGATTATTCAGCATAACACATATTTAACACCTTTTGAGATGGGGTAATGTCTTAAGCACAAGCACATTTAAGATTTCTTTTATAAAGACTAAATACGCTCATCGCTTTTTCGTAGAAGCTGAGTACATAAATCCTGAATCCAAATTTTACTTTAATTTTGGCTGAATAAAGTCTCACAACTTGCATTTTATGTTATAACATGTATTTCATGTATTTTATGTTATAACGAACTTTGTAATTGTATCTAACAAGTTTGGTTCAGTCCGTCCCTAGAAAGTAATTCATAGCAAACGAAGCTTTTTTAAAATTTTTTTGAAAATCTCTTAAAATGTTCTATAAAAAATGACTTGGGGATAAATCAAATAAAAATAAACCTTTGCAATGTAACTGAAAAGTATAAAAAAATTAATTTGTCTATGAGCATATTTTTTCTGCTGACGATTATGAGCCGCTAGAAAAATATATTTTATAAATTCAATGTATGAGACGAAAACTTTTATAACTCACATGTTTGTACAAAAAAAATATTAATACCTTGTGCAATTTTGTCAATTTACCGACAATCTAAATTTGTGATCAATTTTATATTGCCTTTAATTACATTTAAAAAAAAACTTTATTTCGGTTAAAAGTACAACTTCCTTTCATCTATGTTGTATGACTTTGAGAGCTTGAAAATTCTCTTGGAACGTATCATGAGAAAAGCAATCTGGACTATTCTTGCAGGGTAAAGCGATTGCTAATAGTATTACCTTTAAAATAGCTTTTCGAGTTCCGTTTATAACGGATGATTTTACATAAAACAACAAATCGTATTGTATTATTACTTTATTAGTATTATGACGAATGTAGTTTACATTATTGTGCTTATGTTTTATAAAAAATATTATTTCCAAACTGGACCCAGAAAATCAGTATCTAGATAAGTTTGATATCTTCTAATTTACTTGTACCGTTCTTTGGACACTAAAATGTATAATGATTATAATTTTTAGTGCATATTGATAACATACTACCAGTTTTACCTTTCGGCACTATGTTATATATTTGTGATTATTCAGCATAACACATATTTAACACCTTTGAGATGGGTAATGTCTTAAGCACAAGCACATTTAAGATTTCTTTTATAAAGACTAAATACGCTCATCGCTTTTTCGTAGAAGCTGAGTACATAAATCCTGAATCCAAATTTTACTTTAATTTTGGCTGAATAAAGTCTCACAACTTGCATTTTATGTTATAACATGTATTTCATGTATTTTATGTTATAACGAACTTTGTAATTGTATCTAACAAGTTTGGTTCAGTCCGTCCTAGAAAGTAATTCATAGCAAACGAAGCTTTTTTAAAATTTTTTGAAAATCTCTTAAAATGTTCTATAAAAATGACTTGGGGATAAATCAAATAAAAATAAACCTTGCAATGTAACTGAAAAGTATAAAAATTAATTTGTCTATGAGCATATTTTTTCTGCTGACGATTATGAGCCGCTAGAAAAATATATTTTATAAATTCAATGTATGAGACGAAAACTTTTATAACTCACATGTTTGTACAAAAAAAATATTAATACCTTGTGCAATTTTGTCAATTTACCGACAATCTAAATTTGTGATCAATTTTATATTGCCTTTAATTACATTTAAAAAAAAACTTTATTTCGGTTAAAAGTACAACTTCCTTTCATCTATGTTGTATGACTTTGAGAGCTTGAAAATTCTCTTGGAACGTATCATGAGAAAAGCAATCTGGACTATTCTTGCAGGGTAAAGCGATTGCTAATAGTATTACCTTTAAAATAGCTTTTCGAGTTCCGTTTATAACGGATGATTTTACATAAAACAACAAATCGTATTGTATTATTACTTTATTAGTATTATGACGAATGTAGTTTACATTATTGTGCTTATGTTTTATAAAAAATATTATTTCCAAACTGGACCCAGAAAATCAGTATCTAGATAAGTTTGATATCTTCTAATTTACTTGTACCGTTCTTTGGACACTAAAATGTATAATGATTATAATTTTTAGTGCATATTGATAACATACTACCAGTTTTTACCTTTCGGCACTATGTTATATATTTGCATGATTTTCAAAATCAAATAATACACATGAAACAAATTTTTTGTACATATTAATTTTATTTTGTGATCGTGTTTAGTTCAATATATTATAATCCAAATATACTAACGCCAACTAAAAGTTTGGTTCATAAAGTCATAATGTTATCACTACTATTGTAAGTTGTGAATTAAAACTAATTTATAATTATTTGCCGTCTTTCTCTTCTTCTTTTACCTATGTTACAGATTATTTTCAGTTTTCAGTCAAGTTTTTTTTTTATTTACGAACTTGCATGCAATGAACATATTTACTAAAATAGTAGTATAAAGGATTATTACTATAATTTTTTTATTCGATAAATTTCAATTTTGATGGAAGGGACATTGTCGCGCAATGAGTTAAATAAAAAAATATAACTTTTATCTACGTCCGCAGTATGAGAGAATGAGCACGTTTTGGCCTTTTTAGTGAGGGATATGGTAGAGGGAGGGGAGACTGTGTATCTCACTGGATGAAATGTATAAATCACAAGATTGCTCAGTTTCACGCCAGTATGTGGGTTTATACGCTGATCTAATGCTCCCTGTTGGATCCGCCACGTTGAATTCCTTATGTATGTATGTATTTGTAATTTGTAAACAATGATACAAACATGCGCGCTTCGCTATCGCAATTACTACAAAAAATAATCGATAAAAATAAACATGCGCGTCGCAACGCAATGTGTAGGTATTGAAATATCGGTATACCACAGTCAAATAATATTTGTAACTCGTCACTAGATATGCTTCAGTGTTATATATAATTCAAATGTACGTAAGAAACAAGAAATGTAAATTATCTCACAAAATGATGATACGCTTAAACAATTTTTGTACATATTAATTTTATTTTGTGATCGTGTTTAGTTCAATATATTATAATCCAAATATACTAACGCCAACTAAAAGTTTGGTTCATAAAGTCATAATGTTATCACTACTATTGTAAGTTGTGAATTAAAACTAATTTATAATTATTTGCCGTCTTTCTCTTCTTCTTTTACCTATGTTACAGATTATTTTCAGTTTTCAGTCAAGTTTTTTTTTTATTTACGAACTTGCATGCAATGAACATATTTACTAAAATAGTAGTATAAAGGATTATTACTATAATTTTTTTATTCGATAAATTTCAATTTTGATGGAAGGGACATTGTCGCGCAATGAGTTAAATAAAAAAATATAACTTTTATCTACGTCCGCAGTATGAGAGAATGAGCACGTTTTGGCCTTTTTAGTGAGGGATATGGTAGAGGGAGGGGAGACTGTGTATCTCACTGGATGAAATGTATAAATCACAAGATTGCTCAGTTTCACGCCAGTATGTGGGTTTATACGCTGATCTAATGCTCCCTGTTGGATCCGCCACGTTGAATTCCTTATGTATGTATGTATTTGTAATTTGTAAACAATGATACAAACATGCGCGCTTCGCTATCGCAATTACTACAAAAAATAATCGATAAAAATAAACATGCGCGTCGCAACGCAATGTGTAGGTATTGAAATATCGGTATACCACAGTCAAATAATATTTGTAACTTGTCACTAGATATGCTTCAGTGTTATATATAATACAAATGTACGTAAGAAACAAGAAATGTAAATTATCTCACAAAATGATGATACGCTTAAACAATTTTTTGTACGTTTTCAATTTACGTCAAGGCACGATCCTAATTGCCGTCCATCAACTCGTAAGTACAAAAAAACATGATGTGAGATTATTTTATTAAAAAGTAAAACCTTGCTATTCTTTGCTTGCAGGCGTTATCATCTTTTATTTTGATAATATTATTGGTCGGCATATCTCATGTTGGTGAAATGCTATCAATGCTTCATAACGACATGGAGGATGATGCCGAGAGGCGAGGATTTTATGAAATAGCGTATGGTGACCAGTTGACTTTCCACGCAGGGGATGTCGTAAGCACTAATAATCAGCGGAGATTCGCGAAAGCTCAACACCTAGCTTCAGGTAAATAACAATAATTTTATCCTATGACAACGACAAATATGAACTATCTTAACCACGTTGCGTTTATTTTCAGTTACAGTGATATTCCTGTACACGAGCACAATTCTAACGTCAATATATTTGATGTGTTGTATTTCCTTGCTTCACGGTGCCGTAAAGTACAAGCGCGAATACATATTGCCGTGGATAATGGCAGCTTGTTTTGGTGTTGTACTGCTAATTATTGCTATAGTTATCGGTGATGGATACCCGTGCGTCGTTAACGTCTTCGGGGGCCACAATTTATACCGTTAGTATGACGCTGATATAAATTACTGTTAATATAATTTACACTGTAAATAAATTATTGATCTCGCTAGGCAGAGATCCAGACAATTGTAGACCTTTCAGCCCCATCTTCACCTGATTATACATGGTCAGGCATTTTTCATAATTTTCAGCATTTTTAGTTTCCTGGTAGAACAAAAAAATCATACAAACAAAATAATCATATACATATCGGCCTATTAAAGTCCACTGCTGGACATAGGCTTCTCCCATAGGGAGGATTTGCCATAATCGCCACGCTAGCGGGTTGGCGATCGCAAAACCAGAACATTCGCACCTCAGACGCATCAGCAGACCGAAGATGGGCATCAGCCCATCGTCGGTCTAATAACTTTGGTCTGATATTTTTAGAGATGGTTATAAAATAACAATATATAAAAAAAATATAACTGTTAAATATTTCATCTACAATAATTTATAAAATACAGCGACTGGCTCACCACCTGTTACGTTTTACAAGCTGCGTACAAAAGGACATTCTGTGAAATATGGGTCGAGGACTTTTCTAGACTTCTGGCTTCCCCTGTATTGGGAAATGCGTGAATATATAGTATAAATAGACTCAAGCGTTACATGTCGCCAATTTGTTTCAATGTACGATGTGTGTCTACTCACTTGATAATGCCCTGCATCGGATACCTATAAGTGGTGGCGTATGTTATCTAGTTTCGAGTGTAGTAGTAGTGCTCATTATAGTGTAGAATGAATGCATGCATCTGTAGGAGGGTTGTATTTTTCATGCCTTGGGAACAGGTAACATATGTCATGAATATTATTATAGGTAGTATGTGCTCATAGGCCCTAACCGAAGGCAATAAGATCATTTTATCAAAACAAGAACCTTACTGTATAACATTATCAAAAGTGGTTTGAGGTAGCCATTAGAATGTGTTCTTTTCACTGATGACACTTTTATGTACATAGCCTTGAATTAGAACAATATACCTAATAAAAAGTGTCGGTGGTCGCTTTATTAACATAAATGTGTTGTCTTTAACTATTTCAAATTTATAAGACCTACTTTTTACAATTTTTATTGCTTGTAAGAGAATTAAAACTTCAAAGTTCTAGTAGCCCTAGATTATTTACTGTACAATTATACTTTTTGCTTACTTAATTCTTACTTCTTCCCTTCTGATGTAATCTCGCATAGAGTACATTGACGATGAAGCAATAAACAATTAAATTTTAATTTTCAGATTTCGGATGTGCGTTATTCGTCTTAACATTTATCTATGCAATTTGTGCTGTAAGCAGTTTTGCCCTAGAGACTGGCGGTGGTAGATGCTCTCGCCACACGCCTACATCTAACGACGAGCGGGGAGAAAGATTATTATTACTTGACCACGCAGCACACTCCAGTTTATTGTCAGCTGCGCAACTCAACAAGCTATCCCACGGCACAAGGACGCAATTTGTATAAAACTTCACAACAACTAAGCAGCTGGTCTTGTAGTCACTAATGATATTTCATGATTGCGTCATGGAGTATTAATTTAAATGCTTTAAAGAAGTCATATTTTGTTAATTAATTTAGATCCATTGCCACAATTTTCGTAGCATATGGTTATAAACCGCTTTTCATTTATTTATATATGAATGTTCACAGAAAAAGTCACAATTTAGAAAATGTGCATAATACGATACATTTTCAGGAGGTAAATATTTTGTTTGCTTAAGTGTTTAAATTATTGACACTATTTCTGCTGATAAACAAAAAAGCCAGTATAATTATGGCCTATAAGTCTGTCTTCAGGGTCAAAACGATTTGTAACTTTTTTCGTTTGTATTTATTACACTCACGGGATATATTAAATATCCATCTGGTGCACTTTTTCTGAAACATATCCTGTTAAGAATTTCCACAATCACCTGTAAAGCAGATTGGCGATCGAAGAATGCCTTAAACATTGCTCTATTTTGCTTTGGTTTTTATGAAAATGTGATCCCACCATTAATTGGAAGCCATCGCAATTTTCTAGGCTTTTCCGCTTGGTTGCCTTTTCCGATATCCTCGGATATATAATGGATAATACATGGGTATATGATGCCGACCCAGACGGCTGGATGGTGGAATTAGCTCGTTTCAAATCTAATGGTCAAAAAATATATTAAACTTTCATAGAAAGGTTTACCAGTATTTTTTAAAACGCAACACATCATTAGTTACACTATTTGATGTCAGAAATTAATCAAAATGTAGTTCCAACCCAAATTATGTATGGGAAGGGATCACCTGTTAAGAGAAAGAAATACCAGTAATAACTGTAGTCTTGTAGACTAGGAGGTACTACAGTTCTTAACATGAATGTAGTTTTCAGGACAAACTCCGTTAGCAAGAGGTAAAGGCGGTGACAGTTTAAGAGCTTTTGCAATCATTTTAACTAGCCAAGTGTCAACTTGCGTGAGTTGGCCCAATCACCTTTTTTTTTTTTCGTGAAAATTTTCTTGACTTGCAAGATTGAAGAACTTAATTGCAAAAATTAATTGTTTTTATGATATTCATTCAGAATTAGAAAGACAGTAGAAGTCACGATAGCCAGATAGAAGTGGTTGGGTGTCGGAATTTCGAGTCAAGAGACCCGAGTTCGATCCCCAGGTGGCAGTACCAATGAGTTTTTCAAATATTTATGTACGAATTACATCGTTGGCTTGGACATAAAGACGGCGACGGGTTCACCACCTGTCACGTTGTCCCGAAAATATCTTCGGTGGAAGGAAGGTTAAAGGTACTTAATTGTCTAGACTAGACCTCTGTCTACCCCTGCATTGGGAATTGCGTAGATATTTATTATTTATTTCATTCAGAATTAAAAAATATATTTAAAATTTAATGCCCGTATCCTAGGTAATGTTTTAATAAATTATTTGAGCATAGAAATAAATCTTTAAAATTATAAAACTTACAATGAACTTATCAAGAATACAATAACATGCCATAAATGTAGGTGTGCGGTCGTACTCTTACAGGAGTTGCATTTTCGTTTAATTTGTTTTAAACATTGTAACTTGGAAGTCGAATTCTACTTACATTATCATTTAGAACATTCGATGATAATGTTTTATATGTAAACCTCGTCTATTACGAATCAAACACGGCACTCTAGTAAGTAATAAATGAAATCAGAGTGATGAAACAACCTGAATCATTTAATTGATGGAGCACAAAGTATGTAACAAAACTAACAGCATATTATGATAAAATGTGGAAACCAAAAGTGACATTTTCCTTCACGCTTGTTACTTTGGGCTGAAAGCTTAAAGCTGGGAAATTTTGCTTAGAATTTAAATTAAATATTGTATTTTTACCTATTTTAAAAAGTATATGTACTTGTTTAAAACACTTAACGTCCATGGTTAAAACATTAATTATGAGATATGTTTGTACTTTACAATAATTGCTTGTGATATTTTAAATAATGTTGAAGGGGTATTTGTTTTATTTAAGATACATAAAAATTAAGGTACCATTTTAATTTATGAGAATAGTAATAACTGACAATAGTTACATTTTAAAGAGTATTATTATTATATATGTTAGAATATTAAACTGTAATATTTAAAAAAAACGCCTCAGACAAATGCTAAAATAAAATATTCATTTCATAAACAGTCTTTTTATTGTTCTTTTTATGTACATTATTTTGTAAATCTCCAGCATTTCTATATTTTTGTGATATTATTTTCAAAACTTGAAATTCATAAAATATTATATTATATAAAATAAAATAAGTAAAATATCAATTATGTGTTCTGACTAAAAACAATATATATTTCAACCACAAAAATAAACAGGTTTGTTATCAGGAATATATGGTTAGATGGCCCCAACTTCGACGAGATTGAAACCTGAATTTAATCGTTATTTAGCATCTATTAATTTCATACTTAACATATTAAGAATTATTTTATCGCAATCTATTTTGTTAGGTAAAAAATGGGCAGAACACGAAAGCACTCATTTCTTTTCAATTTAGTTATTATCTTAGGCTAATATCTATTTGTGTACCTGGATGGATTTAGTATGTATGGTAGGTGACCACTATATTCAATAGGGTCTTCTTTTGAGTTTTAGGGACTTCCAATAAACTAAGAGCTTTTATGTTATCTAAAATAAATGATAAGCCAATTTAAACTATAGGACTAGTGTGCAGTATCAAAGAGGTATCTAAGTTGGCCAATATCTATATACAATGGGTATAGCACAAACATTTTTGACTACAATTCATGTATGTGTGTATTGAACCTAGGTTTATGGAAGACTTTTTTAAATGTTAATAATACTTAATTATTTAAGACCATAAAAAATTAATGTTCTATTTACAAATTATATATTACCATATTTTAACAATACTATACATATTACGAACTAATGACAATTTTCTTCTATATACACTTCATTTATTTTTATATGTCAGTTTTATTTATACATTCAAACAAACCAGATGTTTAAAATCTAGTTACTACTTAAGTTTTGTAGTAAAAAGTCATATAGTCACCTTTTACTACAAAACTTAAACATAAGATAACTTTAATAATAAATCCAAAAAATACTAAAGTGAAAAAAATAAATATTGCAACTATATTTTCACAATTGCCGAGTGGTTGAGTGATCAGTTGAGTGTAGAAACCCAAGTTCGATCCCCAAGTGGTGGGCTCATACCAAGGAGTTTTTTTCCAAAAAAAAAGTTATGTATGATTTATTATTACCACCATTGATTTATTACCACCTATCACATTGGCCCTTAAAAGATGTCTTTGATGGAAGATAGGATGAAAGGACTTAATTGTCTTGTCCTCTGTCTACTACGGTATTGGGATTGGCATGAGAATTGTTTTTTTTTTATATTTTTCTGATTTTTAATGCCAGGCAATTATAGGGCATGTACAGAGTGTAAATTGTACTTTTTAATAAAATTGTCAAAGATGTGTGTGCCTACATCACAATGACTTAACAAAGTAAAAACAAAAAACAACACAAAAAAATTAGTGACTGCAATGTTTTGAGCTTGAATCCACAAGTACCAGTCTCACCTACATCTATAGCCATGAAATACAATTTTGAGGTCATACACACTCAATAGTATTATACTATATCTTTCTATATTTATTTTCTATAATGCCTTGTATTATCACATAGTCAAATATGTTTATCCCCAGCGGCCATTTTGTAAAGGTCTTTGTATTCCTTTAAAACCTTTAGCAAGAATAAATTTTTCAGATGAATCTGATCTGCTAGCTTTTGGTTTCATGATTTTTATAGTTTTATAGAATCTTTCCAGGTCCATTTCCAATATAGGTACTTCTTTCCCATCCCACACTTTAAACAATAAATTTCCATCTACTCTAGTTACTAGAGCAGCAAACCTAATTGCCATATAACAAAGACCTATTATTCTATCTTTATCTAATTCCCTTATACCAGTAGCACTTGGAGCCATGTCAGATAGTACTAAGTCCACTTTCTTGCCATTGAGCACTGCTACTACTTTATCATGTGCTTCAATAGTTGAAAAATCCATGTTGCTCATTATTGTTGCACCCTGTAAATATGAGATATTATTGTGATAATATTATTTTAATACTTACATGAAAGTACTATGTCTGTCAGTTTACATACATAATATCTCCTCATCAAATTTTATATATGTAATGTACTCCCTTTGTGAATGTCTGCCAAATTTCTCAGAATAAACAACTTTAAATTATAATTATCTACATATGACAGTTTTATTCAATCTACCAATGTATATGTAATGGTAAGATCAAAGCGCACAGATGTTCGTATTGATCTTAATATTTAAGCTTTATAATATATATACACATTTCAGTTAACCTATATTATGTATTGTGATTAGTTCCAGTTTTGTGTACTCAACAGGGCATCATTACACAAAACAATCTTTCTATGTAACAAATAGCTGCAACTTTCCCTTATACTCTTCAACCTTGACTTGGGCAGAGAATCATCAATCTCACGATGGAGCCATTCAACTTAGAATAAGAAGAAGAATATATGTAATGCACTTTTTTTGAGTGGAGGGAGGGAGTATGATTTATATATTTCACATTTCAGACAGGGAGGCCAGAGCTGTCTAAATTTAGTTAAGCCTACAGACTAGCAAAATATCTCTATGAATATGAGGACTCTTGTGTTTCAGTCACCAAAATGTTTGTTCTCTTCCATTCCCTTCCTCTTTTCCAATTCCTTTCTTTTAAATTTATTTCAATTAAGTCTACTATTTTGTGGGGGTTAGCAATAAAAATTTACTATCAGCTACATTACTAGTAGCCTTTTTTCAGTCAGTGAAGGAGTAAACATTAAAAGATGAAAGCAATAAGAAAAAAGGATGTCATTTCTAATAATTTTTAAGTGAAACACTAAACATAATGGAAGACAAAATAAGTAAAAAGATCAAAACATAGTTATTCCTAATGTTTAAAAAGATCTTAATTTAATCACAAGTCAAATTCTAAAATAATGTCATCATAAACTTATTATATCATCCACATACCTCAATAGGAAATATTTGAAGTTTGTCAATTGATAGCACAGTCCCTTTAGGTTTACTTTTGTCTGCTCCATCAGAGTTAGTTTTTTGCACTGCTACTTGAGTCCAAGAGCCAGGGGATGCACCAAGGTCAACAACAGTTAAACCTGGGGTGAGGATATTTGTCTTGTCATTCATTTCCAAAAGTTTGAAAGCACTCCGACATCTACAAGAATATTATATAATAATAAAGAAAACTACTATTTAACTGAAAAAACGTAAAAAATGTGAAACGTTTATATTAAGTACAAACCTGTAATTGTAAACTTTCGCTTTTTCAACGTAGGGATCTGCTTTTTGGCGACTTAACCATTGTTCTGAACTTTTAAAACGTTTAAGGCAATTAATAAGGAAACACATATTTAAAATTTTCAAATAATTAGGCGTCAGAAATCGGGTACATAACATTGTGTGCGATATCTCTAATTTAATAATAATTTTAAATAACTAACTCTGGCAGCATTACATTACATTCTTTGTTAAAAATAACAAAGAATTGAACACACAGAAACACAATAACAACAAATTGGTAGTTGGTAGCTAAAACCAAAGAGAATATAATCACAACGTTGTAAGTAAAAAACACAGAGAGCAAAGAGTCAAAGCGAATATAATCACTAATAATAAATCACGTAAAGAATAATTTTAAATCTTTAGAGATGCGACGTATGGCGTATTTACTGAAATAGGTACTTCGAAAAAGTCTGTGCTAGGACGACTCAATATCGGGTATCATGCTCAACGTGTTTTAAGTACTTAGAAGTATCGACGACGCCTATACTCGTAGAGACTTAATATTCTACCGAAGGTCGAAGTTGAAGACACGAAGCGAAACTTGAAATGCGTTTCCAAGACACGTTCGTGCTGTAAAAAAAGTGCGTGTAAAAAAGTAATAAATAAATAACAAATACATACAAAGATAGGGATAATATCACATACGTTGCTTTGATCCAAAAGTAAATAGCTCACGCACATGTATGACGGAATCACAAACATCGAAGATACCACAAACATCCAGAATCGAGAAAATACAGAAAAAGTGCTTACTATATTATTTCCTATAGCCGGCCGGAAAACGAACCCGGTATCTCAGAGCAGACGACATTATGAAAACCGGTGTGTACTCCATCTGCTTTCTTTGAGGTTTTTAAAAGTTGTAGTAATGTAATTTTAATTTATTGATTCATGTATTCATAATTAATTGAATAATTTTAAATATGTCACCTTTTTTTATATTTTACGTTTATAAAGTTTAAATATTAAATCTATCCTAAGCCTGTTGAATACATTTTTTGTTGTTTCAAAAACTAAATTTGACGACAAAAATGTTTAAGAACTCTATTTAGTTATTTAAAATGTATCTTCAAAATGTTTTTCAGAGCGGATATTTTTATAAATAAATATCTTCACGCAATTCCCAATGAAGGAGTAGACAGAGGTCTAGTTTAGACAATTAAATTCCCTTCGACCCACCTTCCACCAAAGATATTTTCGGGACAACGTGATGGGTGGTGAGCCCATTGCCGTCTTTATGTTCAAGCCAACGATATAATTCGTACATAAGTTTTTTGAAAAACCCATTGGTACGAGCCTGCCACCTGGGGATCGAACTTGGGTCCCTTGACTCGAAATTCCGACCACCCAACCACTCGGCTATCGTGACTTTTTGTTAATTAGTAACAACGTAATCGAAAAGATACTCTACGGATTAATACTCGCGGAATAGGTTTGTGAAGTAAGCACAAAAAGTGTCAGTCTCATAATTTCCTTGGCAAGGTATCGTTATCAGGCCATAAAATCCAAAAAAAAAATGTCATTTATTTGACAAATTTCAATTGCTCCACATGATTATAAAAATACTTAATATGTTATTTTAATTCGTTTAATAGAGAACCATATGCCAGTAACGCAAAACTTAAAATGAATAATATAAAAATTAAAAAAAATATATATTTATGTAATTTTTATTTATTGAAATGGGAGGCAAACGAGCTGGTGGTTCACGTGATGTAAAGTGACTACCGCCGCCCATGCACACCCGCAATACCAGAGGCATATCAGATGCGTTGCCTCCCTTTGAGTGCCCCCCCCCCCTCCAGAATTGGGGGAGGAGGGTATGTGGGCCTCCGGTTACCTGCACTCACCAGACGAAATGCAGAAGTTTGTTAGACTTCTACTTCATGCCCGTATTCTGTGAGGTCGTGGTACTTCCCCGGTCGAGCCGGCCTGTTGCATTCATGCAACAACAAAAGCGGATGCGTGGCTCTACCACTGTTATATTCGTAATAACAAAACAATTTATACAATCTAAAATTGTAATTTTTTAACACATTGTAAATTGTTTGATTGATTCTAGCTGTTTTTGGCTACAGCTACTTAATATACAAAAATAATTTATTCTCTTTAATTTAATAAAACAAAAATAAGTTATTTTAATTATTACTATGTAAGTCTGGTAAGTAAACATCTAAGTTGGCATCATCGATGAAATGATCATAGAGTATGGAAACTACTAAAACGCCCCTCCACTGTCAAAACCGTCAGTGTAGTATCGTTTGAAAATCATCTTTATTTCTCAAATCTTTAGATCTAAAATTATTAATCTAACATTCCTCTATTTTTATTTACCGGATTCCCTAAAATCTGGGTTTTACTTTTAATTATTAAAAAGTTGTTTTAATTGTATTGATGAATGTTGAGATACTATTTGATATTATTTGTTGAAACCCAAAATGTTAAAGGCGAAAAAGAATGATTATTTCGTTTAGTATTGCATTTAGAAGAATAATTTATTTATGTTCAAGTAATGGTTCATTTTTGGTTCAGAGGTTTAATTCTGATACTATGAAATATTTGAATGTAGCGGAAAAAAATGATGCTGCGAAGAATATTGCCTTACATTTGTCAAGAGGAACTTCCAAACGGGTATTTTTTTGTTTAGTAATTTATGCAAAATGAAATTTTATCAGAAGTTTCACCTTTTGTTTTATTTTATATAACTTACATGTTTGTTTTACTTGTAATATTTTAGCGCGAAGGATTATCCCAGTTTAATAAAATATATGAGTTTGAAACTGAAGTTATGGGGCAAAAATGTCAAATGATTATGACTTCAGTATCTGGCCATCTTCTTGCCTTAGAATTTGCAAGTTCTTACAAAAACTGGCAGTCATGTAATCCTCTTACTCTTTTTGATGCACCAGTTATGAAATACTGCCCCGATAACTATGAAAAAATTAAGGTAATGTTTTTCTTATGGTATGTATTCATAACGTACACTCCCACACTAGGCTAACAAATAATTAGAATGAATTAAAACTAATGTCAAAAACTATAAATGTATACTGATTACTACATATTTTAATCATAATTATCTATCTGTGGTCATAGTGGACTTCCACTGCTTGCCAAATGAGGAAGGTCAATGTTGCTCAGTGTACTATGGAAAGAGCTTTGCTTGGTTTTTCTCTGCATGATAGAATCTGCAATGAAGACTTCCACAGCAGAAGTAAGGTTAATTCCATAACAGTAAAGTTCAGAGCGCTGAAGTGGCAAACTCGACAAACTGATAACCATTGGGGAAGAAAGGTTCTAATGGCAACTGCGTTTAGACAAATGCAGTGTAGTACAACCCCCCCATAAGATGGAGTAACCTGCTAAATATTGCGGGGAGTCTGTGGATGCTGGTGTCTGAGGATCTTTCTTTGTGTCGAATTCTAGGGGAAGCCTATGTTCAGGAAGAGTCCAGCTCCTGATAGGCTGTAAAGGAGAAGAAGAATCTATTTGTAATCTGAAGTATTTTCAAGTCTGTTGTTTAGAATAGATATCTTTTATAATGTACAGAATAAACTGTAAACAAGTTTTAAAGGACTTCCTCATGTACCATGGGTACCTTCAATAGTTATAAATAGTATTAATTAAAAGGGACTAAAATAAGCAAAATAATTTAAAGAGTAAATTAAAAATTATAACTAAACCAATATTGAGAGAAAAATTTATTAACAGAGATGTAATCAGTTTTTTATCTTTGTAACTAAGAACATGATAATAATGAGATAAGCCATTGTAATGATATCAAAGTCTGGAAGAAGATAAATGATTACAAGAAAGATATTAATATGTTCTTAAGAATTTTTCCCATGAATTATTAGATTATGTATCATTACTCTGTTAGTCAGTAATTATTGGTACATGGTCCTTTTGTCCAATGTTTAAAAGATATTAATTTTCCAATTGCAAACTAGACTTCAAGTAGGGCTTTTTTATTGTAGGATTTAGGCCTCTTGTGTAACAAGGGCTACATTTGGCAAATGGATTAGAAATGGCAGTACCAGGCACATCACTGCTATGGTGGCAGGCTTGTACCAATGAGTTTTTTTAAAAAAACTTATGTACGAATTATATTGTTGGCTTGAACATTAAAGCGGCGACGGGCTCATATCCTGTCATTTTGTACCTAAGAATGTCATTGGTTGAAGATTGGTGAAAAGAACTAGTCTCTAGAGTGCCTAGACTTTAACAGTTGACCCAAGTATTGGGATTGGAGCAAAGATATTTTTATTTTTATTTAACAAGAGCATACCTACCAAGTACCGTGTAACCAGTAAAAGGTGGAAGGGGGGTCGAAACGACTTTTTTGTCTAGACCTCTATCTACACCTGTATTGGGAATGGTGTGAAGATATTTTTCGAGATGGTTACCCCGTCGTCTATGAGTAAGGTGATTTCATAACAGGGAACAAAAACCTATGTCTTGAAAATAACAGCGAAACCTGAATGAGTCCGAAAAACAAACTAAATGTAGTGAAAACTTACAACACTTGATCGATCGACTTGGCGATCTTTTCTCGCTTGTTACCCCGACAGGTATTATGCATGAAGATATACTAATTTGATCAGAGGATTAAGTTAATGCACAAGATGCGTGCAAAAAAAAAACAGGAGGAGGATACGATAGTCCTTGTCTCCGGTAACCAGTTTTACCACCGGAAGGGCGTCCGTCTGTCCCAAGGTGGTGTTGGGTTTATCGTCCACAAATCTCTCATCAATAACATTGTCAAGATCGAGAGTGTGTCGAGTTGTTGCGTACCTGATACTCAGAATAACCAAACGGTATTCGCTGAAGATCATACAGGTATACGCACCAATCTCGTCTCATCCCGATGATGAAGTCTAAAACCCAGTACGATGTTGATGGAGGATTTTAATGCGAAACTGGGCAAGAAAAAAGGCGATGAGCTGATAGTGGGAAACTTAGGGAATTGGGCACCGGAATTCAAGGGGACAACAGCTGGCCAACTTCCTGGAGAAGGAGGGACTCATTATGATGAACTCCTTTTTCCAGAAGAGAGCCCACTGAAAGTGGACCTGTATGAGTCCGGATGGTTCCATAAATGAGATCGACTCTATCATGACGACCAAGCGACAGCTGTTCAGTGATGTCTCTGTTATCACTAAGGTGAAAACCGGTAGTGATCACCAAATGGTAATAGGCACACTGAACATCAACATAAAGCTCGAGTCGTCTTGTCTGATGTAGTCCACACTCCGTCCATCTCGTCCATATCATTCTTATTGAAAGTCCCGAAAACTTTCAGCTCGAATTGCACAATCGCTTTAAGTGCCTAGACGATTGCGCTGCAGTGGACAATACAAATAACAGACTTGTGGAAACTGTCCATGTGGTAGGGGCAAAGTTTTGCAGGATCCGCCGCACAAAAAGGCCACAAAATATCTCTCTTAAGCTAATGCCAGGCGCGTAACGAGGCTGCAGCCTACAACAGACGCGTCAGCATATCGGCAACTGAATAGACAGATCTCAAAGTCTATGAGGTGAGACATACGCAATTTCAATACGACACGTGTTGAAGAAGCGATCGAGGGGAACCAGGACTCCAAGTTCGTCAAAGATCTGTCGGAAAGAACCAACTAAGTTGAAGATCGTGCAGTTATTTCCGGTAGAGCTGAGATTTTGAGTGCGATCGAGAGATTTATGTACAGCTGTACACATGGTCGCTGAAACCACACTCCAGTGTGCCTAGCGCCCCAAGAGCCAAGCTCACCCGACATTACTTCGATGATATCCCGGACGTCAGTCTGAGTGATATTAGGATGGCTCTGAAACAGCTTAAAAACGGCGAGGAGCCGGGTGAAGACAGAATTACGGCTGAGCTACTGAAAGCGGGTGGTGAACCGGAACTAGTAGTCCTTCAGAAGCTTTTCAATTCCGTCATCCATGGCGTTGCTACGCCAAAAGCGTGGCGTAAAAGCGTGATTGTCCTGTTCTTCAAGAAAGGAGACAACTGTCTATTGAAGAACTATAGACCTATAGCGCTTCTAAACTATTATTTTCGTGAGTAATCACGAATCGTCTAGCAAGCAGACGGTCGTAAGACGTAGGACTGCTTGTTCGGGAGGCTGGACGTCGTCAAGACTCCCGAACAAGCCGAAAGACTATTGTACCATAGACCACATATATACTCTTCGCCAGATTATACAGAAGACGGTAGAGTATAATTTACCATTGTGTCCGGCGTATGTGGACTATGAGAAAGCGTTCGAATCGGTCGAAATTTGGGCGTTGCTACAGTCTCTTCAGCGATGTCATATAGACTCCCGGTATATAGAAGATTTGAGATGCTTGTATGATGAGGCTACGATGTGTATCAGAGTACAGAACCAGAGCACGAAACTTATCCAATCGCAAAAAGGTGTAAGACAGGGTGACATTATATCCCCGAAACTCTTCACCGCTGCATTGGAGGATGTCTTAAAGCTACTGAACTGGAAGCGATACGGTATTAACATCAATGGTGAATTCATCACTCACCTTCGGATTGCAGATAACGTAGTCCTGTTGGCAGGATCGCTAGTCCAGGATAGTGTCTCTCAACAGGTTGGTCTTAAGATGGACATGGACAAGACGAAGATCATGTCTATAGTCCATGTCATACCAATGCCGGTGGGACAAATCGTCAAACTGGGTAAGTCCAACATCGAACCAGGGGTCAATCGACGAATCCAACTCGGCTGGGCAACCTTCGGGAAACTACGCCACATCTCGTCGAGTATACTTAAAAGCCTTAAGACGAAAGTTAACAACCAGTGCGTGTTGCTAGTGATGACTTATGGATCTAAAACGTGATCCTTCACTGCGGGCCGTATGATGAAGCTCAAAGTTGCTCAATGTGCTGTGTAAAGGGTTATGCAAGGTGCTTCTCTGCGTGATAGAATCCTACACGACATAGCCGTAAAGCCGGCCACATATTTCGACGAACTGACAACCGTTGGGGAAGAAAGGTTCTCGAGTGGCAACTTCGTATAGGCAAACGCAGTGTAGGACGAGATGGAGTGACGACTTGCAAAATGTTGCAGAAAGTCGATGGATGCAAGTGGCTGGGACCGTTCGTCGTGGAAAGCTTTAGGGGAGACCTGTGTTCAGCAGTGGGCTCTTGATAGGCTGTAAAGAAGAAGAAAAGACCAAATTAAATAATTAACATTTTTTTACATTTTAGAAAACTTTAGAAAAAGAAGTTCGCAGCTGTCAAGGTCTCATCATATGGACAGATTGTGACAGAGAAGGGGAAAACATTGGATTTGAAATAATAGAGGTGTGTAGCGCAGTTAAGAGCAATCTGAGAATTTACCGTGCCAAGTTCTCAGAGATTACAGCGGTTTCAGTTCGTCGTGCCTTACAAAACTTGGAGCAGCCAGACAGAAACGTTAGCAATGCAGTTGATGTAAGACAGGAACTTGATTTAAGGATAGGTAAAGTTAAAAATTTCCTGATGCATTTTACAATATCCAAATCTTACCTTTTCCTGTGTAGTTATCCCAATTATAGTAAACTTAAATTGTAGATTCTTATTCTTATACCTTGTCGTGAATTAGATAATGTTTAATTAGATATATTTTTTCATTGATTCAAGGGGCTGCATTTACTAGATTTCAAACTCTCCGATTACAAAAAGTATTCCCATCAAAACTATCAGATAGCCTTATAAGCTATGGTTCGTGCCAGTTTCCTACACTTGGCTTTGTTGTGGAAAGGTATAGGGCAGTAAATAACTTTGTCTCGGAACCATTTTGGAAGATAAAAGGTACTTACTTTGTGTATAAATATCTTGGAAACTTTATTAATGTTATACCCTATGTATTAATCATTATTAACGTTAATTTTTAGTTAACCATACGATGAATAATCTAAGCGTTGATTTCACATGGGACAGAGTGCGTTTATTCGATCAAGACGCGTGTCAAGTCCTGCATGACATTTGTTTAGAAGATCCACTTGCTAAAGTAGTCAGTGTTAAAACAAAACCAAAATCAAAATGGAGACCTTTGCCGTTGGACACTGTGGTAACTGTTTATATATATCTTCAAGCCATATTCTCAATACAGAGGTAGACAGAGGTCTAGACTTTTAAGTCCTTTCGACCCACCTTTACCGAAGATATTTTCGGATCAACGTGACAGGTGATGAGTCTGTCGCCGTTTTTATGTCCAAGCCAACGATATAAATCGTACATAAGTTTTTAAAAAAACCTATTGGTACGAACCTTGGGTGTCGAAATCGTGACTCTGGACTCTAATTCCGATCACCCAACCACGGCTATGGTGACTGTGGTAATTGTTTAAGACTATAATTTCAAGATAAGATATCCCTTTGATATAGAATGCATATAATATTTATTATTTATTATATGCATATTATTTATTGTTCTCTGATATATCTGTATTAACATTATGTACATATTAACATGATGCTATTAACTGCTAACGCAATTGTAAAATATAACTGTAAGGTACCTATTGTACGAGTTATGATAGATGCAGTCTTTAATGTTTACTCCTGTAATATAGGCTCTTATACTCATAGGTAAAATAAATATGTAAAAGGTTTCTTTAAATTTTTACCATTTTAATATCGTTTATATATTAAGATTTAGAAGGGAGTAATTTATATCATAGTTTGTTTATAGTAAGGCAAGTTATTATATAAAATTAAGTACTTGCGTACAAATCATTATACAGTCATCTTATTTCACAGTCATTATGTAGTCATTTTTAAGGGAACGTAAATTACAAGTTCTGAGTATACAAATTTAACTATTGTTAAACATCCCAGACCTGAATCAATATTCGAGTCAGCAACCATAAAAAATACAACCATCTATGATGACCTTCGTGGGCTTGTATTTTCAAGGACATCGGTTTTAAAGGAGTCACCAGCTTAGAGCTCCCGAGTTCCATTCCCGGGTCAATGCAGTAACACTTCTCTATAATCGCTTCGGGACACTTAATTCCTATTCATCATCATAACAAAAGTGCTCCATAACATAGTTTGGGATTAGAGCAATGTATTTGGTGTTGTCCTTATCTATTTATTTATTTAAAAAGCGGGGTTGTTGGTGATGTGGTATTAAAATTATTATTAGTATATTTGATTGAATAAAAAATTATTTCAGGAATTGGAAAAACTAGCATCGAGGAAGCTAAAAATTAACGCAAAGGAAACGATGCGATTGGCCGAAAAGTTATACACCCAAGGTTTCATCAGCTATCCACGCACAGAGACGAACGAGTTCCCCAAGGAAATGAACCTGGGTCAACTGGTTGGATTACAAACCAGTGATCCCAATTGGGGTGGATTCGCGCAGGGGATTTTGGATAGTGGCGGACCGACACCGAGGCAAGGGAACAAGAGCGATAAGGCTCACCCACCTATACACCCAACAAAATATAGCAATAGTAAGAATTTTGTAATTTTAGCTGTAATTTTTTTACACAAATCATCGAATACACTATAGAGTTGTTGTATACCAAAACATGTATTTAGAATACAATAGAATAGAATAGAAACACTATTAGCCATCAACAAAACAAAAAATAAACATATGGAGTCAAAAAAAATATTTAGTGATTAGCAACTGTACTTGTAATAACATTTTAGAAACAGAATCATTTCTTAATAGTATTATTAAGTCATTATATAGTCACGATAGCCGAGTGGTTGGGTGGTCGGAATTTCGAGTCAATAGACCCGAGTTCGAACCCCAGTTGGTAGGCTCGTACCAATGGGTTTTTCAAAAACTTATGTACGAGTATCGTTGGCTTGGACATAAAGACGGCGACGGGCCGTCTTTATGTCCTTTATGTCCGTATATATATATATATATATATATATATATATATATATATATATATATATATATATATATATATATATATATATATATATATATATATATATATATATATATATATATATATATATATGTATATATATATATATATATATATATATATATATATCGTGACTAAAACAGTAATCATAGAACATTAATAGCCACGTATAAATATAAGAGAACACACAATTAATAAGCCACGATACCGAGTGGTTGGGTGATCGGTATTCGAGTCAAGAGACCCGAATTCGATCTCCAGGTGGCAGGCTAACCAATGGGTTTTTTCAAAAAGTTACGTACAATTTATATCGTTGGCTTGGACATAAAGACAACGACGGGCTCACCACCTGTCACGTTGGGCCAAAAATAAAATGTCTTTGGGGCAAATGTGGGTGGAAAGGACTTAATTGTCTAGAACTCTTGAATACATCATTTTTTACATAATTAATTTGTACCAAGGCAATATTGATTTTAACTCTTTACTTGTTAACTCTTTATATATATATATATATATATATATATATATATATATATATATATATATATATATATATATATATATATATATATATATATATATATATATATATATATATATATATATATATATATATATATATATATATATATATATATATATATATATATATATATATTATTGTATAATAAAAAACATTAATATGAAATTCTCAAATTGCTCAAAAAATACCCTCGACTTACTACTACATTATTAAAAATGATATAAAATAAACAGATATCTTCACGCAATTCCCAATACAGGGGCAGACAGAGATCTAGTCTAGACCATTAAGTCCCTTCGACCGAAGGGACTTAATGTTCTGGTCACCTTTCACCGAAGATATTTTCGGGACAACATGACAGGTGGTGGGCCCGTCGCCGTCTTTATGTTCAAGCCAACGATATAATTCGCACATAAGTTTTTGAAAAACCTTTTGCTACGAGCCTGCCTCCTGGGGATCGAACTCGGGTCTCTTGACTCGAAATTCTGACCACCCAACCATTCGGCTGTCGTGACTATTATGATATGATTTTTAAAATGAAGGAGATATTTAAAAACTGACAGGAGCGGGTTTCGAACATACGACCTCCACCGTACCATGGCGATGCTTTTACCTGTTGAGCCACCGTGTCATACACGCAACAGTTGAAACTTTAATATTATGTTTATTTATATACTATGTTTAAGATCTCTCCGGTAACGAACAGCGTCTGTACGAATTCATCGTACGTTCATTCCTCGCGTGCTGTTCAAAGGACGCACAGGGACAAGAAACCACGGTTGCCATTGACGTGGCCAGGGAAATGTTTTCAGCGAGTGGGCTTATGATCATAGCGCGCAATTACTTAGACGTGTATCCCTATGATAAATGGTCTTCCAAGGAAATTCATCTCTATGAAGTGAGTTTATTATTTAAAAATATTTCTTTATATTCGATTTATTTCTTTACAATTCGATTTATTTCTTTGCTTTTTTGCCACTATGTTTATATACTTTCTTGTATTTTATTTTATTTTTACATGATTTATAAAAGATATTATACATATAAAAAACAATTTGTTTTTTTAATTTTATAGACCGGTCAGACATTTAACGCGACCAGTATTGACATGCTAGACGGCAGCACTTCTCCGCCCAATTTATTAACAGAAGCCGACCTTATTGCTCTTATGGAGAAACATGGCATTGGTAAGACAATACACAATTCATTTCTATATCAATATCTTTATAAATTTCTAAATAAAATTATTCGTACCTATTTTAGTGTAATGTATGAAGCAATATAAAAATATACTCGTTTAATACTAACTCTCTTTGTCTCTCTGATTTTTATAATTTTTATTAGGAAACAGTTATACACTTACATATTTCTGGTTTTCTTATATAAAAGTAATAAAATAAATAAATATCTGTAATGTTCTGTGCTTCGCAGTCTTTCAATTAAGACTTTCAGTGTAATGAGACAATAGTGCGCGTTTTCGGGTACGGATATGCACGCGTTATACACTACACCAACAGGAATATAGCCTGTAAATGTGAAAGATTTGTGTTTGGAGACTTCACTCTGCCATGGAAAATACTATTTGCAAGACATGGGCACAACAGCCATTAATAAATAAAAAAATCTTCACGCAATTCCCAATACAGGGGTAGACAGAGGTCTAGCCTAAACAATTAAGTCCCTTCGGCCCACCTTCCACCGAAGATATTTCCGGGACAACGTGACAGTTAGTGAGCCCGTCGCGGTCTTTATGTCCAAGCCAAAATATAATTTGTACGTAAATTTTTGCAAAACCCAGTGGTACGAGCCGGCTACCTGGGGATCGAACTCCGGTTTCTTGACTCGAAATTCCGACCACCTAACCAGTCGGCTATAGTGACTTTTTTGTTTTTAATAAATGTGTGAGTTAAATTAAATTCAACTGGAACGGACGGAATTCTGTCTTCTCACAGGTCATTGTATCCTCTGCTACGTGGTTGCTTGGAAGAAATAACATTAAAGCGATAAGGCCGTAAACTGTACCTTAATTAATTTCTGTTTGTTGCATTTGTTTATTCAATGTTTTGATGTACAATAAACCATATTTCTTCATTCATTCTGACCGACCGAATGTCGGAAAATGCGACCTCAACCGTACCGTGCCGTCGTTCTAAACGCAGACTAACTACCATTGCACATTGCACTACTTATACCTTTTCCACCGACATGGTTCACATGATCTAACCCTTTAGGGGTTAATATATATAATTTAAAATTGATCCTATATATTGATGACGGGAATAATAAGTATGAAATAGTTTTTAGTATTAACAATATTTACACTTAAGGCACTTACTAACACACAACACTAACTTTAGTTTAATTTGTATATATGTGTATGCGTGCACGCATGCGCACGTGTGCGCATATATATCTGTTTGACTGTGTAAATAATGAATGAGTACTGCATACCACATATCTTAACATTATATATATATATATATATATATATATATATATATATATATGTATATATATATATATATATATATATATATATATATGTATATATATATATATATATATATATGTATATATATATATATATATATATATATATATGTATATATATATATATATATAGTCGGTTAAGGGTGGTTACGATTACGCAAATGAATGGATACCGCCACAGGCACGGACGCGACGCACGCGGAGCACATAGAGACGATAAAGAGCCGCTCGTACGTGGCTCTGGCGGACGGGGCGCGCTTCGTGCCGGGGCTGCTGGGGATGGGGCTGGTGGAGGGCTACGACGCGATGGGGCTCGCCGTCTCCAAGCCCCATCTGCGGGCGCAGCTCGAGGCCGACCTGAGGGCCATCAGCGAGGGCAGGAAGCAGCCGGACGCGGTCTTGGCGGAACAGGTATTACTAACAGCATTTAAATCGCATCTTTTTTTGCTTCACGCGATTCCCAATTCCCAATAGACAGAGGTATAGACAATTAAGAGCTTTCGAATCCACCTTCCACCGGAGATATTTTATTAGATTTCAAATATATGTATTAAATCTTCACGCAATTACCAATACTAGGGTAGACGGTAGAGGTCTAGTCTAGACATTTTAAGTCCCCTCGACCCACCTTCCACCGAAGATTTTTTCGGGACAACGTGACAGGTGATGAGCCCGTCGCCGCCTTTATGTCCAAGCCAACGATATAATTTGTACATAGGTTTTTAGAAAAACCTATTAGTACGGCCACTTGAGGATCGAACTCAGGTATCTTGACTAGAATTCCGATCACCCAGCCACTCGGCTATCGTGACTGTTAGCAACTTGTTCATGCTTTGTTCTATTGGTATGAGAATATACCACACTTTTTCTTCTCGTGAACGTCGAACGACTCACGGTAAACCTTGAATATGTCATTGGCTAGAATTAGCTAGTGGTATAACCATCTCGAAAAATACCACACCAAATTAAAAAGGTGATGGGCAGCAGCGTTAAATGTGCATAGTGTCTGGTTATGCTCGTCAATTCGTTTACCAAGCGTGGCGATCTTGGCAAATCCTCTCCTGCGGGAGAGGCGTATCCTGCAGTAGTCTTTTACAGGTTGCTATATATCTTTGTATATATGTTAATTTCCTTAGATAGCGAAATACAAAGAGGCGTTCATTACCGTGATTGCGGAGGCTGATAAGATCGATAACGCGTTGGCCGAGAGGTTCAATGAAAGACCCAATGAATATATTCCCAGCGCGGAGACGTTGCCAGTAGAAATGCCTACAGGTGATTATAAACACATTTATCATATACACCCACACACACCATACACACACACACACACGCACGCACGCACGCACGTACGCACGCACACACGCACGCACGCACGAACACACGCACACACGCATGCATGCACGCACCAACACAACTATTGCTGACAATGTTCATTCTAAAAAAAATTTTCTAATCATGTGTCATGTTATTTAAGTGTTAAAGTGCCCCAAATGCGGCGAAGGTATGGTGCTGAGACAGAAGAAAAACAACGCGGAAGAGTTTTTTATAAGCTGTCTGTCCTATCCAAATTGCAAGAATGCGGTCTGGTTCCCCAACATTGTCAAGTCGTTGCAAGTGCTATCCGAAACTTGTCCGAGCGTAAGTTAATTGTTATTAAGTAATTTAATACTAATTGCGTCTCACGTTTGCCGTGTGATGACGGCGTAAGAAATAACCACTTCCTTTTTTCCCGTGGACCTCGTAAGAGGCGACTAAGCGAAAAGACTCGGAAATTGCAAAAGCTACCGACTGATGGCCGGTTAGACATGTTGAAAATTACTAGATTAAAATTAGGCAGACCAGTGTCTACCAAATGGTCAGAACCAAACAGGGAATATTTACTGCAAATATTCTCTGGGGTGCAGTTAGACTGCAGTGAACTTTAACAAGCCGATTAGTAAAAGTCTAAAAGGCTCTTCTGCGGCTTGAAATTTAAACTTATTTTAGCGGGATTAAGTGTAATTGTACCCTGCTCTGTTTGCATCTCTGTCTGAATCCAGGAAAAACTATTTCTATTCTTAATTTTATCCAAATTTATACGTTACAGAGTAAAAGAAGATGCAAACAATAATTCGCATTTATATTACGTTTAAGAACAATAAATTTCATCTTCCAAGGGTATTAGTATCAGAGATTTCGTGGTTAGTCTAATGAGTGACCTTTAGCTGTTATATAAAGTTATTAGTAAGTTGATTGATGGCTTGTGAGGCTTTTATAATTCCACTTGGAATAATTCCAAATATGCAATAATAAAATAATTGACGGCAGTAAATCTACTTTATTTAGAGGAAATGTGTCTTTTAGGTTGTAGAGTAAAATTTGCGAGAATGCCTTTTGAGGGTTTTCTTGGCCCTAAATAAATAGTTTGTTTCATTTGAAAATCAAATTTACAATTACTTTTCAGTGCGGTCCAAACTATAAGAAATTGAAATTCGAATGGCGAAACAATTCCATAAGTCATTTCTATCCACCGCCCTACACAGGTTGCGTAGGTGGTTGCGACGCTACCTTTCTAGAACTGCTCAAAATAAATCCATCCAGTGTGAAAGTGGCTACGAATTCAAGCCAAAATGTTTCGAATTCAAATAGACCGAACGGCGAAAATCGTACAAACAATACAGGTCCTAATACAAATAATAATCGATCAAATAATACACAGAGAAATACATCAACAGGATCTTTAAATAATTGGATAAATAATTCAGGAAATAATAATACAAACAATATTCGACCGAGTAATGCACAGAGAAACAACACCAATACAGCTACGGGGCAAAATATTCCCAATTTCAATAGATCGAGTAATGTCAATCATAGGAACAATTCAGTTTCTAATGCGAACAATATAAGAGCAAATATCACTCAGAGAAATGCTACTGGTGTTGTGCCATTGAGACCAAATAGTTCTGGCAACTTGGCATCAAACACGAATAGTAATCCACCAAACCCACGGAGTGCTGGAGACTCTGAAGATAACAACGTTACTTGTGGTTGCAATAAGCCAGCGATTCTTTTAACGGTGCGCAAACAAAATGCTAATTTCGGTGAGTTTATTATTTCGTAGACCGCAATTTATGCCACCGCGTACTCTAGGAGAGAGTACAAAAACATAGTTCTAATAGTTTTGGTTTATGGATATTATTTTTCTCGTAATAATTCTTGATGCAAAGCTTCAACGGCTCAAGTATCCAAACTTGTTAGCTGACAGAATTAGATCCAGTGACCTGATATAATCAGTCAGTACTGATTTTGTCGTTAAAATAAAAGTTATTCCAGTCGACTGAAATAACATATTTTTTTCACATATTTTGTGTCTAAAATAGAAAATGTTTGCCTGTTTATAATATTTTTTATAATTTCAATTCTAGAACAACTCTTAGGGATAACTTCAAAAAGACAAATAAAATATAATAAGAAACACAAAAATATAAATTATATATAAAGTATTATTGACGTCTATAATGTTTTCACAAGGAACATACAAAAGTTATAATAAAATCTCTTTGGCTATATTATTTGTATGTGGCTGGTTATGGGTATGGTATTTTAATATTAAAGAATATAATTCCAAATTCCAATTAGAAAAATCTATGATTTTTTTATGAGTGAATCTAATGAAGAAATTCGATACATTTTAAAATTTTACTACAAAAAAGTTAAAAATGCAACGCAATCCGCGAAAAATATTTGCGTTGATTTTTCTAGATGAGACTAAAAGTGAATATTAGCTTTTTCAATTTATGACAGTTCAGAAGACGTCTACTGCATTTGCGATAATCAAAATCGAGCAACTGAAAATTATTTTTAGAATCTACATATTATTAAGACATTTAATACACATAGCTTTTTTTAATGGCCACAGGTAAAAAATTCTACAAATGTCCGATCAGCAAGGAGAGCGGCGGTTGTGATTTTTTCCTTTGGGCACCGGAATCAGAGGGGAGCGTTCAGAATCCGTTCGATACCCCGGCCGATACCACCACTTCCTGGGGAAGCGGCTCGCCGGCGAGCAGTGGGGCCACCAGGGGCTGGGGGATCGCTCCGAGCTTCAGTAGGGACGAGTTTGCACCTAACGAAGACAATGTAGTGTGCAATTGTGGGTTGCCAGGGAAAAAGTATGACATCATGTTTATAATGTTACACTTTCTACAACACAAAAAAAAAGTCACGGTAGCCGAGTCGAGAGAACCGAGTTCGATCCCCAAGTGGCAGGCTCGTACCAATGGGTTTTTTCAATACCTACGATTCATATCGTTGGCTTCACCACCTGTCACGTTGTCCCGAAAATATCTTCGGAGGAAGGTGGGTCGAAGGGACTTAATTGTCTAGACTAGACCTCTGTCTACCCCTGTATTGGGAAGTGCGTGAAGATATTTATTAAATTTATTTATTAAAATTCATTGTTGAACACTTGTACACAATTCACTTTATTTAATTATTCATTAATTAACCGACCGATATATATATATATATATATATATATATATATATATATATATATATATATATATATATATATACATATATATATATATATATATATATATATATATATATATATATATATATATATATATATATATATATATATATATATGTATATATATATATATATATATATATATTTATATATATATATATTTATATATATATATATATATATATATATACATATATATATATATATATATATATATATATATATATATATATATATATATATATATATATATATATATATATATATATATATATCCTCCTGATCCAGAGATCCTCTGAGCTGGCGACACCTTGAAAATCGGTGTGTACGCTACTCGTCCATAAGTTTATATTGTACATAAGTATTTGAAAAACCCATTGGTGCGATTGGCCTGCCACCTGGGGATCGAAGTCGGGTCTTTTTGACTCGAAATTCCGACCACCCAGCCACTTGGTTATCGTGACTTCTGAACTGATTGTTATAATTCCGTTGTATAGGTTTTTTTTTATGGGGAAGGGAGGCAAACGAGCAGGCGGCTCACGTGATGGTAAGTGATTACCGCCGCCCATGAACATCCGCAATACCAGAGGCTTAGCAGATGCGTTGCCGGCCTTTGAGAAAGGTATAGGCTCTTTTCTTGAAGGTCCCTAAGTCGTATCGGTCCGGAAAAACCGCTGACGGCAGCACATTCCATAAAGTGATAGTGCGTGGCAGAAAATTATGCGAAAAACGCACTGTGGTGGAATGCCAAGCATCAAGATGGTGTTGATGGAATTTTTGACTATGCCGTAAGGTTCGGTGGTGAAATTCAGCGGCTGGGATTAATCCGAACAATTCCTCAGAGCACTGCCCGTAGTAAATCTTGTAAAAAATGCAAAGAGATGCAACATCTCTTCGCAATGCCTTTTGTATCAGTATTGTGACCACTTCATCCTTATTGCCATTTACAATCTATAGCTTCATGAGACGAAGCATATTTTAATGCATATATTAAGTACGAAGCATATATTAAGTATTCTATATTAAGATGTTTCATATGTCGCTATATGTTTCAGATTAACTGTCGCTAGAGAAGGTCCAAATAAGGGACGACCATTTTATGGATGCCCGAAAGATTTCAGCGCTCGATGTAAATTCTTTCAATGGATTAACAATACAGGAAGTACTGGTGAGCGACAAAAACCATTTTCAAACTCGAATTTCCTCAACACCATAGTATAATACATAACTTACACAATACTTCACCCCTTGACCACCACCCTTGACATTTCTCAGCCATAAACACGGCGTTGGTTAACTAATTCAAACGACAATTACTTATTTTTTGTTTACATGTTATTCAAGATTATGTTCAATTAGGGAATATTTATGTCGAAAAATTAATACACAACATATTAAACAATGATCTGCTAAAGCGCCTACGGTGTTAAGTAACCGGTACTACATAATAGCAACATTTCGCATATAGAGGGAGGTAGTCCACTTCAATTTTGACTATTTTCGTACCTCTACTTTTTTGCTAGACATATATATTAAATGTTGCTTTACTTTATAATAAAAATAAATATTACGTTATAATAAATGTTGCTTTAAGAAAAATCGCCGAGGAGTCACATTTTTTGACGTACACGCAAAAAGCGGTTTTATTCTACACCCCTCCCTGGAAATTTGAATCCGGCCGGTTCACATTCGGGGCCACTTCTTTACTAAGAGGATACTTATATGCTTTGCCCCATCAAAAGTATTAAAATTAAGTTCCACACGGACAAAGTCAATAGTTAGTAAAGATAAGTGATAATTTATAACATGGACGCTTGCACAGTAGTGCTGATTTGCTGTCTTCTAGAAAGATCTGTGAAGTTATTAAAAATAATTTATACTTGCGATTGTTGTCACTTGGTGAAATTGCATTGCATTGAAATTCATTGTTGAGCACTTGTACACAATTCGCTTTGTTAAATTATAGTTGGGTGATCGGAATTTGAGTCGAGAGACCCGAGTTCCATCCCCAGGTGGCAGGCTCGTACCAATGGGTTGTTCAAAAACTTACGTACGAATTATATCGTTGGCTTGGACATAAAGACGGCGACGGGCTCACCACCTGTCACGTTGTCCCGGAAATATCTTCGGTGGAAGGTGGGTCAAAGGGATTTAATTGCCTAGACTTGACCTCTGTCTACCCCTGTATTGGGAATTGCGTAAAGATATTTATATTTTTTTATTTTATTTTTAAATTATTTATTGATGGTCAATACCCTGGACAATACCCTAATGATGCCGTAAGGCGAAACCGGACGGTTAATTTATGAATAATTAAATAAAGTGAATTGTGTACAAGTGTTCAACAATGAATTTTAATAAATAAATTTAATAAATATCTTCACGCACTTCCCAATACAGGGGTAGACAGAGGTCTAGTCTAGACAATTAAGTCCCTTCGACCCACCTTCCTCCGAAGATATTTTCGGGACAACGTGACAGGTGCTGAGCCCGTCGCCGTCTTTATGTCTAAGTCAACGATATGAAAAACACCCATTGGTACGAGCCTGCCACCTGGGGATCGAACTCTGGTCCGACCACCCAACCACTCGGCTATCGTGACTTAAATGAATTTTAATGTTAATTAAAAATGTTAATTACGTCACATTAGCAGTGGAATGGGGCAGCAGCGCTTTGCCGAGGGGCGGCGGCCGCGGCCGGGGCAGAGCCGCCAAGCGCTGCGGCCTCTGTCGGCAGCCGGGCCACACGAGGACTGCTTGTCCGAATAATGAATAATGTTGCGGGAACCAAACCTCGGACAGTGTCTCATATCTCACTATATACACCCTGTATATCATAGTGAAGTCAAGATTTTCCATGTCACACTCAAACAGTGATAAAGTTCTAAACTTTATAGTTGATGCTCGTACGACTTTTCTAATATACTTACTAATTTTAAGCTGTGCATGTCGTGGCATTTAATTCGATTAAGAACATTGTAAATAACTTGTAAATGTGTAAATAAAGAATATTTTGTTCGGTGATTGCTTTATTTAAATTCTGCCAGTTTTGTTTTGTACCGTCTAGGGGACGCTAAATGTTTGTTACAAACATTGTTTTCATAATTCGTGGTAAATAAAACATTTTCGAGGCTTTTGGGTGTTATGAGACAAAGCAAATGACAGTAATTTAAGTGACTTATTATAAAACACTAGGATGAATTATAAACTGAGTGGTAGAGCCACGCATCAGCTTTTGTTGTTGCATGAATGGGCCGGCTCGACCGGGGAAGTACCACGACCTCACAGAATACCGGCGTGAAGTAGAAGTCTAACAAACTTCTGCGTTTCGTCTGGTGAGTGCAGGTAACCGGCCCACATACCCCCCTCCCCCAATTCTGGGGAGGGGGGCACTCTAAGGGAGGCAACGCATCTGCTATGCCTCTGGTATTGCGGGTGTTCATGGGCGGTAGTAATCACTTACCAGCACGTGAGCCACCAGCTCGTTTGCTTCCCTTTTCTATAAAAAAAAAAATAAAGAAAACTGAGTGTTTCCCTTCTCAACGAGCGCAACAATGAAGTCTTCAAATATTTTTTTTGATTTTCGCTCACAATTTTTTCCAGCATAAGAATCAATAAATTACCTTTGAGATGGCAATTTTTTCCCAATACAGTGGTAGACAAGGCTATATCTAGTCTAGACAATTAAGTCTCATTGACCCACCTTACACCGAAGATGTTTTAGGGACAACGTGACCGGTGGTGAGCCCGTTGCCGTTTTTGTGTCCAAACCATTGATATAATTCGTACATAAGTTTTTGAAAAACCCATTGGTACGAGCCTGTCACCTGAGGATCGAACTCGGGTCTCTTGACTCTAAATTCCGACCTCCCAACTACTCGGCTATCGTGACTTATAAAGTGTATAGATAACAATTTCAAAATCTATATGGCTTGTCACAAATTACTTAGGCAACGAAAATCTTTGCTTATGCTTCACCGAGTAATCTAGCTTTAGATGTCACTTACTTGGGGAAAATTCTTGATTATGAGACCCAAAATACTGCTCAAGTAATTTATTTTGCTCAAATTAAGAAATGCTGGATAAAAATAACAGTGTTAGTGTTATTAAGGTAAAATTAAAAAATGGAAAATCGCAAAGAAAGTATTAAGTAGCCATACGCTGGTCCCACGTGAAAACGAGGTATGGGTATGATAAATAAAGTATCGAACTGGATATTTTAAGCTTATTATAATATATTCACCACTTTTGCTTTTTACTTTTCTGTTTTAAAGAACCGAGGCTTTGTGCTCTTTGCATTTCGGCTTGCTGTTCAGCCTCCACAGTCTTGTCGGTCATCATGTCAAGAAGTATCTCAAATTTTAGTCTGAGCATGTTGTTTTCTTCCTCGAGTTGTTCTAATTCCTTTTTCAAACGAATATTTTCTTTGTGAGCTGCACCTGCTCGACCGGATGCTATATCAGAAACAAAGTTAATGTAAATATAATCTGTAACCGTCTTTACCGCTAAAACTAGATTTAAAAGTTGCCAACTTTCTAGGGAGGAGTCGATAATGTAGAAAGTATTAGTACTTGCGACTGTGCTAAAACTAAAAGGAAAGGCGACGCTTATTGTGGTTATTTATGATTCGCGAATAGCCCTGTATACTATATATATTTGAACAATCCTTAAAATTAAAGGAAACTTAAGTGATCATCTTACTATATCTTTCTACAAAAAACATAAATAAGTCATGATCATTGATTTCAACGAACAAGTAATTATCCGCTTCCCTCGTAATTCCATATTTGTGCATTCATTCCATGTAATATAATATGCGCCATTACGGCATATACTTTCTTCCTTCCCGTGGGTGTAGTAAGAGGCATCTTAATGAAATGCCGTTGACTACCAACGCTTGGCAGATTAACTGTTTCAAAAAGTACTAGAATGATATTTAGCAGAGCGGTAACGGGTAGAATAGAGGTTTCTGTTGCTGCGATCGCCTATGCGCGTGCCTAGCGTGGCGATTGTGGAAAATCCTCCTTCATGTGCCGGGCCATTTTCTGCAGTAAAGTTTTAAGGCCGTTATGATAATGATGATAAGATCACAATAATATTATAAAACAGAAAGTTTCCGAGTACTATGTACTACTCGAATAAGATACGATTACTGTATACTAATAACTAATGACTTTGTCGAAACTATATACCAATATATCGTAGGATAAGATAAGAGCGATAGGTTCATCACCTTGTAACGTTGTTCCAAATAATCTCTCGTGTCCTCCAAAAAGCACTATCAATTGTCTAGACTTCTGACTACACTAATATTGAGAACTCGTGAGAATATAAATATATAAAGGTTTCTAGTGTAGTTATTAAAAATATTTTCTATTAAAAGTAAAGACACATCGACACGTGAATATCAATTTAAAGTATTCATGTGTCAAGTGTACCAAATGTATTTTTATAGGAGAATGTGGCAAATGCAAATTAGCAATCGGTTCACCTTACGGTACGGTATGATTATCGACGCCGATTTTCAATACTAGAGGATGGGGTGTCTGAGATGCCTTTAGAAGAATTAAGAAAGGCGAAGTACATGAGGCAATGTAGGTAGAAAGGGCGTCCGGTTATTTTACTCGTCGGTTGAAATACATATAATAATATTACATATAATAGTACACATTTAATTTCTTACCGGGTATCCATTGGCCTTCTTCAAATGATACTTCAATGTCACCCAACTTTAGCCTAAGAGGACACAAGTCTATAGATAACTCCTTTGACGCGTAGTCGCTGCCGAACTCGTTTCTGATCACTGAAGTGTCTTGTCGTCTTACAGGTATTGTTTTTGGAGTAAACTTGTTACTAAATAGCGGCATTTTATATTTTTGACGCTGTTGTTACAATTGGGATGTCAAAACAATCCGTTGCCAAGGGTACCACGGGGCAAAACAAACACTGATAAAACTTATATAACGAAGGTTTCAGGTCTACTTTTTGCTTCACAGTAGCAATATTTTTTTACTACATACGCATCTCTACTATGGTAGTAGTAGTAGCCTGTATACACATACTATCTAGATCTTAATAAATATTATAGAATTATCTGTATGATACGGCATGTGCGTAAACCCTAATTTTGTTGCCAATTTTCACACGCCTGGGTAGGGAACTATTACATACGAATTATCTATCGTAATGTTACATGGCATAGACTTTTCATAATTTAAAAAACCAGCTTTTAGTATTTCCAAGTGCGCATAATTAGGTTATAAATATTTTGGGTAAATATATATGTATAATCTAGCTTTTGCTCGCGACTTCAAATAACTTAATTAGGTACCTATTAAAGCCTATTTCTGGGCATAGGTCAGGATTGAACTTGCACCTTAGACGCTGTTGCCTTCACCGATCTACTGAATCTTGGTCAAATAAATTTCGAGACGGTTACCCTGCCTATGGTATTTTCAAGAACAGACAATTCACAACGTCAGACAGTAGCATAGACTTGAGACATGAGATGTTGATGTCTTCCGTGAACGAGTGGCACACAGGTTTTCGTGGCGTCGCCAGCTTTGAGGTCCCGGGTTTGAATCCCAGTCAAAACAAATAAAAACAATTTTATCGTCTCGAGTCTCGCTGGTTCTGGTATTGATGTATGATGTTATGATGACAAGTGCTGTAGGTACTTACTTTGGGGTCAGAAAAATTTATGTGATGATTTCCCTATATCCATGTATTTATATAATTTTAATAAAAAAATTATAGACCCAGACATCAATGCTAGAAGTCACGATAGGCGAGTGGTTGGGTGGTCGGAATTTCGAGTCAAGAGACCCGAGTTCGATCCTCAAGTGGCCGTATCAATGGGTTTTTCTAAAAACCTATGTACAAATCGTTGGTTTGGACATAAAGACGGCGACGGGCTCAGCATCTGTCACGTTGTCCCGAAAATATCTTCGGTGGAAGGTGTGCCGAAGGGACTTAAATGTCTAGACTACACCTCTGTCTACCCCTGTATTGGGAATTGCGTGAAGACATCAGTGCTGATAAATAGTCGCATAAAAGGACAAATTTTTCTTGAAATGAAATGAAATTTATTTGCGTAAGCATGGTGGATTCAGCTGATAATTCAAAAGCCATCGGCATGCAAATTTTTGTTTATGATTTTTTATATGTAAGTATTTTGTTGTCATAAGACCTCTAATCACCTCAGAAGTGTGACCTGTACTTTTTGTTTTGAGGTTGATTTTGTGTTCTTTATAGGATTGAGGTGATTGTTAACATTTTTAACAATTAACAGTTTAATTTCAAAACCACTGCGCGCTATTAGTATATGCCTAATCGAATGTACAATTAAGGTCTATAATAAAAACAAACGCCGTAAACTAAATACATTTTTAATACTGATTGTTTATTCGAGTTGTAAATTCAATACAATCGTAAAATTAGTAATGTACAAATAGTTATATAAAAGTCTGTAAAATAACAAATAAAGGTATTTTATAAACAACACTAAATATTATTATTGCTTAACTGCTTTGTAGTTTAGGTATATTAAGGTACAGTACAAGTTTTTCATGTTTTCAGTCTAAATAACATCACAGCAGGAATGATTAGAATTACCGAACCAAGAGAGTAGGTTATTGTTGCTCCGGAACACCAGTAAGCTGAAAAAAAGACGTTACTAGTGTATTTTTTGTGGTTGTTTGTGTTATTTTGTGTATTGTGGTGGGTTGTTGGTATTGTGTGTTGTGTTGTTTTAGTGCACTTGGATGATTTTCTGCTTTCGGCTTTTTTTTCTCCGTCGGAAAATCCTCTTTACGAAACAGTATTTTCTTTAGCGTCCAGCACTATACAGCGTGCTGCGACAGTACAGTACACTCACCGGCGGAGGCCAGCAGCGGCCCGGCGGCGCGTGCGAGGGCACCCAGCGAGCGCAGCGCGCCCAGCACTACACAGCTTGCTGCGACAGTACAGTACTCTCTCCGGCGAAGGCCAGCAGCGGCCCGGCGGCGCGTTCGAGGGCACCCAGCGAGCGCAGCGCGCCCAGCACTATACAGCGTGCTGCGACAGTACAGTACACTCACCGGCGGAGGCCAGCAGCGGCCCGGCGGCGCGTGCGAGGGCACCCAGCGAGCGCAGCGCGCCCAGCACTACACAGCGTGCTGCGACAGTACAGTACACTCACCGGCGGAGGCCAGCAGCGGCCCCGCAGCTCGTGCGAGGGCACCCAGCGAGCGCAGCGCGCCCAGCACTACACAGCGTGCTGCGACAGTACAGTACACTCACCGGCGGAGGCCAGCAGCGGCCCCGCAGCTCGTGCGAGGGCACCCAGCGAGCGCAGCGCGCCCAGCACTCCGCCGCGAGACGCCGCCGGTGCTTGTGCTGCTGCCATCGATGTCATGCATGATACCGCGAATGCCGTTGCTGCGACGAGAACTTCACAAATGAGTATGATATTTTTTTGAGTTCACGTAGATTGATTGCAATGACAAGAATTATTAGATATTCAAATATAAGTTTCTTGCTCAATTTTCTTATTGCGATTTGCCGTATAGAAGCGGTTTAAATTAAATTCAAAAAGTTTTGATTTTAACGTTGACTTAAAATACGAATATTTATTATACTCACACAACGCGAAAAGAATTAGACCAGCCCAAAGCCAAATTACAGGTGTTGCAACGGGAGGTTTCACACAAGCGGCTAATGCCACACAAATGAACGAGAGGGGCGTAAGTGCTAAAGCCCACTTAGCGGCTCGCTCGGCTCCTTTAGGACTTAATCTCCTTGCAGCTCCGCCTTGCAATATTGCCATTATCACACCTAAAATTTCACAGATATTTAAAAAATGCTATAGCCGACGACAAGTAATAATGAATTACAGTCGAAAAATTATGCTGCTTTGTTTTATTAACATTATAAATCTTACCTATGACAAGAAACATTTTGCCTTGCTGCATTGCAGTATACGAAAAGGTATGATGCGTGAGAAACGTAATTGTAAATTCAAGACCAGAATAAATAAATAAATATGTAAAGTATATCAGACCCAGTTTAGATAATACTTTGTTCTGGTGTAATGAGAGGTTTTTAACGGCAGTAAACTTTAATAAATGCAAAGGAGAAACGAATTCAATCGTTTTAGAGAGAGAAAGCGACAGCGGCGCTCTTTTATCCTGTAAGAGATAGGAATGTTTAAGTTAGAAATACTAGAGACAAGAGTAATTATATTTATGTATTCTAATATAAATATTTTGACAAACCTTAGAGAGAGTTTCTGGTATAAATAATAAAACAAGAGCAATGTTAGCAAGTGAAAGAGAGAGAGCATACAAAGCTGGCTTCTGGCCCCACATTCCAAAGGATACGTCATTTGATATTGCAAACCATGCTCCAGCCATGGGGCCTACTATAAATCCTATTGAAAATGCTAAACCTATCAGCGCCTGAAATAAAATGTTGCAGTAGTTCTATTAATAATACAGTATTGATTAATTTAGAATTAGTCACTTATTTACCAAAAATATTCTTAGCATCTTTACTGGATATATAGACCTGCCTTGTATCTAAAAATCCGGATATTTTCTCTACCCAAACAAATCAGCGCCTTTGTGAGATATTACGGATTGTGTTTGTGGGCACAAAAAATTTTACAGGACAGAACAGAACTCATAATATTTTCATTTTATTACAAACTTACCATTCCTCTTGCTCTAGTCTTTTCATCAGACGCGTCAGCGACAATCGCCATGCTTAAGCTTACATTAGCTTTGCTCAGTCCACCAATAAATCGAGCCAATACAAAAATACTGAAAGTGCTTGCAAAACTCCATAGTGCGTGTGAAATAGCAATTCCCGTCTAAAAGAAAGTTTAATATTATGCACTGAAAACTTCATGTTTTATAAATTATGATAAATTATAATATACCACTTATTTTTCAGTTTTTTTTTTCAACTGCCAAAAACATTTTGAACAAAAATCACAGCAAGCAATATTTATAAAAACATTATGAAAACCTGAAGGGAGGAAGTTGCTGTTAAATTGAAGTTTCCTATGTTTCCAACGTAAATTAACGGTTTTACAGCAATTTCAAAGTAAGGTTGTTGTTTCACAATTAATTTAGTACTTCAGTGTTAATTAGGTATGTTATTAATTAGTATTCCGCAACTTTGACGGCATCACGAGCAGACACACAAACATTTTTATTGAAAGCATCATAGCTCAGTTATAACCCACAACAAATCTATTTCTTGTCATTTTTCTCCTTCGTATTGGAAAGTAATATTGAAAATCAAGTCAATCAAGTATAATTAGTTCCAAATTTAAAAATTAAGAAACTTGACGCGGTAAAGTCACGATAGCCGAGTGGTTGGCCGGTCTTGATCCAGATTAGAGTCAAGACCCGAGTTCGATCCCCAGGTGGCAGGCTCGTACATAAGTTTTTGAAAAACCCATTGGGGTTTTTCAAAAACTTATGTACGAATTATATCGTTGGTTTGGGCATGAAGACGGCGCCGGGCTCACCACCTGTCACGTTGTCCCAAAAATATGTTCGGTGGAAGGTGGGTCGAAGGGACCTACTTGTCTAAACTAGACCTTTGTCCACCCCTGTGTTGGGAATTGCGTGAAGATATTTATTTATTTATTTATTTATACATACAAACTTGACCTTTTCTGGTGTGTGATACCGAGTCTATGTTTTCTACTTAGCTTTGTACTGTAGCCAAACGGGCATAAAGAACGGTTCACAGAATGCCTGCACCACCACTAAGCTGATTATATCAATACATAACGATTTGTAAGTCCACAGAAGGACTAAGGACTTAGCTCCCGTAAGTTACCATAATCTAGTTAGCTGCCATAATCGTCACGCTTGACAAAAGGAATTACCGATCGCTGTATTAACAGCTTGCATCTTCGACATCATGCCCAAATCCTGTCTGCTATATTTTATGAGACGGTTATCAGTCTGTAGCTAATTGCATTTTCAAGGTTTTCCCTCAATATCCTCTTACGACACCCACTGAAAGAAAGAAGGTGTTTATATTCTTACGACGCTTTCTTACCGTCTGGAATATTGATAACTTCATTTAAAATGCTAAATTAACCACGTGTACAACGCTGTGTCGATGATAAACTTAGTTGAGTTCAGTCACTTTGTATTTTTTTTAAATCACACGAACACTGATAACATACGTCTTATTCGACTTTGCTGCAAGACCGGTTTTATTTTTTATGCTGAACATACAATTTTGGTGATTATTTAAAATAAAACATCAAAATATATACACGATAGCCCAGTAGTTGGGTGATCGAATTCGATTCAAAAGGCCCGAGTTTGATCAATGAATTTGTTCAAAAACTTATATACGATTTATATCGATGGCTTGGACGTAAAAACGATTACCGGCTCACAGCTGGTGATGTAGTCCCAAAAATGTCTTCAGTGGTAATTGGGTCGAAAGGACTTATTTGGAAAGGACATATTATTTACAATATATATATACATATATATACAATGCCTTTTTTTCTTTGGAATTATATGTACAGATTTACGTTGATAATGTAAATCTGTATATATCATGACAGGTTTGAAAGATGACTTTATTACTAAGATTGATAAGGGTGTGCTACAATGGTTTGGGCATGTTGAGTGAATGAGTGAAGATCGAATGGTGAAGAAAATATAAAGCGCGAAAGTTGATATCAAAAGGCGTCGAGGTAGGCCGAGATTAACTTTTGAAGACCACATGAGCAAACTGCTCGAAAAGGGAGGGTCAAGAGCACTCAGATTTACTTCAAACATGCACATATCAAGACCGATATGTGCATGTTTGAAGTAAATGATGAATCTGAAAGAAGCGAAAGAGGTAGGTTACGATCGTGACACTTGGCGATCTGTTCTCTCTGGCTACCCCATCAGGGAATGTGGGTGAAGATAAATAAATAAATAATAAAATTGTTAATGAGGGTATAGAGTATCATAATGCCATGAATGGTAGATATATGACATCACAAACAAAATAGTATTTATGATCTAGCTAGTTATCTCAGTATCTCAATGTTTATTATCTAAAGCATAAGAGGTGACAGAAAAAACATGTTTATCTATAAGTACCTTCAAGGTGATGCTTTAGGTTCTTTAAAATTAAAATATTATAATATTTAGAATCTAATATGAAAAAATATTCTTTACACAGTGTTGAGTCCATTGACCTATATTTTATAAATGTACATAACTAACAATATATATACATATATATAATAATATTTTGTTGAAGAGATTTTCTGAGCTACTTATGTCAAATAATTAAAGAAGCATGGAAAATTTTAGTTACTAGTTGTGGGGTAATTGTAAAATCAGATTGTAAGGTACTTAGTATTTTTCTTTATCTGCTCTTAAAACTTATATAATACTAAAACTTTTTAAGTACATCACAGTTTTAGAGTCATATAGCACATAGTAGATAAAACACAGTAGAAATCATAAGAAGACAATTTAGAATTAGTAGAATACCATAAAATACCATACCAAAATACCATAAAAGGTACATAATTCATAGTAACATAATAATGGTAATGAGTAATAACTTTCCTAGGTCTAATGAAATTAGAATGTTAATTTCTTGTTAAAGAAACAATGAAAAGAAAACAAGCATATCTGAAAAATAAAATAATAATGTGTTAAGAGGAACTTCTGTTGCTGGAAACTAAGTAATCAGTTCAAAAGTAGTAAGTATAATGAAATTAATGCATGAGATTTTTGAAAATACTTAAAAACCTCACAAAACTTTAAAACACCAGTTTTATTTTAAACCTAAATAGAAAATTTTTGAAACCATACCAAGCAGATCAACAGCAAGGGTTTCCTTCCATAGGCATCTGAGAGACTGCCAACAATAGGACTTGTTAAAAATTGCAAGAAGCTGTACATAGAGCCTAAGGCTCCGCCAAACAAAACAGATGCAAAACGGTCTGGTGCACCAGTTAACTTTTGGAAGCCCTGTACAACATGTATTAAAGAAGCATAGAGTGAATTTTCTCTACCCTCTTCTTTAGCATAATAATCAAGTAATGATGGAAAAAGTGGCAAAATCATAGTAAATGCTAACAGATCCAAAAGTAGTGAGATAAACACTAAGGCAATAACATTGGTATTTTTATGTTTAATGTCACTTTTAATTTTCGTTTCTAGTTCATATTGACTTCCATTTCCATTGTAATCACAAACATTATTATTTTTTCTATTTTTCATTATTTTATCGTTAGGTAAATTATCCTGAAAAAGATAAATAATTTTACATAGTAACATAATAATCAGATAACTTACATTATAAAGAAAGTAAACCAGAAATTGATGTAATTTATTATTTCTATCATGATAAAATATATTCACTAATTTTCATTTATATTTTATTATAATAACAAAACACAATTTGATTGCTTTTAAAATTAATACGTACCATAACAAAAAGTTATCAAAAAACACGAATACTCATACAAATTCTCTAGAACGTCTATGCCTGAAGCCATTGAGTTACACCGAATTTTAAATAAAAACAACATTAGACGACGTATACTGGCGCAACAAACTTTCACTTCCAATTCCAGTTTTCAGTAATCTGATTATGTGATGTGACTTAAAGTCTTGAGCAATAAAGCATACAACAGATAATATATTAAAATACTTTGTAAACTTACATTCTTACAACACAATATTTTATTTCAACAAATACAGATATAATATTTTTATCTGAAATAATCACTAGGTGTACGACAAAGACTCTTATGATAGATGCAGGCTAAATTGGAATTAACACAGTTCTTATACATTAAAAAATATACATGAAAAGTATTGGTATGAAGGACTGACAAAAAAATAGACACCTTAAAAATATATATCCACTTTCTATTTATTTCTATTTCCTATAAAAATTTACATGTATTATATGTTAGACAAAATTAAATGGTTGGTTGGCTTTAGTTGAAGTGAGAAATTTTTAAACATGGTTATCAGTTTTCTGTAGAAGATTTCGCATCGCTGCTATAATACAGTCAAATAATATGGCAAACTAAAAGAGGGGAATAAATACATTATTAATAAGTGTTAGGTTATGTTTATAAATTGAAAATAATAAGTACACACTCTAAGGTTATTAATATATTCACGAACTATTTTTTTTAATATTTAACGCAAAAATTCCGAGAAGATTCGACACTATTTTGTAACAGAAAATGAAGTGAATAAAAAGACAAAAAGTAGACACAATTATTTCTGATAATAAATATAATAGCATTTTAAAATAACAGAAAAAATATAGCAGTTTTCGCACTACGAAATTTGAATATTCTAATGTTGTAATGTTGCATTTAAAACATTGTCAACCTTGTTGTAAACATATTCAGACTCTATTTTAAACAGATGCCTTGCATATTCAGTTTTGACTACACCTTTGCAACTTGAAGTTTTCTTTCGTCGGGTACCACAATCAGGTACATAAGATACTCTTTTATGTCTTTCTCTCACAATTTCAATTATGTATAGCTTTCTGACACTTAATAACTGCACCGATGCACCAATAGATTGATTTTACGCGATCATGTGATACATGATAACGCAAAAGCAATTTTCTCATGGTCAGGGATGCACGCCGTGCTCCCCTTGTGTTCAGATTTCGGGGAAGCACCTTGACTTTGTTTTGGAACAGGTTCGACTCTCAGTACATAAACCATTACTACATGTTACACCTGCGAATGGTGGTACTCCATGAATTCCTAATATTTACTAACCATGGGCTACGTTTGTTATTATGAGACATGTTGATCGAAATAAACATATTATTATTTCTTCTAATTCTGATCTCTTTTAATGTAAGTAGAACGTTATTATTTTGGAATTTTGTATTACTTTTAATGTGTAATATAACGCTTATAAAGATTAAAATTAAAATTAAATATCTTCACGCAATTCCCAATACAGGGGTAGACAGAGGTCAAGTCTAGACAATTAAGTCCCTTTGACCCACCTTCCACCGAAGATATTTTCGGGACAACGTGACAGGTGGTGAGCCTGTCGCCGCCCTTATGTCCAAGCCAACGATAAAATTTGTACATAAGTTTTTGAAAAACTCATTGGTACTACCACCTGGGGATCGAACTCGGGTCTCTCGACTCGAAATTCCGACCACCCAACAACTCGGCTATCGTGACTTAATATAAGATAAGAAAATGAAAGTGATTTTACGTGTTTTTTTTATTCTTATGATGATTATTTCCCACAGAAACGGAAAGTTTGTTTTAAAATAAAATATAAGTTATGCAAATTATGCTATGGCGCCTTAGACTGATTTTAAGTTGGTAACTCAGTCTCAGTTATATACGTTTTTTCTATGGTATAACGTTGTGTTTATGGTATTCCTCTTTGATACATATTCTCTTTGGATACTAAACGAGCGAGAGAAGGACGCCATTTTGTGTTGTTTTACACCAAACGATTTGTTAGAAGAATAAAGTAAAAGCGTATGCCGTTCGCAGTTACGTACTTTAACCATGGGCGAAGATAAAGGTACATTTGATTTGGTTCCTATATATTTTATGTACAGCACATACTTTACTAAAGAAAATATTCTTATTTTATAGATCGGCGACGCAGGTCTCGTTCAAGAGAAAGACGGCGTACAAGATCTAGATCGAGGGAGCGAAGAGAAAAAAGAAGGAGTAAGTCCAGGTCACCATCCAAAAGATCACGTCGACGCAAGCCTTCATTGTACTGGGATGTGCCACCTCCGGGTTTTGAGCACATTACACCTCTACAGTACAAAGCCATGCAAGCCGCCGGACAAATACCTGCCAACATCGTTGCAGATACCCCTCAAGCTGCCGTACCTGTAGTCGGATCAACGATTACACGACAAGCTCGTAGATTATACGTTGGCAATATTCCATTTGGTGTGACTGAAGAAGAAACAATGGAATTTTTCAATCAGCAAATGCACCTTTCCGGATTGGCTCAGGCGGCAGGGAATCCTGTTTTGGCTTGTCAGATTAATTTGGATAAAAATTTTGCATTCCTTGAATTCAGGTCTATTGATGAGACCACTCAGGCAATGGCTTTTGATGGTATCAATTTTAAGGGCCAGAGCTTAAAGATACGACGACCGCATGATTATCAGCCAATGCCTGGAACTGAAAATCCAGCTATTAATGTACCAGGTAATCTGACACATTTTTAAATACTACTTGAGCCCAGTTTAGTGTACTTGTTAACATTCCAATTCAATAACATAAATTACTGGTTGGTTTGTGGCTGTGTTTTGCAAAACACAGTAATACTTTGTAAGTGGATATTAAATTTAGAAAAAATATGCATCTTTTTTGAGATAGTGGTTCAAGAGGCATCCCTATGCCCAACGTCATTCTTCAATATCCTTACAATTCATGCACTTGGAGATAAAAATTACTTTAAAAAAAAATGTCAGTGCAGTTAACTTCTCTAAATAATATGTAGATTTCATCACTTTACTCCACCACTGTGATTGGAGGTTGAGAAAGAGAACGAGTTTCATTACATTGAGCAGTTTGGCAAAATAGGTTGTCCCCAGATCTAGAGTGAAATAAAATATGTAGTCATGATGCTGATGCTGTCAGGTTTCAGTCTGAGGAGAAAGAACCCTGCCACTGATGATCCTCAGTGGCTGAGAAGATGCTTATTTGGAGAAGCATGTGTAATGCCCATAGTGGGCTCTCGTTACTGACTGCCACTCTATAATCATATTTTTTTTTAAATATGTAGATAGGATATATTTTTTGTTATTTAAAATTTTATACTGTTCAAAGAAAATTATACATTCTAATAATTTTATTCTGAATAATAATTTTTTCTTCAGTTTTATTATCAGGAATGTTATGGATATGTCATTTTGTGTCTAAATATGAATACATAAATAATATTGAATTGGTTATGGTTCGGTACCTCAATATCCCCCATCATTAATCAGCTACATAAGAAGGGAAAAAGAACAGTCATAATGTGACTGTCTCATTTAGATCCCACCCTTATCTGAAATTATTAACACATTTATATGGTTTTGGATAAATTATTATATATTGTATTATTTCTGATATAGTTAAAAAGCTTATCAAAATATCTGGTTATCCTTTTTTCTAACTTTTATAGTTTGTGTTTTCTCTAATTTGACTAATGGAATTTGCCTATTTCATTTGGGTGTTATAAAAAAGGGACTAGGGAATAGTAATGACTAACCTGGCTGTGGTAATATAAATATAGTAATTTTTCACTGTTTCAACTCTCAAACTTCCTTTATTTTCCAGCTGGAGTTATAAGTACAGTTGTACCTGATTCGCCTCATAAAATATTTATTGGGGGACTACCTAACTACCTTAATGAAGATCAAGTAAGTGATTTATTATAGTAACAACAAGCACATTGACATTTTGTAGAGTTCATTATGAGTGTCCGTTTGAAGGCATGATTATATGAACATATGAACACTTATGTTTCCCAGAAATTTTTAAAAAATTATATTGTTACTTTATTTCAATATATTTATGAGTTAACATTACAGACAATAATAAAATGTTCCAACAATAGTTTTTTTTGATATGATAATGTTCTAGAGATATCCTGAAATTTTATTATATAGATATCGGTTTAAAATTATAAAAATTATATTTTTCAGATGTGGTTCCATCTTGTGTTCAACCATCTGTGAAGCTTTTACACATTTTAATAACTATTAATTGTCTGGAAAACATTGCTATCATGTGGCCCGACAAAAAAATTATCTAACATAGTTTTAATGGATACAATATTTTCCAGAATTGTGAGACATAAGTTACGACATTTAAACGGTCATTATTTTAGAACGTCTATTTTATTACGATAGTTCCCATCAGATATTTCTTGAGACCGCTGCCATTTTCAGGACGAGATTCAACAGTTGACAGGGCTATGGTGCAGCAAGCAGATATTCGCGTTATATTTTGGTCCCTTTCAGGTATTTTCAGGTACTCATAACGGATGAGCGTGAGCGTTTCACGCTCAAACTATTTTGTAACAAGTTACTGATAGTTTGCTTTCTGCCCCTCCCTAGCTTAGATTTGGCACATTCGCGGCCCGCGTGTCACTGTTGTCTCTCATTCTCATCTATACGTCTTGTACTTGAATGAGGCGTCGGCACTTCAAGGCAAGTCTCCTCCATTCACATCTGATTCTAATATGCAGCTAGTCACAGGTCAGATAACATTAATTTATATGTATGCTGCAATTTGTTAAACAAATGTTAACGGGAACATTAAATAATGTTATAACTTATAATTATTGTGTGAAAAGTAAATATATAATAAAGATTTTATTATATATGATAGTGGTAAATTCTGTTATACTAATAAAATATTGTATGAAACAGGTTAAAGAACTGCTGATGTCATTTGGACAACTTCGAGCTTTCAATTTGGTAAAAGACTCCTCTACAGGCCTTAGTAAAGGCTATGCATTTGCTGAGTATGTGGATATTTCTATGACGGATCAGGTAAATGTGAAACATGTATTTTTTACATTATATTTTAAATTCATGTTCTATGCAAATTGATTTTAATTGTTTTCTTAACAGGCTATTGCTGGACTTAATGGAATGCAACTTGGAGATAAAAAGTTAATTGTACAACGAGCTAGTATTGGCGCCAAAAACTCCACTTTAGGTAAGTTACATAAACAATGTATATTTCATTTTTGTCCTACTTTTTTTTTGCTTATTTTACAACTGTTTTTACATCTCTAATGAGTTTTAGTTAGTTTTATACAGCTTAAACATTTGTTGATCATATGTTTGAATCAAAACTCAAAAATTATTATATCAATATTAGACTAAAATTCTTCAATTTGTTGAAACTGTAATATGCACCAAATAAATGGTATCTTGTAAAACCTATGCCAGGTTGTGTTAGTATCATTGACGGGAATTTCGTCTGAAGCCTAAATGGTTACAATAGTATTTGCAACAATTTTTATTGCAGCTTTGCCTTCAGGCTGCAAAAACCTTTTAGCATTAATAAAACTATTTTACCTTTGTGAAATAATAGTCTAATGTCAGCTTAGTAATGCTAATAGTTATTATAAACTGTTTTAAATCATCCTAGAATTAGTAAATACTTGAAATATTAATAATACATATTGTAAATATAAAGATAAAAACCTACAAACATGTAATTAAAATAGTTATCAATAGTAATAAATACATTTTTTATTTTGAAAAGCAATGACTGGAGCAGCGCCAGTGACTCTGCAAGTAGCAGGATTAACCTTGGCTGGAGCTGGGCCTGCCACAGAAGTGCTATGTCTCCTCAACATGGTCACTCCTGATGAACTCCGAGATGAAGAGGAATATGAAGACATCCTTGAAGATATCAAGTGAGCAAATAATTTTATTAATTCCATAGTATCACCTCCTGCGATTTTGCCACAAAATCAATTAACAGGCCATGTAATAATACTTAACTTTTAATATTCTATAACTAAATTTAAGTCACTTTAGCCAAGTGGTTGGGTTACCCAAATTTGTGTGTTGACTCAAATTCGATCCCCAGGTGGCAGGTATTACCCAATGGGTTATTTAAAAAAATTATGTACCGATTTATATTGTTGACTTGGACATAATGAAGGCTTATGTTGTGCCAAAAATATTTTTGGTGGAAGGTGGGTTAAAAAGAATTCAATGTTTAGACCTCTGTCTACTTCTGTTTTGGAAATGGCGTGAAGATATTTTTTTATTAATAATCTCACATTTTATAACCAGGCTCAGACAGCAATAGTTTCAACTATATATAATACTTATTTGTATTTTTAGGGAGGAGTGCAATAAGTATGGTTGTGTACGCAGCATTGAGATACCAAGACCTCTTGAGGGTGTTGATGTACCTGGTTGTGGAAAGGTAAAGATATTTTTTTATAAAGTAGTAAGCATTCTTTTGTCAATTTCATTATTAATTCGTAAGCTCCACATATTACACGAAATCATACAGTAATCCACATGTACTGGTATTATTTACATTTATATGTTATTAGAAATAAATATGAGCTTAGCAAAACACTATTAGTAAGGACTAGCTAATTTATTTTAAGGACTAACTAATGTTCTCATGTCCTTATTAACTTTGCAGGTATTTGTGGAGTTCAACAGTATTGCTGATTGTCAAAAAGCGCAGCAAACGCTGACTGGTCGTAAATTCAGTAACCGCGTTGTGGTCACGTCGTACTACGATCCTGACAAATATCACCGCAGAGAATTCTAAATTACTTATACCATAATTCTTTTCATTAATAAAATCTTGTAAAACTGACATGTTCAACAGTGATTTAATTCCAAATAAAATGATAAATGCATTGAAAGTGGCAATAAAGATGGATTATATCTGATATTATTTTATTAATTTTCTATGTAAATATCTATTAACTAATTTTGACAATAGTTGGGAATTGGTACATATTCGGTCATATGTCCTTACAGCTTACAGAGCATCAGTTATATACATATTGTTTATGTTACAGAGTAATCTGACTTTGATTGTTCTCCTTTTTTTGTTGGATAGTATATACATCAAAGTTATATCTTAACGCATATAAACAAAAAATGTTTCATTTAAATAATATATAAACATACAAAGTTGGTAACATACAAATATAAAATAATGCCCCCTAAGATTAAAAAAGTAGGTAATAATTGTTTGTTCACTCAATTATCATTTGTGAATCGATTCTCGATTTAATTTTTTTAATTATCTCTTCACGAAGTTTCATATTCTGGGGTAGGCAAACAATCATGACTGGTTGTGAACCTCGGCTGTGTCTAAGTTAACAGTACTCTGATAGCTTCGCCTTTAGTTTCGAAGGCCGAGTCTGGTCGCGATTTTATATTAAAGGGTCATACTTTACCCACGGAATTGAATACTTTCGATGGGAATGAAAAAGCGAGACCATTCCGGGAACTCCCTCTCCTCCGGCAAGTAGCAGGAAAGGAGAGAGTGGGGAGTTGCTTTTACTCACTTAAGAATTTAGTATGTAATAAGAATTTTTTAACTAAATTAATAATTGAAAATGAAAAAAAAAAGTAAAAAAATTTCCTTATTCAGTCCTACACTAATTTAAATACCTTATTAATTTTGAGACAGCGCTAATCGTTCGGTTATAATGAATCGCTTATTAAAAAATATAAGGAAAGTCATTTTTTTATTGAATATACCCACTCCTTTGGTGCACTTAAACTTGTCTTATAGGAACAACTTATAATAATTATTTCCGTTTGTTATTTTAATTGATAAGTAAAATAAGATAATACTACAATTTGAATTCTAATATTAAAAAATATACTTAAACTCAATGACTACAAATTAAATCTAAACGTCTTCATGCTGCATTGCCGGTTGATATGTGTTGAGTGAGCCCGTTTCTGAAGATAATACTATTTTCCTCATAACTATGTATAATACTCCGCCTATTAGCAACATTCCAATGCCTGCCATGAGACTTATCGCCCATGCTGGAACAGCGTTGCCATCTGCAATTGAAAATTAATTCAGAGCATATTTAGCATCGAGTCAATTAATTCTACCATCTGCCACCTATTATATAGCTTAACTACTATTGGTATGTACATGTAGTAACGCAGATGGAAAACTGAGAAATCCTGGATTAGTCCGGAAATTTGTTAGTCCACACAAGCATAATATAGTAATGAAACTATTGTGGGAGTGTCTAGTTTCGTCTGCTCCACATTTATGAAATTAATAAACAAAATAATTTTAAAAGTACCGAACCAGTTGGTTTGAATGATAGTGTTTGCTTCAGTTGTTACTCAAATAAATGTTTGCTTCAGTTGGTCTTAGCTCGATTTAATATAGCATTTTTCATCCCGAGAAATACACTATCTAACGTAAAAATATTTTTTTAAATGGGACCAAAAATTACCTCTAACAGGAATTTTTTCTCTTTATTATATTAATATAGACAACAATAAAATCTATATTTTTAAAAGTTATGAGATTAGAACAGATTAACAATAACATGTAAAGATTGACTAACTAATACGAAGGTTGCATGATAAAACATTGACTCACGATAGTACGTTCGCGTCATCACACGCCTTCCTCTGAGAATTTTTCTTCGGGCGTCTGTTTCTTGAGTGAGGGTGCTCAAAATTACTGTAGATATGAAATATGCACAAAATGTAATAAAGACCAAAATCAAGTAATTAAAGTTTTAACACAACCTTAATATTTTTTGATAATAACATAAATATCCCGTTGAATTGCTTTAATTGAAAACTAAAACGCCAAAACTATTACTATAATGATAAATAACTCTTACCTAATAAAACTGCAAGGTAGAACATTATGGGCCTTTGAGCCATTTTTATAACAAGCGTTGAATAACAAAGTAAAATAACAAGTTAACGTAAATTTTCAATGAAACTTGTCCTAGCGCTACGACACAATAAGCACGGGTGTTTTTAGCACAGCTTTATCTCTGTCTGATAAGATAATGATTACTAATAGCGACGAGTTGCTCGCGCTTCGAGCTTGACACCATAAGAAAAAAATATCCAAACATGCGTACCTACCTACATGATTAAAACAGATTAACAAGCAGGGGGACAGTGTAACAATAATTAAGTATTTTTGAAAAAAAAATGTTTCAACTACGTTTATAACGATGTCTTGTTCAAGACGGGACCCGAGGTAAGCTTGTACCACTGAGTTTTTTCAAAACTTATGTACGATTTACATTATTGGCTTGGACATAAAGATGTCCAAGTGGCTAAATCGAAGAAAATGAATGATCCTTTCATTCGTAATGAAAGTAGACGAGGCGAAACAAGTATGTAAGTATCGTAGCAAGTGGAAAGAAGTGGTCTCTGCCTACCTCTACCGGAAAGAGGCGAGATTGCATGCATGTATATATAGCATTATTACGTACGTAATAATGCTATATATTTTGTTCCCTCGATATTTGTACATAGGAGATTAACGTCACGCCACTGCTTCTCAAGGGTAGCATTATACTGTGCTCTTCATTTAAAATCGGTTACTTCAGTCGCCTGCAAGCACACAAACGACGCCATAATGTAATAGTACAGTCGCTATGGCCGAAATCGGTCGGGATACTTATACTCAGTATATTTCTTTTCCTGTCATAGTATTGTTAATTATATGTAAGAAGTGTTTCGCTTCTTCTTTAAAAAAAATCCTATATAACTTTTCAACCCCTTTTTCACTTCCTTAGGGGTTACTTTGCTTCATTTACATTAAAAACCTTCATAAATGTAAATGAAGCCAAGAAAGTAATATTTAAGAGTCTCATATTGTACTCGCCCGAAGCGGTATTTAATCATGAAATGCCGCCTAGAAGTCTTAATCTAACAAAAAGAAATGGTTCAAGTATCGGAGGGTCTCACTATATAGTGAGATACGCATTTTTTTAAATATGAAAAGGTGGCTAACGAGTAATCGATTCAAACATTGGTAAGAAATGACCTACAAGTAACACCAGGGGGCAATTAGGGCATTGCGGACCTTTAAGTAAGGAATTGGGTAAGGAAAGTATATTAGAAAGGGTTAAAATGGTGTGTGCGGGGTCTTAGGTTACCTTTTTCCCCAAACGAAAAGCAGAAGCACTGGCCTTTATTTCACATAAGGTCATAGTCCCGCCCCGGTCAAGTCGGCCTATTCATGCTACAACAAAAGCAGCTGCTATTTATTTGAAACTCCTCAAACGTATTGAATTGCGTGGAAATTTCCCAAAATCCTTTTCTAATCTTATCTTTTCTTTATTTTTTAATATTCGTTCCTCTTAAAATACTCTTAAAGTACTCAGTAAATAAAAAGAAAATAACATAGGTACTTTTTATGTATATATTTGTCAGCTTCTTCGCACATACAAATAAAGAAAAGTATAGACAGGAATCAATTTCTACGCGAACAAATTCTGGGTAAAAACTGGTTTTCGATAAAATCCGCAGACTTCAACCTTCACATTACTTCACTTCAAAATGATTATAGGTATTACAGTAAACCAGGGATGGGCTATAATTTAACAGCCATAGGGGTACGGTATAATTAGATGGTGTACACTGACAATTTTAAATTCGTCAAATGGGATAAAACAGACAAATTGAAAAATCTTTCAACACAACAACAGATCAACAAAATTCATAAGCATATCATTGCCCGGTATTAACAAGATCCGGCAAAAACAAAAAACGTAAAACTTTACTATTTTTCAATATATATAACTGAAATCACATGCATTTTGTTCCTCATTAGCTGAGAAAAATCCTATGTAATGCTTTGTCAGTTTTCTAAAATATTTTACGACAAAGACATCTTTTCATTTGTGCAATTCATTAAGACCGAAGAATGTCATTGCAATCTGATCAGTCATCAGCATTTTTCAGTCAGAACATCAGCATTTTTTAGTTTTTCTCTTGAAAATAAAAATCTTCACAACACAGGGAGTACTTGAAGGTCTAAACTATTTAGACGGTTTTCGTTGTTGATGTTTTCCGAAATCAAAGATACTGGTGATATTTCAACACTAGGTTTTATTTATTTCTTAAAAACATTTTTCTATAACTAATTTAAAACAGCTTCCTAAATTTTCACTCCTTGAATATATTCTTTATATCTGCTTCAACTAATACTTGTGCAGTAACTGACTCATGATTTTTGAGACAATTTTAGATTCTTGTTGTCTTTCTGAAGAAACAGCTGCAACTGATTTTTCAATAAGCTCATTTTCGGGGACTCGATCAGACTTCAATTTCTCATATTGCTGCATTAACCTCTTAATTTGCGTGTCTCCTGCTGAATTTAACATGTTTAACCCTATACCATGGCCCTTAGCGTGAAATTGCCTGAAATAGAAGATACGGTTAACTTTTAAATAATTGACCCAGGTTCAACTGCTGTTGTATAAAACAATACTAAATGTATTTCCGCTAATATTCAAATTCAAGATAGAAATATCTAAATAGTATAAAGTCGTTTTCTGCTTGTCTGTTTATCCGCTTACTTCTTGTTAACAACGCGACGGATTTCGATACGGTTTTCACAGATGGAAAGAGCGTAAATATCTCTTTAGACAGCGGCAGACATGTAATTATATGAAAACAGTTAACTTGTATATATGTAGTTTATTTATATATTTGTGACTTTTTAAATATTTTTAATTAAATACGCTTACATGTTCAACCACCTGATGATATGTGATACCGCAATACATTACCCTTGCAAACCACAACAAAAGAGAAGGTTGTAACTTGAAGATAACTCTCCTTGTAAACCTTAACCACAACAGTTGTTCTTCACAACTTCCACCTCCAACTTTTAAACAAAAAAGGGCTCTGCCACTTTTTGGATATGTGTAATGCACAAAACAATACCTATTTTCAATTCCAAGAATATTCAAAAGCTATACAATTTTGAATCAGTATTACTTACGCTCTTACTACATCTTCTTTGTATAAAATTTGTCTAATTGGTGTTGCCTCAGGCCTTGGTCGGGCAAACTTAGGTTCTGCAATGGGAGGAAAAGCTCTGTACACATCAAACCATAAGGGCCTGTCGTCGGGCTTCATTGCTCCACGTGAAAGAAGTCCTTCTGCTCTGAAATACAAAAGCAGAACACTTTATATTTCTTAATGAGTAGTGGTAAAAGAATATCTATCATTATTTGAATTAAATTAAAATTGGGCACGCCATTGGGGCACAGATGTAAAATGTTAATACCTATAAATGTATTATTTACTTAAACTGCATTGTATCACCTTAAAAAAAAGGATAACAAAGGGCGAACTTAATGCCTTATTGGCATTCTCTAGCAGTCAACCCAAGGTGTTGGAAAAAAATATTTTAGGTTCTTAACTTAGTAGTAAGAAGTTAGTACAATAATAATGGAATATAATATAAATTAATTGAATAAACCAAATCTATCACCAAATATCTCACTCAACAAACATATCACTCAAACTACTTATTGTATATCATAATCAGAAGAGCAAGATCGTCAGTAGCAAGATCAATAGTGTATTTAACCAACAAACTATAAACAAATATTCCTAACTCCAGTTTATAGTGTTGTTTCCTGGAGGCCTATTTCATCACTTATAACAAAAATATAAGTAATTAGTAGGCAGTGGAAACCATTTTCAGATATAAATAAAGTAAAATTGTTTTTAATTGGCCCTGGTGTTATTGGCTTATGAATATGCCACCCTCTTTCTAATCAAGCGTGTCATAAGAGGTGAATAAGAGAAAAACCTTGACAATATTAATAGCTGCCAATAGATGGCAGGATAACCATCTACAAGAAATATTAGATCAGTGGCAGGCAGCAGCACCTGAGGTGCTAGATGTTTGGTACTGCAACTGCCAATCTGCTTGCCAAGAGTAGTGATTATGGCGAACTGTCCAGTCAGTGGCCTATGTCCAGATGTGGACCATTACAAGTTATTATGTATTTATTTTAATAATATCCTTGAAAGCATAAGCTACACCAAAACATTAGTGTGGTAAAAATTATTGTTTTTCTCAGTTGAAAGTGTGCTGAAAACAGCCTATGCTCTTATAATTTTCCTTTGCCTCTGTCAATTGGTTTAACACATTTTGTGGGCATCTTAAGAAATATATGATAATAGTATACAAAGAGCTAGTTTTCAACTGTTTAATGTTAAAAAATTAAGGAATGAGAAAAATAATATTTTTTTACAATAATTATAATAAAAAGGGCTAAATTAACATTTGAAATAAAGATATTAGAAATCATTTTGCATTGCTTGGAAGATTGTTCTGCGCAATGTTTCCCATCCACTACGTTTTGTTTCAGATACTAGTTTTTGTTGTAACTTCCTGATATCTTCCTCTAATTCTTCACCTAGCTTATCAGTTTCTGCTCTATGCTCTGCTTCCATATCTTCACATCTGTTATAAGAACACATAAAATTATTATGCTGTAATTAAAAATGGTACAAGTATATTGTATAACAATAACAATACTCTTTTTTAAATGAAGTTTGTATTTCTTTTATAGCCTTTAGTTTTTGCTTATGAGCATTAGTTGCCTGTTGAATGCACTTTATAAATGCTCCTGTAAGATGTTCTAATTTTTGCTCATTGTCTTTTAATGCATTATAATCAGCTTCCAAATGTGATACAATTTCCGATAAGCTCTTCAGTAAATTTTCATTTGTTTGTTTCCTAAAACATAAAAGTAAAATTGTGTAATCAAATGAAAGTAACGAATATTTTATATAAAAGTATGTAAAAGTATATTACACTGTTGTGGTTTATGAAATTTACAGATATGAATGATTTATTTACCTTGTCTCTATTTGATGGCACATTACATTTAACAGTTTTTGACGAGATTCTCTGCACACCTCAAAACTTCCATCGGTTTTCTTTTTTTTGGAACCTACCGCATTTATATTTGTAACATTAGAATTACATTCGTCTACAATTTCAGGTCTTTGTCGTTTTTGCGTTTTCTTATTTTTTGGCGAGTCTTTCAAAAATTGGGATTCGTTTACAAAATCATTTAAATCATCAGACATAAATTTGGATTTACCACACTTCTTTAACATTGACATAGTAATAATTTATAAGAATAAACTTAGAACGAAAAGTTATAATTTTTTGTAAGGATAAGTAACACCAAAGGAAAATTTCCCGCCGAATGCTCAAAACCAAATTTTACCGCGTTTTCGAATGTTTTTTTTTAAAGATGAATAAGTATTTTATACCTGGAAAATATTGTTCCTATTCTCTCTAAACGACTCGTAGCCATTTTTAATCTGCGTGTTCTCTTCCGATTTAAATATCACTGTAAAAAATCAGTTATATTTTAATTTAGCAAAGCATTTACAAATAAGATTGAATAATTTGTATTACATAAAAAAATGGATATATTTCCATGAAATTAATTCCAAACATTATCCAGTCATGACATTGACGTTTAGAGCACAAAGACTATATAATCACTAGGTTATATTCTCTTTGATTCGATTACTCGGTTATTTCGAACAGTTATGCAGTTTTATTTATTATTGTATATATGACCATATGCACGCAGTGATTAAAAATTCTTTGGTTCTTTCCTCTCCTTAGTAGACTTGAGCAATATAACATGCATAAATACAAGTAGTATATAAAATCATAAGCGTGAATCAGTCATAAATCATAAATCTACAATACTCAATATTGTATTACAACCAGGACTATAACAATATTTCTTTTCTGTTTCCTTTGTTACTAACTTCAGTCGAATATTAAAATTTTTCTGAAATTTCTCGGTGATGCTTCTGTTGCTCGTAATAGGAAAATAGGGAAAGGTATATATTATGAAATAACTTCACACATTTCAAATAATACTTGAATTATATTCCCAATACGTTAGATGGAGTATTTATTAGGAAGGCATGTAGGTTCGTTTCCTCCAAGCCTACTAAAACCAAAAGGGTAGGCACAGTGTTGACAAATGTTTGATAACCGAGAGAAAATTTCCACATTGAAACATTTCGTGATGTACGCTGCCTAAATAATAAAAATTGTTGTAAATATGTACGGGCGAGTGTACATCTTAAAAAAGTCCAGAAAAAACACTTTCGATTTTAAAATAAATATTTTAAATATAAACAAATTACATTTAAATTATTAATTAAAAATATTACACGAATTAAAATGAAAACAAGTTTTCTTATATTTATAATTTATCCTTATTATATATATATATAAATTGTGTGCAATAAATTTTCCTTCTTTTTAACATTCTGGTCATTTTCATGTACAATTACAAGCTAATTGAAAATGATTCGAAAAAAAATATTGACCGAGACGAGATATTAAATTTAGTAACCCAATATAGAAATATATAAATCGGATATAAATTCAAACTATTTCAAAAAATTTTGCCGAAACAAAGCTTTATAATTGCAAAGGCTCTAAAAATATATATCATATACGATAAAAGAAGACCCATGGCTATCAATGATAATTTAAAAATGTAGAAAACTATTCCGTCATAATAGTTTTCTACATTTTTATAATTCCGTCATAATTTAGTGCACCGGCCACGAAATAGCAGTACCACAGAGTACATTATTAATAGTCAGCGCCGCGCGAGCGCTTCTCAAGGAAGGATCTACGACAGTTTTCTTTGACTCGCTCTCGTGGTGCATATGAAACTATTCAATTTTGATTACGTTTTGCTTTTATTATATATATAATATTTGACTCTGCGGTCGCTCATCGTAGAGTCTACTCGCTTGAGGATGCCTTGTTTTGATGCTTGCGAAACAGCGTTTTCGGTGGTGGTGTGTGTTACCTGGTTTGAGTGTAGTGGTGGTGGTGCATACAGTGGAGTTGGTGCACACATCTGTGGAATTGGTGCACGCATCTGTGGGAGGGAGGGTGGTGCTCTTCTTCTTCTTCTTCTCTTCGGACCAGGTAGCATATACCTTTTTTTTTTTATATATATTTTCATGCGGAGGGTTGCGAAGTAATTTTTTAAATAACAACTTTACAATGAATTTCCGCAAAGTAACGCCTGAGTCAATTAACTAAATTAAATATATAATATATACAAGGTGTTATAAAAAGTCGTATAAATACCGGCACGCCCAGCTTAGGAACCATACGTGTGTACTCTAAAAAATATTAAGAGTCTCGTAGCGTGATTCCCGTGGGAGATATGAGGACTTGAAGAATTTACATTAAACTCGTTGGTGTCAACCCCTTTTACGCATATTAGTCAGCTGACAAAGGCAATGACCCTTCTTCAACACAACTTCTAGTCACCTTAGCTGTGCTCCTAGTACGTTCCATTTCTTATGAATTTTCCAATTTAATTTCATATGATTAGTCAATAATTTTCGCGCGAAAATTGATCGACCAATGAATAAAATCTTCCCAACAATGTTTGTTGAAAGAATGCAACCTGAGTACCTACTTGGTGGTTTTTGAAAAATTTTTTTCAAACAAATCGCTATATGGCGCGATTCGTTTGATGTATTTGCCCTTCCTATTAGTTTCTACGGGAATTTTGAGATTTACGGACGTATCATTAATAAGAAAAATGAGTTATACGAACGCGGAATATTGCGATACCTGCCAGTGACAACATTCGCAATCACCGTATTCCAGCATGATGGGGCTCCAGCTCACTTTGCGCGGTAGTGCAGGTCCTACCTTACCCAGCGATTGGACTCTAGGTGGATTGGACGTGGAGGTCCTATTGCATGGCCAGCGTGATCGACGGATTTAACGCCGTTAGATATTTTTCTATGGGGATATTTGAAAAGCGTTGTTTACGCAAATGACTGCAACAACGAAGAAGAAATGCACCAGAAAATAGTCGTTGCATTTCAGACTGTAACACCCTGATGATGGATAATGCCACTGAGTCAGTGATTCGCAGAATGCGTTTGTGTCTAGAAAAACATGGATCTCATATCGAGCCATTTTTGTGAGGTCGTGTTGGTAAATACAGTGCTGTGGTACATTCGATTATTGTAAGGAATTTGCTGCTATAATTGTACGTCTTCTGCAGATGAGTTAACTTTGCTGTTTCCTGCTTTCACATTGTTATCTGCAAACCTCGGCACTGAATATTGAAAGTAAGACTTATTTTTTCTTTTCACAAATTAGGTAAATAACAACTACATATGTCTTTTAAAAAAAATTAAGATTAGATACCTAAGTTATCTATTTGAAAGGGACGAAGAAAGAACGAAGTGTGAAATATGGGTAAATCAGGAATGTCTAGAACAGGTGAATGAAATTGTATACTTGGGTTTAGCCGGGATGGAAGATGTGATTTAGATGTGGACAAGCGTGTCGCTGCCGGGAACAAAGTCAATGGTGCCCTGACTGCGTTAGTCAAATGGTAAGGCGTAGTGAAAAGTGCACGCCTTGCAATTCATAAACGCAGTGTTGGTACCGACTTTGTTATATGGCAGCGAAACCTGGGTATGCCAGAAGAAGCATAAAAGCAGATTGAATGCCACTGCATTCAACCTGCTTTTATGCTTCTTCTCCACTGAGATGCGATCTCTTCGTAAACTGTGCGGCCTTACCATGGCCGACCGAAAGCGAAACGAAGAGGTTCGCAACATGGCAGGTTTGAAAGATGACCTTGTCAAAAAAATTGGTAAGGGCGTGCTTTGATGGTTTGGGCACGTTGAGCGAATGAGCGAAGACCGAATGGTGAAGAAAATATATAGCGCAAAAGTTAATTTTAAAAGGTGTCGAGGTAGACCGAGACTAACTTTCGAAGACCATGTGAGCAAATTGCTCGAAAAGGGGAGGGTCAAGAGTACTCGGATACCTAGACGTGCGTGTATGAAGAAGATGATGAATCTAAAAGAAGCGAAAGAGGTATGTAGGGATCGGGACACTTGGCGATCTGTTCTCTCTGGCTACCCCGTTAGGGATTGTGCGTGAAGATAAGTAAGTTCATTTAGCCATATTACCCTTACCACTGTGTTTATTACATCAAAGTAGCATGGGTACGTGCCGGTATTTATTACTAAATATGGAACACCTTGTATATATATATAATATATACAATTAAATTTAGAGACAGGATGGGAGTCCCAGTCTTATATGTATATTTGTGTTTAGATAATTTCTAATTTGATATAGTACCTTTAGTCTATAAAAGCCTAAGCCCAGTTTCTAGCTACGTTAAGTGTATGGTTTTCAAACCTTAAGCTGTCATCTATGAGAAAACCAGGATTGTGAGCTTCAGTCACGCGTTCGACTTGTTCACCTTTAATAGTTGTGTATATGCTGTTAAGAAATTTTTGTTATTTGATAGGGTGTCCCGAGAATCATTTATTTAGGATTTATATTCATTTAGCACCAGAGCAGAAAAACGAATGATTTTGCCCAGGTGGAAATACTTTCTAAATCTGGTTTTACGGTTTCTCTTGGCTTACATGAAACACAGAACTTTGTTATAAAGTCTAACAAAGTTCTGCGTTCCATGTAAGCAGAATTGGGGGAGGAGGGTGTGTGGGCCTCCGGTTACCTGCACTCACCAGACGAAACGCAGAAGTTTGTTAGACTTCTACTTCACGCCGGTATTCTGTGAGGTCGTGGTACTTTCCCGGTCGAGCCGGCTCATTCATGCAACAACATAAGCTGATGCGTGGCTATACCACTGTTAATGGTTTCGACACTGGTTTTGACGAATCTTTGTGCATGTGCAATTAAAGAAAATAGTAAGACTGTAGGTACGGAGTTAAAGAGTCAAGTTATTCATTTTGGTTTTATATTAATGATACATCTTAATTTCAAAGATTCACATAGGCAAAATTATCAATTTTGCTGAAAATATGTGAAGGGGCTCTTAAGAAAACTTAGACATATATCATAAATTACTTTAATTATTAGCATAAAAAGTAATTATATACTAAACACAACACATTTTAGGTACTTTCTTATTATTGTTAAATTTATATAAAATTTGTTTACAGATAGAAACTTTTTACATTATTTACAAATCATTTACACAGTTTTACTCCCATCACAGTAGTCACTAAAGTAGTGGAAAATGGTAGTTAGCTTAGTACCTAAGATTCACTCCTACACTGACTACATCCCCACTCTTATTAATCTAGCTCTGTATTGAGGTTGCATTCTCTGTGTAAAATACCAAATGCTGTATACAAATTATTTGCTATGACTGTGAACGGTGTTTTCTAAAACATCTTTTGTCAGCTTGTCGAGTCAAAATATCTGATACAAAATTTCTATGCTTAAATACTCGAAGGATGTCTTCACGGGCCTCTTGTATACCTTCACAAACTATTTTGCTTCTCTGAATGTTACCCTGTAATAAAATATGAATCAATATGTTAGTATAAAATTATTATTTACATCTTTGTTTCAATCAATATAAAGTAATCAGAAGTTAACATCTATTACATGATAAGGGCCTTTCTCTGTGTTGTATTTAATTTTATGTATATACGCATAAAACATACATAAAATATAATTATAGCAAAACATAATGCTGTCTCATAAGGATACGCAGGTTTGAATTGGGCGCAATACAAAACACCTTGCACGTTGTTGCCACTTTCGTTTTCATAACAAATTGAAAATAACATAAGCGTAGTTAATATGAATAACAATTACCTTAATGAGTTCCAGAAGTGTATGAGAATGAGGTTGGATAGCTGTAAAAGCCCGACCAGACGCGTTTTCAAGGGCTCTCAGCACACCAGCCAATTGCTCACCAACATCAGCCTCTAGGGATACCTTCGGAGGACATGTTATTAATTTAATAAAAAGACTTTTAATACAAGTTCATGCCTTGCCAATCATACGGAATGTTTGATCAAAGAAGATCCTTATTTTAGATATGGTGTATCGCAATGGATCATAATACACTGTATCAATCCAAATATCTTATACCTCCTATCTTAATGATTCAACTTAATTTTTTGGATTGATGCATTATCGCATCCATATGTAATGAATGACTTTCTCACTGACCAATACTATATTGGATCAGACATCCTGATCAACAAGGTTCTAAAATGTAGTTTGTTTGTGTGGAGCCCTTGCTGTGGTCGGCTCGCGCAACCTAGTGACACCATTTCGCTATGAAATTTCCAGATGTCGTTGCATTTCTCAGTAATATTTTTAGTAACATTGACAGACATTTTCGTAGGAGGAGTAAACCTCCATTTCTGATTTTAACAATTCTGAAATTTCAGTTAACTGTGTACAATTTCTGTGTTTTTGTGGTACTTTTTAAATGTTTGGTCAAATTTGTTGTGGTTTGTTTTATTTTTACACCTGGAGAATTTTGTACTTTCATGCTGTCACTGTTTCTGGAAGGAAGAGCAAGTGCGGGTAGTTACCAGGTCGTCCATCTGAGCGGTGAGATGGTGCACCTTCCAGCCCTCGGCGCTGGTGAGCACGTGGCGCTGGCTGGCGATGGCGAGGATGTCCCGGGCGCGAGGCTCTCGCCGGCGGACGTCGGAGGGCCGCACGAAGTGCAGCGCCGTCCCGCGCCAGCCGCACACGTAGCTCGAGCTTAGCTGCGGACCTGTAGTGCCAACAAGAATAATAATAACATAATAATAATAATGCTTTATTCTTTAACCAAAAATACAAATACAAAATGAAATAGGGCAGAGATTTTCTTTTAAGCAAAAAACCTGTGTCAGAAGCTCTTCCATACCATTGTTACAAACTTGGTTAATAACAATTGTTACAAAACAAAATCTTACAGCCCAATTTTCTGTCATTCATCTAAATAAGTTACAATATGGATATTAAAAAAAAAGAAACTAATATATACAAAACTAGTCTATTTGCCTAAGCTGCGCATGTGAAAGTATGAGTGTGAGTGTGTGTGTGTGTTTGTTATAGAGAGAGAGAGAGAGTCAATTATTATTACTATTTATCTTCGCGCACAATCCCTGACGGGGTAGCCAGAGAGAACAGATCGCCAAGTGTCACGATCCTTCCAACCTCTTTCGCTTCATTCAGATTCGTCATTTTCTTCATACATGCACGTCGTGGTATCCGAGTACTCTTGACCCTCCCGTCTTCGAGCAATTTGCTCACATGGTCTTCAAAAGTTAGTCTCTGCCTACCTCGACCCCTTTTAATATTAACTTTCGCGCTGTATATTTTCTTCACCATTCGGTCTTCGCTCATTGGCTCAATAAATAAATAATTACCTAGTATATGGTGCATTGCAAACCACTAATAAAACTGTTTATACTGATATAGAAGTGGACCGTTCCTATCAATTACTTCAATCCGGTTCAAGAGAACAAATTTGTACATAAAATAATTTAGTTTTTCAACAATTTGTAATACCTATAATACAGAAAGATGGCGTTTTTCAAAACATGAATGTTCAGAATTAGTAAAACCATGATCCGCAACTAAGTAGAATGTTTAAATAATGCTGGTGTCACGATATTTTTGCAAAGCATGGCAATTTATAATGATATATCCACCCTATGAAAGAGGTTATCCTAAAATGGATTACTTTCAGGTATTTTCACCTCTGAGTACTTACGTTTTGCAAGAGGATTTACTTGAGCTGGTGTTGTAGGTGGTGGCGCATCTTCTGGTGCAAGCTCACATTGTCTCACTTCATTACTCAACCTGTATAAGTTAAGTGATTATGAGAACATAAGTACAATATTATTTTTTATAATAAATAATTCATATGACAAATATATAAGTCACTATAGCAGAGTGGTTGGGTGGTCGGAATTTCGAGTCAAGAGACCCGAGTTCGATCCCCAGGTGGCAGGCTCGTACCAATGGGTTTTTCAAAAATTTATGTACGAATTATATCGTTGGCTTGGACATAAAGACGGCGACGGGCTCACCACCTGTCACGTTGTTCCGAACATATCTTCGGTGGAAGGTGGGTCAACGGGACATAATTGTCTAGACTAGAACTCTGTCTACCCCTGTATTGGGAATTAAATACATACATACGTATAACCACGCCTCTTTCCCGTAGGGGTAGGCAGAGACCACTTCTTTCCACTTACTACGATCCTTGCATACTTGTTTCGCTTTGTCCACATTCATTATTCCCTTCATACATTCTCTTTGATTCAGGGTACTGAATCTTGACTTGCCTTTGCCTTGACTTGACCTGGCCTTTTTTCAGGACGTCCCTGATTTGGTCTCGAAACGTCCGCCTAGGTCTTCCCCTTCCTACACTTCCATTCACACTCGCCTTAAATGCTTTTTTCGTCCATCGTTGGGAATTGAATTGCGTGAAGATATTTATTATTTTACATCAATACATAAGTGAATGTTACATCTGTTTCCGGGGCTTCTTGCGCGGCGACAGATCGGGCATCAGTCGCGGCGGCTCGGGCTCGTCGTGCGGCGGCGACGAGGACGCGGACATTGTGGTGGAGCCGGAGCCGGGCCCGGCCGCGCCCGCCGGCACGTCCTCCCACCCGCCCACGCCCACGCAAGTGCCCACGCCCACGCCCGCGCCGACGCTCACGCCCACGCTCACTCCCGCACCAATCCCCGTAGCCGCCGAACGGTACATGACCGCTCCGCCCACGCTGCTCACGGAGCACGTCGTTGTCCCGCTCAATTTTGACGGTGACCTGAGGTAAAAAAAAATAATAAAAAAAATTATATAAATTTGGAGCAGATATATAGATTGACCTGTTCGAAACTATTTTTTTATTACATTATTATTTTTTTAAATACATACATATGTCAACTGTGCAATGAATTGCAATGCAACGCCTTGACACATACGAGTATAGTTATTGTATAGTTTGTAATATGTAGTATATTGTAATTTGTATTGTATAGCCAATATTAATTGTAAATTATGTGTTTTTTTTTATGTTATCTGTGATGGCGTCATTTTGGAGAATAAACTTTTCTTTCAATGATTAAGCATTGGAAAATATATGAAAATAGAATAAAAAAAATGTCTATATAATCAATATTGCTGAATAATCATACCCATCAATTTCTCTTTTTCTTAATATAGATGGTCTAGGAAGCACAGCTGAAGAAGAGATTGTTGTGGGCAGCTGGCGGCTTTCACTCAGAGTCTGTGCGGTGTTTACCACACTTACTGTAATCAAATCAATAATAATTAACATTTTATAATACAAAAAAATATTACTACATTAAAATAATACAAACCTTGTACAGATGGTTGGGTATGGGAGTAAGGCGTTAAAGGCCGAGGTATTGTTTGATTCTGGGTTTGATGTTGGATTTGATGTTGCACCTGATGTTGAGTCTGATTTTGCACTTGGAGTTGGGTTTGATGCTGCACTTGGTGTTGTATTTGATGTTGGCCCTGAGTTTGGACTTGAAGTTGTGGAGTGTGCAGTTGCACTTGATGTTGAGGTATAGTGTGCTGGGTGCCTCGTGGAACTTCATAGTATAACTGTGATGGCGCACTATTGCCGACGACGCCTCTCACTCCCACACTAGCCACACCCACAACCTGAAGTGAAATAAAAAAATAGATTAAAAAAATATAATCCATGTGTTAATAGACAGCTATTCCATCTGGTAAAGCCAGGTAACTAACATGTTGGTCCTTCGAATGGTAATGAACCACTCACTGGTAACTTCCATGCATACAAATAGTCTTGATTAGTATTATACTCTTTGTGTAGCCAATGTTACAGTATTTTGCTCCTGTTTAAATTCTTTAAATGAAACTAAGCTTTTAATGAAAAAATGTCTTGTATTTTAATAGTTGTCAGCGTTAGTCTGTTAGTCATTTCCCGGTGATCCAATAAAAAACTTTTTACCCTAAATCATCAACACTAAGTATATGCCTCTAAAAAGCACAGTATATTTATACTTTGAATGGAATACACGAAGCAATCATGCTAACTCATTGCTGATTTTACATGGCTGGTATTTACATTGACCTCCGGTTACCTTCATTCACCAGACGAAACGCAGAAGTTTGTTAGACTTCTACTTCACGCCGGTATTCTGTGAGGTGGTGGTACTTCCCCAGTCAAGCCGGCCCATTCATGCAACAACCAAAGCTGATGCGTGGCTCTACCACTGTTAAAGCTACTAATAATTAATAATAATATCAGAGTTATAAACAGTACTTTTGCTGGTTGGTAGTTTCTCTGTAAAAGTGGCAGCGGTCGCGGTGCAGCAGCAGGCACTGGGGTTGGAGTTGGAGTCCGCGGGGTGGGACCTCGCACGGCATTCGATATTACACCACTCGCTAGTAAATGAGAAAGTTATTTTTTTATAGTTATTACAACATATTACTATGAATATGAATCAAATCTATTCCAATAATCATTATAATATAAAAGAAACTCACATGTTAGTACAGTACTGGCGGGCAAAGTGACAATAGCAGAGTGCGGGGTCTGATTTGGTTGAGATGAAGTAGAGATGGGTGCAGTTGTGGGAGAGGCGGAAGTGGGCGTGGGCGTAGGAGCACGCGGCGCAGTACCACGCGGCACTGTACCGCGTCCCCCGTACACTAACGCGCTACGACCTCGTCCACTGCTGGACCAGGCACCACCACCTAAAATAAAAATTTTATATAGAAATCTGTCACTCCAGAGACTATATCTTAAGGCTATGTTCAATACTCATACCTTATTTGAATTTGGTAATATAAATTCAGAAATTAGAGTGCTTCATTGCAGTATAGCCATTCAAATGATTCAAGAGCCCTTTCACATATTTTCAGCAAAATTTATAACTTTGCCAATGTTATTCTTCAATTGTGATGTATCTAATGATACATCACAATTTTAAATATACATCACAATATTAAATGATGTTTCATTAAATTGACTCTAACTTCGTTCTTGCAATGCATATTTTTTTTGAATTTTTTTTTATTAAATTAAATTTTTTTATTAATTTAATTAAATTAAAGAGAAAAAAAAAAACACGCATATACAAAGATTTTCCAAAGCGATATTTCGCCAAAACGCCTCCAGGATGCGTTTTTAAAACTTTTATGTAAAATTATGAGCTAATGATTAAAAACAAAGTTTTGAATGAGCATAAGCTAGTGTTATGATTTGAGGTTCTATATTTTTAATATAGTAATCACCCACCCCTCATTCTGCGGTGGATCTGGTATTTGAATCCGCCGCAGAGCACATTTCGGTATCGGAGGGTAGGGTAAACTGCGCATCGTAATAACGGCATTCCTCACACCCGTCGCACCACGGCTACACCAACGCTCCCCGTCAGAGTCGCACAGGATAGGGAGCATGGCCAACCGCAATACCAATTCCTCTTCTGCCGCGCCGCCATCTTGGTCATTCCCCAGTCAGGCCGGCCATATAGGCTCTTGGTTCACTGTAGTGTCCAAGCCACGGTTCCTAAGCCCCACCGCCACAACAAAGCGGGAACCAGTTGGGCGCGATCAGTCGGATTTAAACTTACAACAGGTACACATGTATACATTATCAACCCATGTTCTACTAGAGCTTATTTACAACAACTATATGGACAACATAACAGGCGATGAGTCCATAAGGATATTATTGGAACTACTAATATTATAAAAAGAAACACTTTGTTGAAATGTGTAATAAAGAAGAAACATAGGTTCTTTAACTTGAAGCTAAAACCAACAGGGGAAGGAACAGTATTATCAAATATTTAGAAAACTGGGAGAAAATTTCTATTGAAGTACATTTCGTGGCATACTCTGCTTAAGTAATTAGATTTTTTGATTAAATGGATGGGCGAGATCATTAAAAGGTTCGGAAAAACCCTATAAAAATTTATATCAAAAATTAATTTACATATAGAAAAAATACATTAAAATTATTGATTAAATATAATTATATAATCACTTTGAAGGTGGGTCAAATGGACTTAATTGTCTAGACTAGACCTCTGTCTACCCCTGTATTGGGAATTGCGTGAAGAAATTTTATTTTTCTATTAGTTATCCATCTGTATTCAAACAAGTACATTATTTAACATCGCTATGTAATGTAGAATAAATTTACAAACAAATAGTTTACAAGATGTAACCGATTGATATTAATCGCGAGGGAAAACTAAGGAGATGCACAGTGGCAGCTTTTTTGTTTGTTATGGCTAATCCATTCATCTATTAAAATTTTGAAATAAACATTCAATTGCCGTGTTGATGTTTTAATCTTTGGATTGCGTCCGCATCTTGGGTCAAAACTTATTCCAAAATACAGTAGATAAGTCATCTTTGGTGGAAATAATACTTTTTTATTTATAAACTCCGGAAAACAATTTTCCGAAAGTCAAAAGATCAAGTTCATTTCTCTTAAATCACACGACACACAGTAGTGTGTATGTGTGTGTTGAGCACTTTGTTCGATACACACTTACGTACCGTCTTCTGGAAGATGCTTAAAACTGAGCGCTATGACATTGCCCTATATAGCCCTCTTAAGTGAAATTCAAAATAAAGAAATGTGTTTATATTCTGGATTGACTAAAAATGGATTTTCCAGTTATCTGTTAAGCCAAATAGGAAACTATGGGTTAGTACATAAATTATTTAAATGTTTTTAAATATAGTTTGTAAAGAGCTGTGTGGCCTTCTTTTGGAACAATAATGGCCGAAATAGATTATTTAGTTGATATTCTTTACTAAGCTATTACATGTTGATAGAAATCATAACTGCCTATTTGGTTTTAGTTAAAACAATTATATATTGCTGACTATTATTTGAAGCAAATTTACCTTGACTAACAACAGATTGTGATGCAGCTATAGGTGTGACTGGGCGAACGGCTAGGGAGGCACCAGCAGCTAATCCTCTAGGTACATGACTTGTTACTCCTTTACTCACTAATACTCCACTTGCTGAACTTACATTGACACTTGATAAAACTGTAAAATAAAACATGTAGGAATATCCCATGGATTATTGTAAAATATACCTAGTAAGTATATAAAAAAGTCGTAGAGACAATCCATTTATTATCACATATTATCCACATATTATCCATACACTTTCATTTTATATCGGTGGCTTGGACATAAAGATGGCTACGGGCTGACCACCAGTCACATTGTCCCAAAAATATCTTTGGTGGAAGGTTGGTCAAAGGGACTTAATTGCCTAGACTAGACCTCTGTCTACCCCTCTATTGGGAATGGCAAAAGGAGAGTAGACAAATTTTGTGTGGTGTTTGAAAAATTAGATTAAAATTACATAATTATAAAAATAGGACCAATATCTCATATATTGCTCTAAACTAAACCTTTGTTATAGAACTACCATAAACCCTCAGAACTGAGTTAATGTACATAAATGACTTATACCTTACATTAACCTTAGCCTGGAATTGAATCTGGGACCATAGAGCAGGCAATAAAATGAAAACTGGTGTGTGATGTTTGTTTAAATTTATAAGAATAAACAAGATTTCATTATTCGCAGAGTATTGAAACTAAAAAAATTCAAGTGTGCAAAAGGAGTAAATAATATAATTTATTTCTTTCACTTCTATCTAACAAGCACAATTTTTTTTATTTCAGGCATTTCCCGATAATAGGGTAGATAACTATCCACTTATCATGGCTACTTTAAATTATAAAATTTGTGCATTACAAATAACTAAAAGTGATTAAATTGTATAATTATTAATAAAAGGTAATTTGGAAAGAAATTGTATAAGAAATTGACAAAAGAACATCACAATTAATACCAGAAACAATTGAATTTTATTACATCTAAAAGATGTATTAAACATGTGTAATAATATGAATTCAAGAATGACCATTACTGTAAAAAATTTATGAAGGTTCAGAGTACACAACATTAATTTTACCTTTATTTCTTCCCTCACCTGGTCTGTTGTTGTGGTGTGGTAGAGGGGGAAGCACTCTTACACTGGGTGGTAAAGTTCTTACTGAGGAGCTAACCACCAAGCTTCCAGATCCACTTACTAACCCACCGACATTCAGGACCTGTGTTCCACTTACAGGTGATCCTACACTTGCTTGTATGGTATTTGATGCAGAATTATTTGCATTTGTAACTTGTGCTGACAACTGGCTGCCTTGGCTTATTATTTGTGTTCCTGGACTTAAAATTTGGCCACTAGGGCTTATTAACTGGGATTGCGTTATAATCTGTGAAGATTGTCCAATTAGCTGAGAGCCTTGGCTAACTATTTGAGTTCCTTGTATGATAGGTGGTCCGCTTACAATCATCTGTGGCTGGAATATATTATTATAATTCAATTCAACTAATAGTATTTCAAATATGCAACATCATGCAACCTTCCATGTGTTATGATAAGAGAATATGGCAATAAGACGTAAATTAAAGGGTTAAGCAGTTTTACCTGAGAGGACACACCAGGAGTAATTATTTGTGTAGCTGTACGCATTAAACCAACAGAGCTAGCATGAGTTATCAATTGTCCACCTCCAGTTGTCTTTGGTTGGCCTGATATTAAATGAGCCATTTTCACCTCTGTATTAGACAAGTTTTTCACAATAGTAATTTTTTGTGGTGCTAAGTCTATTGGATACATTTTTCCGTTTGAGCTTGATTTCTCGTTTTCTATACTATTGCTCATTATGAATAGCTTTCATAAATTAACGAATATATAAAAGAAACATTTTATACACTTTGTTACAGCTTTTCATACAAATACAAAACGTAATCTCTTTATAAAGTAATTCCAAATAAAATTTCGAACTTTCTGAGACGGTCAAAAGAAAGCCTCACATAGAGTACAGACAACTATTGTCAAATTATGGAAATAGATTATAGGTTTTGTTCCAAACTGGTTCATATATCAATCCTTTTGATAAAATGCTTGTTATATTGTTATTAGTAATAATAATATAAAATAAGCATGTTATATTACTCTATGAGTTGGATTCAATTTATATGTTGAAATAATTCACTTGCGGTGATAGCTTTGAGCTAGGGTTATCGGGTACAGTTCATCTCAATTATTTCGAATTGTCAGGGTTAAAATCAAATAATAAGTAGGTTGACCATTAACAAATATACGATTAATAATATTCTGTGTCATTTAAATTGTTGAATTACAACATAGTATTCTGCATTCGAAATCTTTACAAGGAATAATTGGTGTAGTTTCAAAGGGAAAAAATGTATATAATACTATTTTTTTGATCTTATGAAATATAGTAAAGTCATTGTTTTGTTTAAATCTGACAGTACTTCCTGCACTTTCTTGATGAACTGTTATTTTATAGAATTCAGACTTGAAATTGAGTGTATGAAAGTATGATAGTCTAGATTGTTAGTAACTATCGGTAAGAGCGTACTCATTTCTCAGTCCATTTATTTTTCTCATTTACATCAATGATTTACATTTCGTATATGGAAATTAACAATATAGTATTGTTTGTTGATGTTTCTTCTTTACGAGATAAATATAGCTATGTTAGAAATAATTCATTGGTTTTACGCTAATAATTTACATTTAAATATCAATTAAAGTACAAAATGTTCTACACTAAATGTTTAACCCCACGGTGATATTAAAATGAAAGCGTTATACCTTGTTGATATGACAGTTTTTTCTTGGAATAACTCTTAATCCAAAACTTTCATATGTGAAACACATATACCAAACATCCTAGAAGACTAAGGTCTGCAGAAAATGTGTTAAGAAAAAAGATGCATGTCTGATGTAAGAGCAGCGAGAATTGTTAATTTTAGTTATTTAGTTACTTATACTCATATAGAAACAATATTCATTTTGCAAATTTCGAATCTAGGCTACAAATAACTTGTATGAGGCTCATACAAGTTCTTAGTAGTCTAGATTCGAGGGCATTTCATAGATAACAATTTAAAAGAAAATTTAAAATTCTTAATATATAGAATGAAAAGATGAAAGATATGTATATACCAGGAGTAAACACGAGCTAGAAAACTGATTACTATTCTCAATAGACTAAGTAAATATGCAAAGCCTGCCTATTAATGAACAGGAAGAATTAATTCTTGGAAGTAGTGTAAACAATTATGGCGAAAGAAGCTCACTATTCAATTAAGTAAAGCATCGGCATTTCTATTTGTTTGAGATATAATCATATATTGCAAATTTGATAGTTATTTAAAAAAAGAAATGCTCGGGAAGCTGCTGGTAAAAGCTAGTAAAAATATAAATGTATAACGCTCTTGCTACCAAATTATTTCTGGAAAAAGATATTCTCAGTAATGTATTAATATAAAAGATAATGTGTTATTTTTTTTCATAATAAATTTTTTTGTGCGACAATTTATCGGCATTTTACAGAGAAAAAAAAATAAAAATAGGTATAAAAGTAGTCACAAAAGTTTTTTTTAAAATGGTTTTTACATAGATTTATTTATTTTATTTTATTCTTGAAGGAAAGCTTACAGCTAATACAGAAAATATAAATTAAATTACAGTAAAGCAAAAAGGCCATTTAAAAGCTTCCACAGTTACTTAAAAAGAGTGAACAAATACTTGATATTCATAAACAGTAAAATGAATAGATATAACAAAACTAAGGAAGCCTAAAGAAAACACAAAGAAAGTACTATATAGAAAGAACTATTTCAAAAAAATGTGAGCCGTCATGGGACGCCTGGCAGGTGTGAAACAGCGTGTGTGTACAAGTAATATGCATAAAAGATAATATTATTACGGTAATTAAATATAGCCTAATGAAAAAATGAAGTCCACCTGTCACGTTGTCCCGAAAAATATCTTCAGTGGAAGGTGGGTCAAAGGGACTTAATTGTCTAGACTTGACCTCTGTCTATCCCTGTATTGGGAATTGCGTGAAGATATTTATTTATTTAAAAAAATGAAGTATTACGAATTTCTTACAGAAAATGGTAACTTTATTTAATAAACATTTATTTACATTTGATATAACGGCAAGCATCGCCACGCCAACTATTCGGTTTTCAAGTGAGCCTATAGATGTTTTGTATTTTATGTTACTTTGAAGCGACATATAGCGAAACGATTTGAAACTCTTGAAATTCATGAAGTAATGTTGTTATAACATATTATTATTGATATAATCCTTTAGATGTCGCTTATGAACAATTTGCTTTTTCAATACGCAGATTTCTGTTTAATTTATGGTGTTTTTTTATTTTGCAGAAAAACAGTACCTTTCGTCGTAATGATATTTTATTAAATTTTTTAACTTCAAAATCTACAAGTTTGCTTTAATCTTTTCTATAAGTTTGCTATGATATTGTTCTATGTATAAGTAATAAGAAACTAACGTATCGTTCAGAGTTCGGAGTATTTTTTAAAACAGCTGTTAATCTTAATAATATTTTATGATTCTCAAAAATTGATAAATCTTAAAATGATTAATCCAATGAACAATAGTACATTAATTTTAAAAAGGGATTTCAGTGTTTAATTATAAACCTTAATTCTCATGTAACAGGGTGTAAATTACGTTACACGATATACGAAAGCCATTGTTTGGCGACCCGTCGCCACGGCAAGCGTCGCCACGCCAGAAATCGGTTTTACGTGCGGCTATAGATGTTTCACATCAAAAATTATTACACATAATTCGCTTAAGGTTGCTAGGGCTAGTATTAAACAGATCAATTTCACCGTGATGTGAAATGTCATTGAAGCATATGCTAGCTCTGATTAAGAAAGCGTTTTGTCTATATGCGCACCTAACTAGTGGTATATGTAACAGCTTTGGTTCCCTGACAAATGTTTTAGGTATACGTAACGTAATTTTGCTTACTAATTCGGAGCAATTAACTAAGCTATTCGGTAGGTTAAGCAAAAACGCAACGTCAGCTATTCGCCTCCTATCGTATAGCGGAAGAATATGGAACTTTTTGCATTGTTAGAGGTAGCTGACCGAATATATATTACTTCGATACTGCAGATAACGCAAAAATCGTTTTTGCGTTATCTGCACATACAGATGATGCAAGTTTTTAATGTTATTTTAAATAAATAATAACAATAAATACCTACCTAAGCAGAATAATCTCATTCATCAGATTTGCTTTTTTCCATGCCCCTATTTTTTTATCAATTGTGCTAGTGACTTATGCTACGCCCCTGTATGAACTAATTACTTAATATTTGATATTATTTACATTAATGAAGTCACAAGGGAATGTAACAAATAAGCAAAATTAATTACTTCCTGTAAGTAGTATATCCTTCATAGGCGAGAGGTAAAAATCATATTTAAAAAAAAAAAAGTAATCTGGAGAATTTTCCGCTAGACAACAGACGCAGATTGTATTTCTTAATTTATTAGAATGTAACAATAATCGTAGAAAGAATAGTCGTAAGATACAAAAAGTTAAAGTTATTCATTTACAAGCGGAACGATAAAAGTAAAACCAATGACGTTTTTGAGGGATATCTTCATTTCTTAGATTCGGACGTAATATTCGATTTGTGCTATGAACCATGCTATGATGCTAATTAACTAGAATTGGCTAACAGTAACAAATCATTTACATGTTAAGTAGTCATGTATATCCAATACTGGAGTAAACGGAGGTTTTGGTAATTAAGTCCTTTTAACTAACAGCGGCTACGGCCAGTCGCGGATACAATTCCTTTAGAAACTGCATAGCGCGGGAACCTCACGGACCGATCGTCTCTACAGTAATGAAACAAATATAAAGAATCATATGTACGCCACTTACCCGATTTAGCTTCCTCCGATGCCACCCCGGCCCTTATCGAAGTACCCTTGATATGAGAGGCCGCTAATGTGTCGACGCAAGTAGCGTCCCACACAAGAGCTTTGCTTCTCTCCTAAAGGACTAATGTCAAGCCGTCGGGACTCTGACCATGCTCTCTAAATATTCCACAAGGGTCAATATATATAATTAAAATATACAAATACATTAGTATAGACCGCAGTAATAGTTAAATATTAAAATTGTTAATCTATGACTTAACGGAAGAACCTATAACTATTAGAACGTAGTGATTATTTGCTCTTTGGTGATTACATATTTTACTCTTTGCTTAACCATGGCGGACTCCCCAAATGATTGTGATTACCTTAAGGAAAATATACAAAAGTTTAATAATGAAAGACGTAGTAGTAAACAGTGGGTTAAGCTAAATGTTGGAGGAACATACTTTTTAACGACAAAGACTACGTTGTCTAGAGATCCTAATTCATTTCTGTATCGATTGGTTCAAGAGGATAGCGACTTAATTTCAGACAGGGTTAGTATGTACAATTTTGTTATTTACATTTTTCATGTATATGATTGTAAATTATTTAAAGACTTGTATTTCAGGATGAAACTGGCGCTTATTTAATAGATAGAGATCCAACATATTTTTCCCCTGTATTGAACTATCTTCGACATGGAAAACTAGTTATCAACAATGATATTGCTGAAGAAGGCGTATTGGAAGAAGCTGAATTTTATAATATTACTGAACTCATAAGATTAATCAAAGAAAGAATATGTATGCGAGAAAGACGACCATTAAAAGATTCTAAAAAGCATGTATATCGTGTTTTACAATTTCATGAAGAAGAATTAACTCAAATGATGTCTACTATGTCAGATGGGTGGAAATTTGAACAGTTAATAAATATTGGCTCCCAATATAATTATGGAAATGATGAGCATTCAGAATTTCTTTGCGTTGTAAGTCGAGAGTGTGGCAGTTCCCTTAACAGCAATGATATAGAACCCACTGATCGGGCAAAGGTGCTACAACACAAAGGTTCAAGAATGTGAACAATCTGACAAATGCAATAATATGGTATTTGAGACTTAGTTTTGTGTGTGTGAGTTGTGTATATAGTGACCATTTAAGTAATTTTTGATTCTTATAATTGTGTTCACCTTCAAGTAATCATCATTCATAATAGGAAAATGCTATCCTTATATTTGATATTTAGTGTAAATTTAAAAAATGTATTTGGCCAAATACTCAGTTGTTGTTTGGAGTGGTTTTGAAATTGTATTAAGTTTTTTGCATTTTCAATACATTGTTATTAAATCTGTTGTAAATAGAAAATTATTCTACATCAGTTTATGATTTAAATACATAATTCCTTAGGTTTTTAGTAAAAGATTAATAAAGCGTATGATGATATCTTTATTTCAATAAGTAAACAATTGACTGAAAACAAAGATTTATTTGACACGCCTTTGCTTAATAATAATTATTATTTTCTAAGTTAATTTTATAACTACATAATATGTATATATCTATAACATGATGTTTTATAAAAATAAAGATTAGCATTATTTAAAACTTATGGTCTTAACTTACACAATTTAATAATTATAAAATATTGCATTTAACTGCATTCAATACATGTTAAAATGAGTATCTATTCAAGATAAGATAGATATCAAAATACAGATTTCACTCTTTTTGTAAGGCAAAGGGGGTTTATCGTTTTAGAATTATTGAGATAATCTATTGAAATTTTGCTGACTAACACCAATCTGCCATATATGTAAAGTCATGGAACAATTTATGGTCAGTTGCACTCAGAGGACGCGGTTCCTTAGGAGGGGTAAGTACCGGTGCTTCTGAGGTAAATTCACTGTCAAAGTTACTTACGTCTTCTAGATTATTAATAGTTGGCACAAATGGTGGTTTTACTTTACGAAGTAGTAACTGCTCCCAGTTAACGTTGCGGAAGAATGCCTGTTTCTTAACATCTTCAGCATCTCTTTCAGAAGACCCCAAACGTCTTTCTGGATTTTTTCGTAACAAACGGCGCATTAATGCAATCGCTTCAAGTGACAACGTTCTAGGATAACGAATTTCATCATTAACAATTGAATCAAATACTTCACCTTCATCTTCACCAGGGAATGGTGATTCACCAACTAACATTTCAAATATTAAAACACCTAGACCCCACCAATCAACTGCCCTTGTGTAAGATGTTTCTGTTAGTACTTCAGGAGCTAAGAATTCTGGAGTGCCACAGAATGTACCAGTACGGTCTCCCCATCCCATTCCTTCTTTGCATAAACCAAAATCAGCAATTTTTACATAACCTTCAGTGTCTAGCAACAAATTGTCTAATTTTAAATCTCTATAAATAATATTATTTTCATGTAAATACTGTAGGCCTAATACTACACAAGCTGCATAAAATACTGCCCTAGGTTCAGTAAAAACATCTGTATGTATATGCATCATAAGATCACCTCCAGCTGCATATTCCATTACAAAACATACATGTTGTTCAGTCTGGAAACATGCAAATAAGTTAACTAAAAATGGATGTCTTATAGCATTAGCTACCTCAAAAATTCTCTTCTCAGATAAAAGTGAATCTACTTCATCTCTAGCAATTATATCACTTTTCTTTAAAGCTTTAATTGCAAAATATTCATTAGTAGGTTTAAACTGTGCCAAGATTACTTTTCCAAAGTGTCCTCGGCCCAAAACACTCAGAAATCTAAAACTCGCCATGGACATTTCACCAGATTGTCTCCTAGAATCAGTTTCTTTTCCTAAAGTTTCTATTACAGATGATGAGCGGGATGATGACAAACGCATATTACTAGTAATTTCAACAATTTGATCTTCATTACTAGGATACTCCAAGACTAGTTTAGGAGATGGAGATGGTGGGTATTCTACTAAAGGTGTGTTACATGATGGTGTCTGAGGATCTTTTGGAACATAATTATCTCTAGTGTATGAATCCTCTAAAAATGCAAATGCTTCTTGAAGTTCCCTTTCCATTCTCAGAGTAGATACATTAGGTGGAGGATGTAAAGGTAAAGTTGGTTTTGGTGGAGGTGTAACAGGCACTTGTGGTGTAACAGGAGCAGAAGGCAATCCAAGGGGTCTAATACCAGCCATTCCAACTAAAGTTGTGTTTGGGTTTTCAATTTCTTTGTTATCAATAGGTGGTTCATATATTTGCTGCTGTGATTGAGTAATATGAGCAGTTTGGATGTTTTGGATTGATGGTGACGAGCGCTTCAAGAGCCTGCCAAGGATAACAGCAGGAATATGCATTTCACCATATGGAGGTCTAGGGATATTTTTGCCTTGTTGCTTGATTATTTTTCTCTGACGCTGCAGTTTCGGTTTTCGTGATATAATTGGATTTAAAAACTTTATTTCAGCAAATAAAAGACCTTGTGGTTCAAGTTCTAGAGCCATTCCATGTCTAATATCATCTATAAATTCCTCTAATTTCAAGAATTTCACACCACATAATCCACGCCAATCTTTCCAGTGAATACCAATTTCAAGTTCTCTTGATTTGTCAAGCTTGATTGTAAATCTGGAAAAAGTAAACATGAATGCTTAATTTTCAATAATAAATTTGTAAACTCAAGTATCTATTTAACCAACTATTACATAGTATAAACATTAACCAAATAAATTAGCCTAGTTTGCCATGCCTTTAAATCTGATATCTATTTTAGTTTATGTAGGTATATTGTAAAGATGCACAAAGGGCTGTGCAAGAAAAGAAGAAAGCGTGGTTGGATTGGTTAGCAACAAAAGCTAACCAAAAATTTTAAAAGGCGACGGATGACAAGGTAAAGGAAGCGAAAACGAAGTATAAAATATTCAAAACAGCTACGAAGGATGTTGTGACTAGAAAGAAAGAAGAACGAAAGGATGATTTTGATAGGACGCTCACTAAAGATTTCCAGTCAAATATCAAGTTTTTCTGGAAATCCATCAAACAGCCAGAGGAAAAACTGCTACCTCGGAGCTGAGTACAATCAGGAGTCAAGATGGGAGTGTTATAATAGAAGAAGAATATGTGTTAGATGGAAAGAGTATTTGAAATGTTTGTTTGAAAAAGAGGAAGTGCAATTACAACAATCGGCACCTTCCATCGTTAATATAAATGTTGATGAAAGTGAGATAAGCATGGCTGAAATAGTAAAAGCATTGAAAAGTATTAGATTAGGTAAGGCTGCAGGGTATGATAGGATTACCGTCGAGATGCTGTGGACAGGACAGGGCACAGTGGCTAGTCAGCTGTACCGCCTTTTCAATTTGTGCTGGCCAAATGGGCAAGTAACGGGAGACTGGTGCAAAGCCGTAATCGTACCATTGTATAAAGGAAAAGGGACTGGCGGCAGGACTGTATGAATTATCGCGGCATAAGCCTTCTCAGCGTTGTCGGTAAATTGTATGCGAAAATATTGATTGAAAGGATTGTGAATGAAACAGACAATAAAGTATGGGAGGCACAAGCTGGATTTAGAAAGGGAATGGGGTGTACGGATCAGGTGTTTTCCATGCGGTGCATAGCCGAAAAGTGTCTGGCTAAAAACCAGAAGGTCTATTGCACATTTGTGGATCTAGAAAAGGCCTATGATAGAGTGGTGAGGTATGAATTGTGGACAGCATTGTCCGTGAACGGTGTGAGCAGTATCCTGATACGGGCATTACAATCTCTTTATAGGGATTCCTGTGCTTGTGTAAGGATAAACGGGGCATACACTGAATTGTTTAATATCGAAAAAGGTGTTAGATGTGTAGCGTCACCGTGGTTGTTTAATCTGTTCATGAACAATTGCTTGACAGAGTTAAAAGAAATGAATGAGTTACTTGTCAAATGTTTTCTCTATGCGGATGACCAAGTATTACTTGCATCTTCAGCCGAGGAGTTGCAGAAGATGGTAACTGCTATGAGTGGAACTTTTGTTAGAAAGGGAATGAAGATGTATGTAAAGAAGACGAAAGTGATGGTGTTTGAAAGAGATGAGGCAATGACAGACTGCAATATCGTGATTGGAGATGAACAAATTGAACAGGTGAATGAGTTTGTGTATCTGGTTTCAAAGTTTACGAGAGATGGAACGTGTGAGAGTGATATTGAAAGAAGAGTGAATGCAGGAAACATGGTGAATGGAGCTCTGCATTCCTTTATGAACAGTCGGAGGGTGTCTGACAAGGCTCGTTTGGTTGTGCATGAAAAAAGGCCAGGTCAAGAGTACCCTAAATCGAAGAGAATGTATGAAGGGAATACTGAAAGTGGATGAAGTGAAACAAGTATGTAAGGATCGTATATATATATATATATATATATATATATATATATATATATATATATATATAGTCGATAGGTTTTTACTCCTCATGTACCCTTTTCATCATCATTTAGTTATCAAGACAGGTTTTCATATCATGTCATACAATCCCAAAATGGATTGTTGAACAAAATATATTTAATATTGCATAATAATGCACATGCGAGATTTTTTTATATAGAAAAGGGAGGCAAACAAGCAAGTGGCACATGTCATGGTAAGTGATTACCGCCGCCCATGAAAATCTTCAATACTAGAGGAATAGCAGATGCATTGATAATTAGAATATTCTTACATCAAAAATGATGTGTTTAGAAGTAATCCAGGTCATAGAAATTATTACATGTATTGTATTATTGAAGTATGCTGATGGAAAAATCCTATGGCTAAATGGCCTAAAAAGCTGATGGAAAATTTGATTAGGGGTAAGTCGCATTCCATCTTAGTCCTAGTGGGTGACAAATACACCTGTAAATTTCTGTTTGAAATTGTTTGCAGGTATTCATTGGCTGCAGTAGCCACTTACTATTAGACTGATTATTACACCACAATTGTATAGAAAATGGTACCTTCAGTACTGTAGCATTATTGTTTTGGTAAATCTATGGTCTATATAACAATTTATATGCAGTGCCATAAATTGATCCATTCTGTTTCATTCTATTTTGTTGTTAAATATAATTTTTTTTTTTTGAATACCCCTTCAGGAATAATGTGTACAGAAAAATAATGAAATTCTTTTAGTATGATGAAAAGGTATACAATACTCCCTACTGAGTAATGCATATTGTTGGACATTATCATGATAATGATAAAGTACTAATGTAAAATTATTTAAGCACAATTAGAATATGAGTAAGATACAACTTCTTTGAAGTTAAGTTGACCTAGTCAACAGAATTTCTTAGTCATATAATAAATATGTCAACATTGATAAGATTAGGTGAGTACAGATAAGAGTTCTTTGAAAAGGGAGATACAATTATCGTTAGGGTTGTGACAGGAATTACGTAAGAAACATAAGAAACTAAGCAATGAGTAAAATATTTTACATGTGCTGTAATATGTCATGAGTTGTAGTCATGAATGAAAATCAAATATGAAAACAAAATAATATTTAAGAATTTTCCCCCAAATGCAGATTGGCTAAAAACACTCTTAAAATGAGATATTTTTTCTTAGCAGGGAAATATTCATAAAGCAGTATCATAACTATAGTGTATGTATATATGTATGTATATATATATATATATATATATATATATATATATATATATATATATATCATATATATATATATATATATATATATATATATCATAACTATAGTGTATGTATATATATATATCATAACTATAGTGTATGTATATATGTATATATATATATATATATATATATATATATATATATATATATATATATATATATATATATATATATATATATATATATATACATATACATATATACATACACTATAGTTATGATACTGTATTGTTACCTCAACATAATATCTGTGGAAAAACATATTTCTGAAAACCATGTACACTTATGACAATTGCTTCACTTGCAGGTGAAACTGCAGAGCACAGCTAGTCACTTCTAATAATTTTGTAAGCTATTTATGAATTACAATTTCAACATCATGCAAGACAATGCTTCTGGAAAGCCTTTTAAGTATTTCATTTTAATATTATGCAAGGTGTTGGGTATCTTAGTTAATTATGTAATTTGTCATATAACATATATATTTGAGCCCCATTTTAGCCAATATTTTAATTTTAAATAGAAATCATTATTAGTAACAATCTCCATTGAAGATGAAAAATTAATATTTTATGATCTAAAGTGTTGATCTATAGATCAAAAATTATAATTTTCATTCAGAAAATTGTCTTATGGTTTCACACTATTTACATAATTTAGATAACTGATTTTATACAGTTACCTTAGTACAAGCTTATCCATCACTACAACATTATCTTATTTCATGCTTTTCATTCATAAATTTGGTACTGAGAATCTTGCAAATCTTGTGAGAAATTTAGTATTGAGAGCTTGCAATCAACCTTATTAATACGTTTTTAACATAACTTTTTTAGAGGATTTTTTTTTTACTTTATAATATGATTGCTTTCAAAAAACAAATTAGGTAGAGGATGATATAATAAAATAAATTACTCAACTTAGATTTATGAACAATAGTGAGTTCCTAAATGGTAAATAATGGTGATTTATATTATGTATTTTTTATGTTTTGATAGTGATCAATTAATAAAATTAGTGTTGTTAATATGTCATGAAACTGTTGAACTGCTAATATTAATTACCTCTGATCCCATGCTTGTTGAGAACATGGCCTCCAGCTTGTTTGTGCCACAGTGTGATTGTCCAATTTGAGAACGGCCATAATTTCATTACTAGTATCTTCTTTAATGCTATAAGTGTACTTCATTGAATTTCGAATTGTTACTCCCTTCACAAATGACTTCAAATCAGAAGGGCTGGCTAATGGGTCTCTTCGGCTACGGCCAGGGACATCTTCTAGTAGATCTTGACAACCCATCAATCTTACCTCAAGTGTTCCAGTAACTTGAACACATGGACTAATCATTGGAGTTGGTGATAAGAACTGAGCTCTTGCACCACTTCCTAAAGATAAACTAACATATCCAGGACTTGAACCTGTACTACGAAGCTCATGTCCTAATTCAATAAATGCCGGACATTCCACAGGCAGTTCTTGTCGCCTAAAGTCCAGAGACAGGCGTAGCAAATCTAACTTTTGAGTTGATTCTAAAAGACTTGTCTGAGCTTCCTGCAGAGCTTTTTTATCAGTTATTTTTTTATCACTTTGTAATAATCGAATAGCATTTTTAGATCCTTCTACTACAGCTGCCTCTATGCGTAAACGATTCCTCAAGTCAGCTATTCTTTCATCAAGTAATGGATCTACACCACTGTCTGTTGTTCGACCATCACCATTTGCATTATCCTCTTTTTGCTGTTTACTCATTTTAGAAATGCGCAATTTAAGGTATTCAATTTTATCTTTGGAATCTGCCAGCATCTGATGTGCCTCAGCTAAAAGCTTTTTATCACGAGATTGATTGCTACTGCTTATACTCTGTATCATATTCTCAGCACCTTGCTTTACTTTAAGCTCAATGTTCAACTGTTTTTCAAGTGAGGCCAATTTGCGATCTGCTGTTCCTTCGCCCAGTTGTCGCTGTTGTTGCGCCGCCTCCGAGGCCAGAATGATTTCTTCATCATATGATAAGTCTTCAGGAGAGGTCGGAGTAGACTGGCCACGAGACAGGAGTAACTGAGACTCCAATTCTTGTAGATCAGATTTGAGTTCATTTAATTTTAAATTTGCTTCTTTTACAATATTTGCGACATCGGCAAGTGATCTACGATCGGTAGCTACTTCGCGCAGTTTTTCAGCTCCTTCTTTAATTTTCAACTCTTTGCGTATTTCTCTACGTATGACATCCTTGAGTTCCTCCAATTTAGATGGCAAAGCTATTTCTGGAATACATTCCGTCTTAATTCCGTATTTGATACCCAATTCATAGAGGACAGGGTGTCGAATATAATCGCTGTGATAATAACCTGGCTCTGCCATAATTGAGGATGCACAGAGTAACGTCAGTATAACATAATTATGTGAGAAAATATCGTAACTATTGCTTCTTGATCACAAAACGTACAGAAGAATATGGCGTATGCTAATACTTATTATTTGTACTGTTATATAGGAAATCATGATGCTAATGCGTCAAATATGAAAAAGACATTTGCTAAATTAAACTACAAAACAACACAATTTACAAACAAGATGTTCGGTCAACGAAATCAACGAAACGATGAAACCAAAGATGAAGAAATCTTACCGACCTACTCTATACTCTACCATTAAACCATAGATTTACATGACGTAACCCACAGATCTAATCAACATTTCTCTACGGATGCCTCAACATTTTGTCTTTAGCAGTTTAAATACATGGACCATGTACATAGATTAAATGCTTTATTTACAGAAACAATGATGTTAATATTTACAGTACTTATTACCTAAAAACTACCAAGAACGCTGGCTGCATTTCAACGTTGAATAGCTAGATTTAACCATTGAGCGAAAAAAAACTTGCCCTCTTGTCGCCAGCGGCTACGATCAGTCACAGATACATTTTCTTTAGAAACTGCATCGCGCGGACCCCACGGTCTCTACGGCAATTGGAACAATTATATAGTCTTCTTTCAAGGACTCATTAGTAAGACCATGTAGTGATATAAAAATTCTATTTATAGTTTAACTATGGATTCACCGAAGAACAGAGTTTTTTGTTTACTTCTTACCTTATTTAGAGTTTTGCTGAGTAGTATGAACATTAGCATCATTCAACATTAATTGATTTTAAAAAGTATCCACACTCTAGCATGCCTACTTTATGGTAGAGAACCAATTTCATGTAAATATTATGTGATATTCTTGTTACAATACCACGAGGAATAGAGCTTAATAATAATATTATATAACATACTGTACTATACATAGGAATAGGGCTATATATAATTCACGATAGCCGAGTGGTTGGGTGGTCGGAATTTCGAGTCAAGAGACCCGAGTTCGATTCCCAGGTGGCAGGCTCGTACTAATAGGTTTTTCAAAAAGTTACGTACGAATTACATCGTTTGCTTAGACAGAAAGATGACGACGCGCTCACCACCTGTCACGTTGTCCCGAAAATATCTTCGGTGGAAGGTGGGTCGAAGGGACTTAATTATCTAGACTAGACCTCTGTCTACCCCTGTATTGGGAATTGCGTGAAGACATTAATTTTATTTTATTTATATAAAATACTATATATGTTTATAGACATATAGTATGTTACATAATTTACATCCTTATAATTCATGCTCGTCGAAAATTGGTGGTATTCGTCACAGGAACCACAAAGAATATTTTAAATCTCATTTGCAAAAGTGGCTCAATCTAACTCAACTCCTTAGTTTACAGTTCACATATATACAGTACACGGATACCTAGACGTGCATGTATGAAGAAGATGATGAATCTGAAAGAAGCGAAAGAAGTATGTAGGGATCGTGACACTTGGCGATCTGTTCTCTCTGGCTACCCCGTCAGGGATTATGCGTGAAGATAAATAAAAAATAAATATAATAATAATATATATACAGTCGCCACTTATGGCAACGGTGTTGCCATCCATAGTCCACGCACGGTTCCGGCTTTGTATTTGATTACTTGAAATTTCTGGAACGTAGAAGTCAAGCTGTCAAAACGGAAAATGACATTAGCTTAGTTGTCAAAAAACTGTCATTATTATTTATTTCTTGAATACATGGGTCAGTGTTTTGATGGAAAATAATGCCAGTTAAAGTTGATATAACTCCACCGCCCCCAGCAAACTCTAAACAACCCGGTGTGACAAAATCTCTTCTTTACAACGGTTCCAAATTTCAGGGCCATCAAGCATCCAAAGGGAATTCATATGAAGTTGAAGTAGTTTTACAGGTTAGTATTCAAAAACAAAGTACGCAAATAGTAATTATTATTTAGATACAGCGCCTAAATATAATATAATATTTCCAGTCGATATTATTGTGTATATCTTATCAAAAAGTAGAGCAATATTTTATATGTTGTGAAATTATCTATGAATATAGAAATAAATTATTTTGCATTTTTTGCTTAACCTCGGACTTTTGCAGCATGTTGACGAGGAAAATTCGTATCTGTGCGGCTACCTTAAAATTAAAGGACTTACAGAAGAATTTCCAACACTTACAACATTTTTCGATGGTGAGATTATTTCCGCCAAGTATCCCTTTCTTACACGGAAATGGGACGCTGATGAGGACGTTGACAGGAAACATTGGGTGAGTCTGTATACTCCACTCAAATATTTATTGTAATATATTATATTACTTTATGTGAAATAACAGAAAAGATAGGTAGCCTTTATTTACTTATATGTATGTCATATGATTGTGTCATATGATTTTGATGATGAGATACAAGTTTTTTGTTATCAGTACGTAAGTTTTTCTGAGTAATTCTTTGCAGGGCACAAGATTCTCATTGCATTCTCTCTGCATTTTTCCTTTGTCTGGTAATTGTTACAATATGGTAATGCTGCTATCTGCGTCTACATAATGTATGAAGTGTTATACTATTCTGACACTGATACTATATTATTACAAACTACTACTTCATTACTACAAAAATTAATTTCATTGTATTTTATTTTCAGAGTAAGTTTGACTTGTTTGTACCATATTTGAAGACATTTAATTCAGATTCATTTGACTATGACTCTCTTGCCAAAGCTGATTATGTATTTATGAGGTGGAAAGAACATTTCTTAGTGCCAGATCATACAATAAAGGATATTAATGGTGCTTCATTTGCTGGGTTCTATTATATATGTTTTCATAAATCTGCAGCTACTATAGAAGGTTACTATTACCACAGGAGTTCTGAATGGTAAGCAATATAAAATTTTTGAAGACTTCTGAAATTTATAGTAACCATCACTGGTGAAACAATTTTTTTTATATAAATTAAAAGATAAGATGTTATTGAATGTGCTGCAACAAATATTATAATTTTTATACATATATAAAAATTAATATGTAACATTTAAAGAAAGAAAAACAGAATTCTTCTTAAATGTATGTACATATAGAATAGGTAATGTCTTAAAATTTGAATTTAGAACATTGCCAAAGAAAGGTTTTCATTGGTGAATAATAAATACTTAGTTACGCAAAATATGTGCTAGGTCGTGGAGTTGTGGACATCGGCGTATCTAATCTAATCTAATACTTAGTTTTATTTTGAAGTGTTTGTTTCATAATGACTAAACCATGTTAAATAATTCTAAAATAAAAATCAAAATTAAGAATAATGTCTATGAGAGACCAAACACAGTCAAAGTACCTATTACTTTGACTGTGTTTGGTCTCTCATAGACATTATTCTTAATTTTGATTTTTATTTTAGATTCATAAACCAAAAAAGCTTAAATCAAATATTTGTTGCAACTCTTCTTTAAGTATTTAAAATTTAAGTCTTAAAAAGTATTTTCAGGTATTGTAATTAAGTAAAAATAAACCAAAATAATCATATGGTATTGATTTTCTATTTGAAATGATATATCACATTAAACTTTTTTTAACATTTCCATAAGTTTTACTTGCTTTTATTTTTTATGATTTTATTGCTTTTTAATATAAATAGTTTTCTTTAGTTGCTGCCATATTGAGCATTAAATAATTTTCAGGTACCAATCTTTGACTTTAAGCCATGTTCCAGAACACAGTATCCAAATTTATGAGTTCAGATGAAATCACAATACGAAAACTTTGATATTTGGATGGATATTTGTTTCCAATAGTACTTACTTATTTTTAAGTTGTAATTTTTGATATCTCAGAAAAGACAAAACTTCCATTGTTATGTTTATGTTAAAATAAAAAAGAATAGAAGTTTAATGTTTAAAAAGAGATTATTCTTGGAACAAAGAGATCCACCACTTAATTCAGATACGTTTTTATTTACAATAATTGAAATTGTTCTTGCATATGCTTCAGTTTTAAGCACTCAGTGATTCATGACATGATGAAGAAATATAAATTATATTGCTTTGATGTGTGCAAGAATATGAAATTTAGTGCAATTTGTAGTTTAATGTACAATATCTCTTGAAACTAGACAGGTGAAATTATGTCATGCTGTAATATTATATTTATCAACTTATTTCTGGTTTTAACCAGTCATTTTAACCATATCCTCTTTTTCAAACTACAATAATTATATTAGTGTAAAATTTTTTATGTCATCAAAATGTTTTAAGTATTTTTATTGTGATATTTTGTACAAAATATTTACTTGTAAGTAAAATAATATGCATAGATTTTCTAAAATTTTGGTGACATTTAAAATTAATAATATCTAATATTTTTTATGTGATGATTGTTTTCCAACATTGTGTTAAATAAGTTAGGCAGAAACTTTTCTAATATTTGGAAAATATATGTACCATTACATCACCTAGGTATAACAAATTTATTATTTTTACTCCCTGATATGTTATAAAGTTATAATAGTATTTTTTGTTGTAATGAACAAGTCATGATTTGATATTTCTATTGTTTTTATTTTGAATTATTTCAGTTGTTTGTAGGAACTAAAGTGTATGCAAGAGCAAAGAATCTCATATAAGATGTGAACAAGAACTTATCATTTATAGAAAATAATAACTCATGCTTTCTCTAGTAAGGATTTTTTTAAATAAAATTTCATGAAAAATCTGGTCTTTCATTTATAATTTAAATAAAAATACATTTAATCATTTCATTTCAATCATTTTAATATAACATTGATATTTACAATAAAATACTGGTGTTGATAATGTTTTAAATATGTATAAATTAATATGCAGGAATAAAAATGTTTTTTAAAAATAGAGCATTCTAATTTTTAAGTGCAAGTTCTCAAGGTTTTGATATGGTTAGTCTTATTCTGTAATATTTGTACAAAAAGGTAATTTCGAAGGTAATTTATTTTTAGGGGCTACAATGTAAGTAGTTTATTTAATAAAAAGTTTGTTTAAATGTTGAGTACATTTAAACAAACTACAGAGTTATAAACAAACAGATTTTCGTAATGTTATATTTGAAAAATGTGACATTTACATCCAAAGTTAATAACACTTGTAGTATAAGTTTTTGTTAAGCTTAACACTCACACACTGGTTTAAAAATATTTAATTTTAAAATTATTACTGTTACACTGATACATCAATTAATAAATCCTAATTAAATGTTAGAAAATGTATTTAACATAATTCAATTTGATATAACATAGAACATCAATCATACTACCGTATAACGTACTGATATTGGAGTTATTCTACTTATGTATTAGAAAAAAATATTCATCTATGCATACTTCTATTTATTAGCATTAAATAATTTTATTATTGTGTTATAGAAACTAAATGCTTAAACTAAACTTTGGTGGGATCATTATATGGGTAATAGTTCGGTAATTTATATAAGAATTCAATTTTATTTATTATATAACACTACAATGATCATTTAGTGTTGTACTTACTACACAAAAATATGTAATATGATAATTTGTAATGTTATTATGAAGTTGATATTGAATAAATAATTATAAGCATCTTGTAATGTTAATATACAATCATTAAATATTAAAAAATCTGATACTGGCAAGATTTTGTCTAGGGTAGCATAAAATAAATGAATTGAACTTAAAAATAAATTACATTGATAAGACATTAACATGTCATTGAATTATCATAAAGTAAATAGTATGATACATGTACTGTTGTCCTATCAGGTGGGTTAAATTATTTCAATACTAATTTCTGATTATAAATGTATTTAAATAAAAAATATTATATCTACTTATACACTGAAATAGTAAAAAATATACGGCCGCAGTTTTACCTACAATAAGTACCTATTGATTACAATTTTGATTAATATATGAGGCAAGCCAGTGCCGGTTACATTATACGACATCTAGAGACAACACGTAAAATATTTGCATTAAGGTACCTTGGACTAATTCACAACAATGAATAAGAAGCAAGAAAAATATACATCGAAAAAATAGCTATAAATTAATAATCATTGATACAACAATTTACATAATACAAAACAACGATAATACTATTAGAACATATTTAGTAGCAAAATAAAACGCTTAATTAGAAAATATTTACAAGAACTTATATTACTAACAAAATAATTAACTATGACTGTAATATTTGGCTTTGAAATAAATAGGCTAATATATTGAAAGCTATGGATGAAGGTGACAAGGTTTCTAAAGCTGATCAAAATAGTAATTTTAAATGCATTTTTTTATCCAACAGTATATTTCTAAATAAACATTTCCCATAGCTTCCATTATATGTCGTCGGGTAACATCACTTTTATCTACGATGTTAGGAAAGCAAACTATCTCTTTGATGTGCCTTCGCTGCTAAACCAATGTCTGAGACCAAGTAAACTATAAAGATCTTGGTTGTTAGCATGAGATCTTAATAGACTAGCATTATGACGCGCCACTCTGTGAGGGTACCGATGAAGTCCCGAATACGTTTCTTGCAGACGCGGATACAGTTGAGAATAACCAGCATAAGGGTAGCCATGAGATCTATAGTTGTGGGGATATGAATGATGATGGCGCCTTGGATTCTCGTGCATTGCGTATACTCCGCCGACGTGTTTTTGCCCCGGCCAATAATCTTGCAAATGTTTAAACGGATAATTTGGAGGTGGGGATCGTACGTGTTGATTTGGCCACGAATATCGGTAATAAATATTGGATTGATAGTTAGGTTTTTCGTCGTTTAAGGTTTGTTCTTTAGTTTTAATAAGTGCGGAAACATTGTCGGTTGGCTTTGGTCTGTTACGTCGGTATTGAAGTTTTGTGCGTGTGCCTAAAATACTATCTTCTTTAAACGAGTTATTTTTATCCTTTGTAAAATTATCGTCAGTTGTAACTTCAGCATATCTGCTTATAAGTTTAATAGCTTCACCGATATCCGAGTAATCATGTTCTGGATTCAACTTAGAATTTTCGCCGACTGTTTGTAATACTTGAGTGCTTTCTTGTTTGGTCGCGTTTACCGTTAAGTCAGAACTCATGGTTTGTGTGGTATTAGAGAGATTTATATTCGTCGACAGAGGTTCGCTTGGATTTGTACTTTCAGGCGCTATGTGTACCGATGGCTGATTTTGGAATGAAGTGTCATATATAACGGGGTCGATGTTAACATGTCCAAAAACTTCTTCCTTTTGTCCAACTTCTGTCGAATTTAGTGATTCGATCTCACTTGAATTAATCATGGGACTGTCACGTTTCGGTTTTTCAGGGTAAGCTAGGAAATTGGTCAGCGCATTATGGCTAACGATATTAGTTCCTTTAAACCCGGTGGTATTGTTGGAGACATCAGATTGCTGCAATTTAAGCAGTTCTAATTCAGCTTCTATGCTGGCGTCATTATTTTGAGTGTTTCCTCCTTTCTTGTCGATTTTTGTATAGTCCTGCCCCTGAAAAATGGCGAATAATGTTACGTTTTTCTATTGTTTGTTACTTGATTAGTTATGATTATGGGAAAGTAAAAGATAATTATGCTAATCAATCTCCTCATTTAATATTTTTTTTGTCTATTTGCCATATTTAACTTATTCACCAGGCAGCACATCTAACAATTCTATACCTGGACAATTAGGTTGTTGTCATTGTACCCATTGAGAATGTCATTCCAGTTTCTTTTTAATGTGATATGAAATCAGTTCCACTGTTCGAATTTCAGAACAGTAATAAATTTATTGATTTTATTTTTTTAACATGCGATCAACAGTTGTTGTGCTGTTTTGTGCCAGAAATGAGCAAACATAGGTAAATCCAGATATTAAGCATTCTCTGCTTACGAATCTGGATTTAGCATTACACTTCCAACTACTGTCCCTAATCTATGTCCAGTAAGACCATTAAATAAGAAGAATGTATGACCATTAAATAAGAACTTTTAACGTGGAAGGTAATAAATTTAAATATTTACCGTATCCGTCACACATCAGAAGTCACGATAGCCGAGTTGTTGGGTGATCGGAATTTCGAGTCGAGAGACCTGAGTTCGATCCCCAGGTGGCAGTACCAATGAGTTTTTAAAAAAAAACTTATGTACTAATTTCATCGTTGGCTTGGACATGAAGGCGGCGACGGGCTCACCACCTGTCACGTTGTCCCGAAAATATCTTCGGTGGAAGGTGGGTCAAAGGGACTTAATTGTCTAGACTTGACCTCTGTCTACCCCTGTATTGGGAATTGCGTGAAGATATTTATATTATTTATTTATTTACCGTATCCGTATGATCCTGTGATTGTAGCGGTGCAGCTTGCGCATCGTATCCGATAGGTATGGATAGCTGGAGAGGACCTGGTTCCTCATCACCGTAGTCGTATTGCACATCGCTGCCACCAGGCGCGGTTGTGAATAACGCATTCAGGTGCTCCAACAGGATACGTTCGTGCTCATCTTTGTCAACTGTTACCACCTGTAAAATCGAGTTATAGTTTAGTCGAATCTGATAAAATAAACACATCTACAAACTAATGGTATGGTAATATTTTTAGCTTGGATCCTCACATTTAGGTACCTAATCAGTATAAAAAGTACATCAGTATAATGTTGCGTTTCGTGCTGGGGGACTGGTGACTTGATAAGTTTAATATCTATTAATTTTACATAGTAAATATGATGTGTTGTACACAACAATATTTATCAATACTGTGTCGTATGCATATATTTAGTTCGATTTATGTTATAATTAATAAATAGATAGATTGTGTGAGTATGTTGAAAGACGTTTTAGAACTTCAACTTTGATAATTTTTCCTCACTTTACATTACCTCTTCAGTATGGACTAAGGATACAAAGCAATAAAACTTCACACTATCGTACGCCGTCTAGTGAGATTGCGACAGATATACAAGAATTAAACAAATTCAACGGAATTTTATGTTAATTACTGCAACAGGTTTTATTCGAAATGCAGTGTCTTAATATCTTAATAAAATCTGACGAAATACACTTTATTAAACTAAGAATTTATAATTATAACTTAATTTCAAGTATATAAGATTATTATCTGCGCTGTGTTATAGATTACGCGGATTAAGCATATAAATATTGTTTAGGTATTTAGGTAATTTTTAAAATTTCTCATCATTATTTACCTGAACGCAGCCGTTTCGGTCTAATCGCTGTCCCTTAGGGCACACAAGCGGTGTGATGAACAAAGATTTGGTGGTAATTCTTCGCGGAGGCGCATTTTGGTTGCCACTTTCGGGACTTTGCAGCCAGGATCGCCAGGCGAGCTCGGCGGCCTGGCGGTCGAGAGTACGCGCCGGAGCCCGAGTTGTCGCCACCGGTTTAGGAATGTCTGTGACTGTTTGCACCTCGGCTTTGACCTCCTCCTGAATCTCCGACTGTACCTCCGCCGCCTTGACCAGTGTACAGGACACCAGTAGTAACGTGATCCACGTGTACCACATCGCTAACACCTGAAAAAGAAAATTATTTGTGATCTTTACTGGAAAATAGAAAACATTACAAATTTCATTGATATGGCCGCGATTTGAACCCGGAGTATCTCACCGGAGACGTCTATCTCACCGGTATAATCAATTACAATACAAATGATTTGTACAAATGAAATGATTTGTCTGTTGCACAGTAGACAGATAAAACAACACTGGGAATTTTAAACTATTGTAAAACAATGTTCTAGGCTGAAGTCCGTATTTTTAAATGTTTCTCATATTTTGTCCCGAAAAATATCTTCGGTGGAAGGTGGGTCAAAGGGACTTAATTGTCTAGACTTGACCTCTGTCTACCCCTGTATTGGGAATTGCGTGAAGATATTTAATTTAATATTTTTTTTTTCTCATATTTTAATACTTTTTAGCTCGAAATAAGACAATTTTTCACTCTGATCACAATTTTCGTTTTATGTAAACAATCGTAATTTCTAAATAATTTATATTTGTGAAGGTCTGATATAAAATGTCTATTTATATGTTTAGATTATTGAACTATGTACATCTATGTTTCTCGATAAACCTGGGATCGTTCATTCTTTTTTATAATCACGTATTTTTCAATACTGTGGTAAACAGAGGTCTAGATATTTTATTTCTTTTGAATCACTTTTATTGAACATGTCTTTGTCACGAATTAAGGACGATTTCAGTTAGCTGAGGATATATGGGATCTCTCCCATCTCTCAGTCTCAAGTGTGCTGGATGAGAGAACCGCCTACCGAAAGTATTCGGTATTCTGGCGAATATCAAAATTTCATCAAATATGTAAAATACCGACAATAATAGTAAATACGAATAATATAGTATCCGATTACTCAACTAACAACTCTTATATTGAGTATAATTGTTTCCTTTAATTTTGAGCAATGCTAGTGCGTAAAAATGTTCTTACTAATAATAAATATCTATTAGATTTAAACACCGGCGAGTACGACCTTGAAAACCTCTTGGCAACAGAAAAGTGAAAGCAACAACACTGAAGCGTCGATTTATTTCATTTTTCGGTTAAAAAAAACAAAAATGTTCCTTACATACAATACATACATTAATTACAAAATTAGTATTTAGATTTAATAACAAAGTGAAGTACTTCATATTATTATTGCAAGAAACAATTTTTTTGTTAATGTAATCGAGAATATTATTGATTATTCTTGTCCAAAAATTTAGTACTTGTAAAATAATATAGTAACTATTTTAAAAACGTGCTCGGGATCGTGTTATTTTTAAACAATGAGAAAATATTTATGAAATATTATTTTTTAAATGTTATAGCTTTTGGGTAAAAAAGTATTTATTAATAATGAACACACTGCGATGGTTTAATTTTAATTCAAAGTGGTCACTTCATTAAAACGGCTAGTTTATACTCGTAATTTAAACGCTATTTACCTCGGGTTTAAACTTTTGGATGACTTCGGAAAGATAATATGCAATAAGATAATATGCAGTTTGAGGACTTTTTGGATAATGTAGTCCACATTATCCAAAAAGTCCTCAAACTTCTTTATACACTAGCAACTAATATGTTAGTAATTATCATATTTTTTTCTTTTGCTTCTAGATACAATGAATTGTTTTTAGATTAAATGACTAATCCAAGAATATGTATTAAAAATAAAGGAAGTTTAGCATCCCAAAACGAATTTGGGGTAACCTTTAAACTGATTCTTGTTTAACGATAATGCAGACGTTATAAATTACGACATGCGTTATTGTATAATGACAATGCTTTCGCGTTGTAAACACTGTTAATTCCCTTGACCCTAGTCATGAGTAAGGCAATATGGATGGCTATTGTACGGTCGGGTAAATATTTTAATTTGCGAAACAAGGACACTGGCTGTTGACCCCGTCGCGATCTATTGGCGGCATCTGGCAATGATCTCCAGGCGCCGACTTCGTTGAAGCGCACGCGCACGCGGAAGCTTTTGGAAGTTGATAACGATTCAATGGTTACTTGATCCAAGTTTATTAAAGACATTGTAATTAAATCTATTTAATATGTTTAGCACAGGTAATTTAATCTATATCACATATAAAATCAAACGTTTTAATGCGACACATATAAAAAACGCAGAAAATGCCAAATCATATGTATATTACGTTTAGGCGCATTATAATCGGCGCGTACTAAATCCTCGAATATTGAACCCTACCTTGACATGTATGCGAGAGCGAGACGACAGTTGCGGAACAGAGGTGCGCGAGCGCAGGGTTGCACACAAATAGCTTTCAACTCAAGTCATGTCGAGTGGTTCTCAGAATATTCGGCGCCTGCTTATGTGGTATAGTATAGATCAAGATTTTACTCCTTTAATGATAAGCTTCAGTTCGCTTCAAGCTCGAGTCAACTGACTCCAGTTAGAAATGTTTATTTATCTTCGTCAAGCATGTGTATGTGTATACACGTACTTTGGTATTGAGATACGTATCTTTTTCCTTTAATTAATACGAATGCGTGAATCAACACATTGAGCAAGTAGGGGAACGTGCATTCCCAACTTTCTATAGTCACAGTCGAGTTCCGCCGCTAACACCCTAACGACAGGTGGGATAAATGCGGTAATGAGGATGACATGGGGTGTCTCGCTTTTTATAGAAAAATCTTTTTTTTGTGTACCAACACACGTAGAGGTAAGATGGAGCATTGGAACTGTGAATATCAATAAAATATAGCCTACAATTCCGTACGTTGGTGACATGTCAAGTATAGCTTTAGCAGTCGGGTTTATAATTTCGTTACGCTTTTGTAGACAAGGTTAACTACAAGTATTACCGGCATCGGGTTGGCGGGAAATGTCCATTGCCATTGTATGGTAATAGCATCGATGGCGTCGAGAAAGTGTTGCTCACCCGCTAACTGGACAAGCACGATGTCGGACAAATTTGCATATTAGGTAACTGCTGTTTGAAGCTCGTGTCTTGCTCAGGATATCGATTTATTGACATAGTGGAGACAGTAATTATATCCGATATTTGTAAATAATTAATAAAAAAATATTTCACATAAGTATAATTAGACCATTAAAATATTGATTAGTCTAACAGACAATCAAGGCCTAATGTATGATAAAGGAAGGACTATACATAAAAATAATTAGATAAGAGAACCTTATACGTTTAATTACTCGGTAGCATTACATGCTACCGCGCCGATGCACAAGCATCGCCTGTAAACGAATATAACTCATGGGTTAGTTTTATTATTCCTACTCTTTGTCATAGGCTGCTCAGCATTAAAGCAATATATTGACGCATATGTAGTTAAATAAATAATAGATTACTTCAAGTGGGCAGTATAATGTGGCATTTATCGTTTAAAGGAAGTACCATGCATCATTGTCGTGTTACGACGTTTTTACAATTTTGTACCGACAATTAAGTGTATGTATTATCCTTCGTATATATAATGTTACTGTATATAAAAAATGCTCATAAGTATATTTGAAAAATTTTATTTTGTTGACAGATATAAAGGAGGCAACCAAAAACTCAACAACTTTCATTAAAACAACTATAGAATATTTATATAACTATATTTTATGGCGGTTGGCAAATACAGGCAAAGAAGCTCGTGTATTATTAAAGGCACCTGTAAAATTATTACCTCAGGATAAAACTCAACAACTTGGTTATAAACAAACTTGATCTTTTGAAATCGCATCACAAAATAAACTTCAACAAATGAGTGAAAATATCTTTATAGAATTTTATGATTTTGAAAACTTTTAATCAGATGAGGAATATTCTTTAGACTAATGAGATGTGTGAAGAGTATTTATAGATATGGGGAGAAACAAGTTAACTTTTCAGAAAGCTTGAAAAATTAAATAACAGATTCAGCACAAAAAACTTAGCGGAGATAAGCGCGTACTTTGTAGAACGTATATGAGACGTTAAAAAATTAAGTAAATACTTAAAAGAAATTACTTATGTCTATCTATAGAAACTTAGGTACAGGAATACCGGCATGTAATTTCAAGTCTCATGTGTCATGAGTCAACCGTTCAAACTAGAACATACAGACTTTTAAATTCTAGTTTTATATATCTCTCAATATATAAAACTAGATAAGTAGTATAAGTCACCCGAGTTCGATCCCCAGGTGTCAGTACCAATGAGTTTTTCAAAAACATATGTACGAATTTCATGGTTGGCTTGGACATAAAGACGACGACGGGCTCACCACGTGTCACGTTGTCCCGAAAATATCTTCGGTGGAAGGTGGGTCAAAAGGACTTAATTGTCCAGACTTGACCTCTGTCTACCCCTGTATTGGGAATTGCGTGAAGATATTTATATTTATTTATTTATTTCAATATAAAGTAATTATTATTAAAATAAATAATTTCATAATAAAAATATTTATGAAAATTAATACACACAAATCTGTGGATTTCAATTACACGATATTATTGTAAATATGTCTAAAATTCACATTCCATCTACATAGCGTGGTATCTTGACTGCTTTGTGTGCTGTTATTTATAATAATAAAAATAATGATTTGGTTTCTGCAGCTGCACGTTTTGTCACTCTCTTGGGTAAGTGTGCCATTGATTGCTATGAGCGACCGCCGACCTAGTGACTAAATAATCTGCGTACCATGTTCCGTTTAAATTTCTAAGGACAAACCATTAAAAATGAATGAAGATAATGTACAAATTAAACGGAAAAGCATATGGCTATTCTTCTACAATTTTTTAATAGGCATTAGTCTTTTATGTTATTGCAATTTTCATTTTAAATAATTTACATTTATAAAGAAATCGAAATCTTTCTAAATTAAGAAATGTTATTGTTGCTTGTGCCAAATAAAATATTCTTTCTTTCTTTCTTTCTTTCTGATTCCAGAACGCATGAAATTTTGAGTAAAATAAAAAGCGACTATTGATAGGTCATTATCTTAATGTAATTTATTATTATTATTATTATTGCATTATCTTAATGTAATAAATTATGTATCCATTTATGCTATATATTATAAGTATTACACATACATATATATGTATGTGTATATGTAAAATAAAAATATAATAATAATAAAAATATAGATATAATTCGTACATAAGTTTTTGAATAACCCATTGGTACAAGCTCTCTGAGAATCGAACTGGGGGTCTATTGACCCAAAATCCATTCGGCTATCGTTACTTTTAAAAGAGGTTTACATAACGGAAATACTAACAAATAGTATTTTCAGGTAGGCATTCAGATTTTGTTGGATATATTCCGCGTAAATCGCCTTCCAGCATTGAAATATAAAACTATTCTGTGATAGCAGCTCCTGGTGGCAATTTGTTGGGACACTCAAATAGACCTAAAACGAGAGAGGACGAGAGAGAGAGAGAGAGTATTAATTATATTAACTATACATAATGTATCCCTAAATAACTTCAATAACAAATCCTAAGCACATGTATAATTATAGTATAGAGAGAACTGCAATATTTGTTATTACTATTGTACTTTGCAAAAACCGGTATATTCCTCGAATAATCGTATAACACATTGTCAACGCAATAGTAAACATGTGGAGTGGAGCGACATCTTTACTTTTTGAACGTCACGGTGAAGTGATTCGATGTCGATTGATGAGGTTTCGAACCATTTTTTTTATCTTTGAGGTTTACTACCTATAATTATCAAATTTTTTTTACTAAAATAAATTCGGCTTCAAATTTGAACTTTTTTATTTTTCGAAAGGTCCATTTGAGTTTTGATTTTACAATTTTTAAAGATTAAAGTGAAATGATTATACATTTTACAAAATGCGACATTTTTTGTAAAATCTATCGCATTTACAGAATATTTTCTGATCTTAATACTCTAAGCGGGAGAGAAGGATTAACACTCTTTCCTTACTGCAGTGCGAATGCGAATTCGCTCGCAAGTTTTGTAAAATAAGTAAGTAAGATGGTGTCAAGTAAGATATGCAATGTAGATCATAAACAAGGTCTATTTCAATAAGAAAATCATTCATTATATTAACATTTAATCGTTCTAAATAAATATTTAAGAAGTTATTGTTATTGAAGTTAGTTACGTTAAGTAAAGTTACATTAAGTATTTTGAATTTTAGTACAAGTAGTTGTCATTATTTTTTATACATGCACGCACTCGCTATTGTACGAGGTTTCATTTATTAGGAATTGATTGAAATGAAAACTTTCCTATCTTTCAAATTAAACTAAGTGAAAAATATTAATAAATTTAATTAAAATCGGTATAAAACAAGCGACATAACATAAAAATTCAGCATATTTTGAATACTTAATTTTTTGGAATATGTTTCTTGTTTCCGTGGGAAATTTCAGATACAAAGTATTTACAAAAATTCTTGGGTAGAAATGCAACAACCTGTCAAAATTTCTATATTAATCTTATTGACTACATTTGACTACATATAGATTCTGTATTTATTTTTATACCATGACATTACGTCATATCATAAAAATAAGCCAATTATTTAATTTCGTTTGAAGAAGAATAGTGGTTTCGATATTGAACTATATTTCGATCAAACGAGTTTATGAGTGAGAAGTTGAACAGGAAATTGCTGTCAGGGTCCTGGATTTGTAAGGGTTCATTCAATTCACGCCCAATTACTAGACGCGTTTCGGAACGGATGGTTTGATATTGTTAATTAACGTGCGAATGTAACTTTTCATTTCAAGTGTTCAATACACGTACAGAATTAAATGCGTTTCGTAATGTATAATGCGATGATTATGGTGCAGTATAGATGAAAGTTTAAACGACTAGATTAATAAACTGGAATCAGCAGTACTAGAGTGTACGTCTGCTTGCAGAGGTTCTAAGATAAAACGGTTGTGACGGAACGGTTGTGACGGAAATAGATAAATTTTTGTAATTTGTTACGTATTTTAATATTCAACTAAATAATTAAGGCCACTGTAAAGTATAGGATAAAGTGAGAGATTTTGTTGACTGCGGTTTCATGGTCATCATAACAGGCGCGACTACGCCGAACGCGCGGACAATCAGACCTTTAAAGGTTACCTGATCGGAGCGACTTGTTTTAATGATGAATTTATCTCAGTGCTTAAAAAATTTCGCTGATACACATTTTCGTGAATACTGGTGTTGTTTAACTCGAGCGACTGTGAAATTTTAGGAATGTCTGACTATGCCTGCGTGCAGATTTTTTTATATCCTTTCTGTCAGTCATTCTGGCATTAAACTTTTTACTACCCTTAAGTACAGCAGTGATTTTTGAGATTATTAAATTAGAAGCCTAGTATTGATTCGAATATAAAAAATTCTTTCCTAAATAATTGAAGTCACGATAGCCGAGTTGTTGGGTGGTCGGAATTTCGAGTCGAGAGACCCGAGTTCGAGCCCCAGGTGGCAGTACCAATGAGTTTTTCAAAAACTTATGTACGAATTTCATCGTTGGCTTGGACATAAAGGCGGCGACGGGCTCACCACCTGTCACGTTGTCCCGAAAATATCTTCGGTGGAAGGTGAGTCAAAGGGACTTAATTGTCTAGACTTGAACTCTGTCTACCCCTGTATTTGGAATTGCGTGAAGATATTATATATTTTTTTTATTTTTAAATATTTGAAAAAATTTAATCATGATTGTTTACAGACATCACAGAATGCATTGCCAGCGGGAAAGAGATTCAATATAGTTGTCTACATTCGATTTCAAATCAAGCTGTCAATTTCTCACATAACTAATATTCGAATACAAAACAAATATATTTTAATAATTATTTTATTTCTATTAAAACTTATAGCCTAATATGTTTTCCCTCTAATTATTCCAACGAACCATTCGAGAGGCGAGGCGTCTGCTTCAATATCTGTATAAAAAATTACAAAAACTTAGAATTTGAAGAGCTAAAAATAAATAGAGTAAAATAATATATATTGCATTATTTATTTATTTGAATCGTTTATTTTAACCAAGTTATTGTAGGTTTAAAAAAACTTTAATTTGTTTGAAACATATGAAAGGATAATATTATACTCTTTTAATATGGAGTATTGTTAATATAGTATACAATATTATAACTTTTGTGTTTGTACATTGTCATGTTCTAGAGATAGGCAAGCTTACCTTGAGGAGAGACGCGCGTCGTCGTGCGCCGGTCACATTATAACGGGCGTCGGCACTCGCCCAGTGCAGCCCTGCAACCAGGAAACGTTTTAATTGAAACTGTCCAATGAGCGCGAAAGCTATTGAGGTCCAACTACACTTAATGGTTGTGTTACGAATGCATGCATCATTTGTTACGTTACTAAACGTTACATATATTTGCGTTCAGGGTTGGCATTTCTAATGTTGAATTGTTTTCTTTATCACAGACGTTTTTTAAAGTGGTTTTATAAAAACCTAAAATTTCTTTCCAGCATTTCCATCTTTTAATAATAAAAGTGCGTTCTCGAGAACATATTTTTGACGATATGAAATATCAAGATAAATTGGAAAAAAAATTAAAAATACATTTAAATATACTCTCGATTTAAATGACGACCTCTGTGGTCGAGTGGCGTAAACTTACGGTTTTCAAGGTGTCGCCATCTCGAGGTCCCGGGTTCAATTCCCGGTCGGGTGAATGTAGAAAAACCACTTTTTAACCACATTTTCTCGGGTCTGGGTGTTTGTGGTGCCTTCATTGTTTCAGATACCACAAGTGCTTTAGTATCTTACATTGGGATCGGAGCAATGTATGTGATGTTGGCCCTATCTATATGTATTTTTTTAAACTCTACAAAAAATTATATAAGAATAAATGAAATAATAAATAAACAAATGAAAGTTTAAAAATAATATTACTAATATTATAAATGTATAAGATGGTTTGGTTTTCATTACCGTCTAAAGGGTGTTAATTGAATTTGGTAGAGGGATAGATTATATCACGTAGTAAGGTTACTTTATCTGGAACAAGAGTTTCTTAGTCTCAAAGGTTTAGCGATTTTATCGTGTGAAAAAGCCGCGGTCAGTCGGTATTACTAAAAATAAATTTAAATATTTCTAAAGAAAATACCCAAAGTCACATGATTTGAAGCTTCATGATAAAGGCAGAAAATTTAAAAGTAAATACCAGTTCTAAAACTTGATAAATTTTTGGTACTTGAACAAACAAAATTTTCTGTTGCTTTTGTATATATTAAACCAACTTAGTTCATAACTAAAACATACATACATCATGGATACACTAAAATTCACAACAATTTATTGGTTAGTGTAATATTTGTGTGTAAGTGGCGACAAAGAGGCAAAAAATATAGAGTCGTTAAGAGATTCTAGAGTCAGAAGAAAGGATTTGGACCAGAATTACATTCCAATCTATAGGAACAAATCGGGTGATAAGGCCTGATCCGTTCTGTTTCTAGATGAATTGACTGGTAGATATAAAAGCCCGTTTCAAATATACTGGTCACTATAGTGAGTTGGAAACCTCTGCTTCCGTGAACAGGCATATGTGCTTAGAATATTTTTGGTGCTTTGATGAATGTAATCACTTTACGAAGGTATGGATGTATTATTTTACTTACAAATGTATTTGCATCATATAGCAAAATAATAAACATTATTAATGGAAGAAAGCTCTAAGTAATAAATATACTTAATATTGCATGTAAATTGAAATATAATTTAATACATATAATGTTTTTTGTCCTTTTATTTATATCCTGGTCTCATGTCCTACAGACATGGTTCGTTGGTAACGCTTTCTAGTAATATTTGTGATGTGGTTGTGCAGAATGTTGTGGTGCAACATTGTCGGTGCGTCTGCGATGGCATACAAACTGTATGAAAGTGGACCGGCCAAGCCCACTCGTAGAGGCCGAAACTAACGAGCGCTAGTGAAAAACTAAAATTCCCTTGTGTATGTAATGAGTAATTATCTATCTATTAGTTTAATTGACACTTCACGGAATATGCAGTATATGTATCAAAACTATGCTTCGAATTTACAAGGTTACTAAGGCATACAATGTAGATGCGATGCCCATCAACTATTCTTTTTATTTAAACTTTTCGGACCTGCGTTAATTTGTTATTATAATATGTTTCATCGCAAACCATTTAATTAAAAATTAAAACTTCCAGTGCATTGGGAAACTGTTTAATTCCCACAATTTCTGGTCCAAATCCTTTAAAACCGCAGAAAAAGACTTTGCTAAGCAGTGGTAAATTTTGTTGACATTTTACAGCAAATCTTACATCCATAGCTAATTACAATCTTGTGGACAGTGAGATTGCAAAAGTAACACTATGAAAATATTTTTTCGATTGAATAAGCTTCCACATTTGTCTGCTTTTCCAAAAAAAATCTTGCTAAATCTTATAAACTAATATCTATAAGAACTAAACCTAACTGCTCACTGTTCCAATTTATCACCTACTCTGTCTGGAGTATAAAAAGATTATCCTCATAAAGCTTGATAGATTTTTCAGGAATAAACCGATTTACGTAAAATACTTTCCCTGCTAATGGTTATATAAATTTCAATATTTGTAGAGGTGTTTATTTTTAAAATCATTATAAATTAATTTTCTTTTAAAGTAAGCGTTTATTGTAAAAGAAAAAAAATCAGAAAACCATAAATGGCAGCGTAACAAAACACAAAAGAATATCCAGTACAAAGAGATTAGCCGTCAGTTAGTAGACAAAGAGAATGTCAATATTGGTTTGTATGGACGATAAACATTGGACGTCTCAGGCGATCGGCTCCCAAGAATCTGACTACAACCTGGTATTCATTTCATGCAAAATAAAGCGATGATTCGAGATTATTTCAGGAACTGTGTTGTTTTAGTATTAAATAGCTAATTGAGTTTCTTAGTTGATCTTTCATTACTTGTCTAAAAAGCGAATGTACGAAATGTTAATCAAAGCGCCATTAATTATTTAATTCAGTTAACGATATTTCCGTTAACGTTATTGAGTATGGTTACATTTTGTGACAGAGTGTGTGTAAAGTGGAATTATTACTGAATTGAATTAATAAAACTGTACATAGAACATAATTTTTTATGACGTTATAAACATACGTAAAAGGTTCTTGCTGTCCTTGTGTTTATGTTTAGTAAGCTTACTAAGTTACGTTTTTACTGTTTATAATGCCAGCAAAATAATATAGAACATGGGGTGTGTCCCGCAGAGTGCCACGATGAGTGCTTCATTGAACTTCAATATTGTATTATATCCTACCTTTAAACACGTCATTTACTTTGGAAAAGTCGAGAAGCTATTAACATTGAATTTCTTGTCTAGTATTATAGAAGTATTATAAAATGGAAAATTTAAGTTACCAGGCATAAAAGTTTTAAGTGTGTAAATCGACATATGTGTATTGTGAAATGATACTCGTATACCGATTTCACAATATTTACAATATTATTTACAATTCTTGATTTGTTTTAAATCGTTTGGCGTAGCAGTCGTCGTATAAGCCGAGCCGAACACACATTCACTATGAATGCACGAAGAAATAATGACTTTTGACTTCACCTCGGCGTAATTAAAAATATATATATATATATATATATATATATGTATATATATATATATATATATATATATATATATATATATATATATATATATATATATATATATATATATATACATATATATATATATATATATATATATATATATATATATATATATATATATATATACATATATATATATATATATATATATATATATATATATATATATACATATATATATATATATATATATATATATATATATATATATATATATATATATATATATATAAGTATGTAAGAAAAGCATTATTCTCAAGCATAAGGCGTGAATACAAAACCGTTCAAATTTGAACATGTTCATGAAACAAAAAAGCAGATATAAATTATTACTCATTGCTCTATATTGTTATTCTCATTGTTTTATATTAATTAATAATAATTTCTGGTAGGTTTAATGCGGCTGAGTTCACCGTTGAATTTTAAAGGAAATGATAATAAATATTAAGCGAGTGTTTTTTGTAAAACTTATTATGGGAATGCTTTTTATTAGAAATTATTTATATTTTATAATACAATTATCTAATATAATTGCATAGTCGAAATTATCTATAATTTTCTAATTGATAGGCTGCTTTATTATTAATCTTTTATTAAAATAGTATTAACACAAGCGCAATGAATGATTTATTTACTTTAAACTAAACCATATAATGCGTATAAACTTTATTATATTTTTACACGATTTCGCACGAGACATATCAATTGACTTTTGATCCCATAAAGGCTTATCATTTAATTAAACATTTTTTTGTTATTAATGGTGTCTTGAACCCGCAGTAAGTATTTATGCAAGGCCGTCGTATGATACCTGCGGCACCGAATTGTCATGTAATTACGATTCTTATTTTTTATGATATATACAATTACAATTAGTGCCTTCTTGAATTAGTAAATTTTAATGAGAATCTGACCACTCTGTCTATTTTTCGATTCTTATCTTTATGATATATACAATTACAAATAGTTCCTTCTTGAATTAGTAAATTTTAATGAGAATCTGACCACTCTGTCTATAAAGACATAGCATTGGAACAAAATTGTAACGAAAAATATTTTTTATATACTGCACTGAAGATATGAGATTTGTTTTAATAGATTGCCATGTCAATCGTTATTATTGTCAGACAATAACAACTACATTGTGACAAATGCACACAAAAAATGTTCAACACATAATGCACACAACACATACATACAAAAAATGACATTCTGTCCGTTGTCATCTTTTTTGTCACACTTATTTATTAATTTTAATTACAGAAACCGTAGCCAGGTTTGCCAGTGATATTTTCAAGGCTTTTCTCTCTTACCATAGCCACGGGATCCACGGCATATATCAATCATATTTTTTATCTTTACACATTTAGTTCTTTCAACTCACATTTCTATTCTAGAAGTATATCGTTTACATTAATATAAATATGTTGCAATTACACTTTGAATAGAAATTATTGATTAAAATTCACTAATTTCAACGAGTACTTTTTCAATTTTAATTTATTTCATTTTTGCTAACGTATATTTTAAAATATATATATATATATATATATATATATATATATATATATATATATATATATATATATATATATATATATATATATATATATATATATATATATATATATATATATATATATATATATATATATATATATATATATATATATAATAAAGTTTATACGCATTATATGGGTTATTTTTTCTAAGGTAGTGCACTCACAAATATTGCCAAATATAAAAGGGAGTACTTTATTGCAGATGGGAATTAAGTCATATGTTTACGAGTATTGTTTTCACAAGTATCATGACCTACTTGATGAGACAGTGATCTATTAGAATCGTTTGCATTTGTAGGTTACTGCGGCAAAAAGATATTTCGTATGTCTCTTTTCAATGTGTAACCATCAGAAAAAAAATATTAAATTTTCTTAAACGAAAGTGACAGAGACAGGCGGTAGCTTCTGCTGCGAATGTGTGTAATGGGCCAACTTGACAGAAGCAGGATCACGGCCTTGCAGATTAACGACATGAAGAAGAGGCATTGTGTGCTTCTGCGTTCCGTACGATGAGTTATTCGCTTTTTGAGATAGGCAACGCTTCTGCAAATATCTGATGATATGAGTGCACAAACAGTTGCAATATAAGAAGGACTGTAGGCCTCAGTAGTCATTTACTACTGACAATGATTACTAATTCGATAATTTTTTCTATTTAAAATAGAGCCGAATAGTTGGGAGAAACTGAAATCGTATGAAGAGACTTGAGCTCTATACACACGTGGGTATTTTCGATACTTAATTTTTGTATCATCAGAAACGAGGTGACAAACTGTCCATCTCTCAAGGTGTCCAAAAATAGTTTGTTGAAATATGAGTTGGAAATCCATGTGACAACCTTCCTAAATATAAGTGCATAATGTAATAATTTGCTACCGCGAAACCGTTTCTTTTTCCAATCCATTATAAAATTAATTTTTTTATTTATTGTAATCTATTTCATGGATCCCTGACATAAGAACAATTTTATAGAAAATATATCTCAAATCTGTTTTGTACACAATTATACTCACACAATTCAGGTAGATAAAAAGATAACCTTCTCGTAAAAAACGAGAATAAAATTAGGTAGACCGGTGACAGCAGGCAGCAGCTTCTAAGCTAACGAGGTGTCTGCTACTGCGATCGCCAATTTTGTGTACATACATAAACACAATATATGTGTACAATTATTTCTATTTAAGATATTACTTATTTAAGTCACGATAGCCGAGTGGTTGGGTGGTCGGAATTTCGAGTCAATAGACCCGAGTTCAATTCCCAGTTGGTAGGCTCGTACCAATGGGTTTTTCAAAAACTTATGTACGAATATCGTTGGCTTGGACATAAAGACGGCGACGGGCTCACCACCTGTCACGTTGTCCCGAAAATATCTTCGGTGAAAGGTAGGTCGAAGGGACTTAATTGTCTAGACTCGATCTCTGTCTACCCCTGTATTGGGAATTGCGTGAGGATATTTTATTTTTTTTTTGTTTTTTCATTTTTTTTAACTATATTTATTTAAGATATTACGTACTTTATTTGGTTAATTTTATAACTGGATATTGATTACAACGGAAGATAAAATCAATAAAAATCAAGTAAATTTATGGAGCACAACAAAGGCACAGACTTGAACTGTTAAGTATTCATGAAAGTTGCACCAGCGATGTGGTAAGAATGTCAACAGGCGCTGGCGCCGGCATGACATTATATCCACTTATTTGAACGTCGATATCCTAGGTGGTAGTGAGAGTTCCTCTTTTCAAAGCCATGGATAGCAAGTTTGAATCAAGAATCAACATTTCTGTACAATTAATTTAATGCTTACCTATCTAAAATCCTGTATACTAATTAACATATTTAAGGTTTTAAATTACTTTAAATACGTCTTACGACCGTTTACCAAAATGGAATCAAAATCCCCTGAGTAGTCCCGGCCCTCATATCACCATAGCTCAATTCGGACATCCTGACAGGTGATGAGCCAGTAGCCGTCTCAGTGTCTAAGCCAATGACACAAATAAATAAATTGGTAAAACCCGTTGGTACGAGCCATGCACTCGAAATCAAATTCGTGGCTGATTCAGATTCAGTTTACTCAATCACTTGGCCATTCTCACTATCTAAAATATATTCAGAATAAATCATAAACCTATAGAAAATTAATAAAAACTCGTCGAATTGTAGATTACATTTACATACACGTTTGTGGTATGAAATAGCAGTTACCTTCACGGATATTTTACTCGATAAAGTTTCATTATGACAGAAACCGCGTAACGAATCGATTGTGGAGGCTTAGGTTCGTATTTATTTTTAAAAATATGCGATATGAAGCAATTAAAATTATTTAACATCCGTTTCAGTTTTAATGAAAACTGTTGTAAACTCCCGTAGCATACATTTGAAATATTGATATCGTAAATTTTTCAACCCTCAACTATTGTATCGTTAGCATTGACAATAAGATGGCGATAGTCTCAAAACAGTCACGTTTTCCCAAATAAACTTCTGTGAAAAGTGCATCGAAAGGACTTCATCGCCTAGACTTCTTCTGCCTGTATTGGAATTATGTTGCGAGAACATAAAAAACCTCACCAAAAGTCTTGGTAACTAGATGGTAATTAGTCACATTTAGACAAGTATTCATAAAAATAAATATGTATGAGTTTAATCCATGAGTTAAGTACAAACATCGACATTCATCACACACATACATGCTTATGGCGGGATTCGAACTCATACTTCTTAACTCCGAAGCAGCGACATTACAAATGAGCCTATCGAGCCGTCAGATATGGAAAGCGCCTTAATACCTTAATGGGTATTGAAAAATGGCGGAAGAATCATCTCGAAACGTATCAGACCAAAATTGACCATATTTTCGACTGGCAGTATCGTAAGAGGGCCGAGAACTGCGATCGCTAACCCTCTTTTGCTAAGCGTGATGATATAGCAAATCCTTCCTATGGAAGAGGTCCTGCGTAGGATTTTTGCGATGATGTGCCTCTATGTTTGTATGAGTATATATATAATTTCGAGTGTATATAAAATTTTGCGTTCATTTTAGATTACTGAATTTCCCGTATTTACCTTTGAGAACTAAGTATATTCAATTGTATTGTATTTTATATCAACGTAACTGTGAATTCAAAGTAAATGAAAAATTATTTAGTTCTTATGTTATAATATGTTCTTCGGCCATAAAGTTTAAGATAAAGAGATATAACAATATTACTTGTTTCACCCTACGATTTAAGAACATGCGGCTAAACTTATAATATTTAATATAATTATTATTAATGTCACCATATGTTTTAAAGATAAAGTAAGGGAATGTAGCATTGTACCCGCATACACCATATTTTTAGTCTATGTACGAGTACTGTGCTCACGTAAAATATTATCTTCTTACAGTGCTACTCAGCTGCAGGTTGCCTCTCATTGGTCATGAGAAATAATAGTACAAGATTCAAATATTTGAACTGATAACTTCACATTCAATTGAAATATATTTGTTTTATAAAAAAGACCAAAGGAGAATAACATGAAAATTTATTCATTTTTTTTTGCGTGATGCGCACATCCATATCTACGAGTATGAACCTAATCGATAATTAACTTTGTACGAAATAGAAAAATTATTTCATTGTTTTTATTTAGTAGATAGACCTTGACACGTCGACAAACTATGCATTACATACGCGAATAAACTGATGCATAAAAGCTAGATTATTATAATGTGAATGTCGTACTCTCAATATAGAAAAGTAAAAGTGCATTGCGTATGTATTATGTTGCGTTGTATTATGCATTCTGTAATAGCACTCTATTAAGAACTGTTTGCAATGTTTATGTCACCTTCGAAATATCAGATTATGAGCGTTTTTAAAGCTTATCCATTATACACGTCTATTCACAATACTTTATATCAATTTTTTTAAAACATATTAAAACCAAATATTAATTATTGTGAAGATATTACATTACAAATTTATTTTAATTGTTTTATATGAAAAATTAAATCAATTCACAAATCAACAAATAAAATAATAAAAAAAATTGTATATTCAAACGTGTTTTTTTATAAAAAAAAAACAAATTCTGATATGGTATGAGTTCAGCTTACATGAAGTAAAAATAACATGAGTATCGAGTTTTAACGAAGGTCTTATGAACAGATACGAGTATCAATAAAACGGACAATTTCAATAGTTTGCTTTGAATGATTTAATTCAGAGTTAATAATTTTCCAATCGACAAAATGTATCTTTTTTATTTAATATGGTAATTTAATTAAAATGTAACAAAAAGCACAGTAGCTCTTGCACCTTTCACTCGTTAAAAATGAGACCATTATCAATTCCGCCTGCGACCAGGACGTCACGATACAGCATCCGTGATTTATGGCATCCCTTTTCGTATACCAGAATGTACCCGTGTGCTCCCGCTTTTACTTTCTATTTTTTGCGATCAATGAAAGTAATGTACGAGTATATTTGGAACGTATTAAAATTTCAAATTGACTTAATTAGACGTGGGCGGAGCAGTGTTCATGCTTTCACTCATTTTTCAGAAGTTAAATTCTAGTTCAGTGACGTATTCTTGTTGCCCATGTTGTTTGTCGCCAGTATGAATAATTCTATTTAAATTGCGAGTACTTTATAAATTCATCAAGTAACCACAATGTTCAGATATAGTAATTGCGTAAAAAATATAGACGTCCACATGTTCCTGTCTATGAACACCTAACATTTAAGTCCATTATTTTCTCTACTGATTTTCAAATGTTTTAAAGTTAGTTATTATCTTTAATACATACATATTTTGGTGTTGCTTCTGTGCGTATGTTTTCTTACATCTTTAAGCGGATGTGCGTGACTAAATCTGATAGCATTCACCCATTGCGCAAGCATATGGCGTGGTGACATCCTTTTGTAATGGAGATATAGATTTAAGCATTATGTAAATAATTTCACTCAAAAACTTAGAATCGAGATAAAATGTTTATTTTTTACATTTGTTATGTTGTAGATAAGACAAAACTTAGACTGTTTTATTCTTGTTCTAAATAAATTAACCATTCATGAGTTTTTATTGTTTTTTTAATGTGTAACTTCGACTGAGATGCAAAATGCAGTTCAATTTTAATTTCTTATTTCTCTATTTCTACGTTCTTGTTTTGGTTCGGCGGTAGGCTCGCCTCCAGTCACCTTGTCCCAAATAAGCTTCGGTGAGAGGTGGGTCAAAAGAACTTCATCATTCTAGAGCTCTGAGAGCTCTGATTTGAGAGCTAATTGATAAATTAATTTATAATTTTTTAAATTTATTAATTGATTCCACGCAATTGACAAAGACAATAAAAATATATCCCTCTTTCCTTTCTGTTATCAACCAATTTTAATTTGATACAGTATCCATAGACGAGTATTATAATTAAAAACATTGAAAGCAGTATTTTTTCCCGACTATGTGTACATATGAAAATCAAACCCACAATGGATCTACAATAACGAATCATGCGAACAACTTTTTAATCCAATTTTTCGTTAACAAAGCAACTACTTATGTTAGGGTATGAAATTTAATGATGAAAATATCTGTTCATCAGAATACTCCCTTAATAATTATAGCCTGAGCTACAAGGGGAAATAATAAAAACATTGCTACAAAGGTTATATATGAAATATTAATCATATAATATAACATAACTTTCGTGTTAATACACTCGATTTCAATGGTGCTGCTATTAGTGAAATTAGTTAAGGGAACGGCCATTACACGGCAAGTCGTTATCATTAGAAAGAATTAGTTCTAAGAACGTGAGCCATAGCCATATCCATGAATAGTTTTATAGCGCACATTGCATTATGCATCACTTTCTGTAACAAAGCGCTCAATGACATTAATTATAATTAGGTAAGCAGTGGATAAGACTCTAATATTATTTCAAAATGTTATTGACCTGTTTTTTAAGGATATTGTTAATATTTAAACAGCCGTCAGTCAGATAATTTAATTAAAATAATTCATCAAAATATATTTTAGTATTTTAATTAAAATGAGTCAACAATATATATATTGGTCCAATTCCTGACTGGCTATTCACTAAGAAATTAAACTAATAAAAAACGTGAACATTCTTTTCCCGCAAGTTTTTATTCAAGTTCTATTATTTTCCCGAACTCAAATTTTTTTTGGAAAAAGTCTGTCCTACCAGCCAGTTTGATACTGGTGATTTGTTAATGATATTTATATTGTTAATGATATCTTCACGCTATTTTTCATATTGGGTCAGATAGAGGTCTAGACAATAAAGTCCTTTCGACCCACGTTGCACTGAAGCTTATTTGGGACAACGTGACATGTGGTGAGCCTATCGCCGCCTTAGTGTCCAAGCTAATGTTACAATATAATTATGTACATACAGAAAACCGTACGTATACGTAGATAAATTCATATAAACACCATGACTGAATACATTCATTTTCAAATTAACATAAATCGAGTAAAAACGAGTTAAAGTACACATTATTATTTATTTTTTTGTTAGAAGGAATTAAATAATTAATTCTTTATTGACATCTTAATATAGTTGGTAACATTGAGCGTAACTTGTAACTTTATCATGTTATATGAAAAATATATTGAACAACAAAGAAAATACTAAAAATTAAATTTTAAATAAATCTAGCCGGCAGTAGTTATTTATAGCAAAACAAATAAGTTATTTTTAATATGTTTTCAATACAATATTTAATTAGTTTTATTTACATCCATTATTGAACTTTTTAAAGACTGCTTTTAAAAAGTGCTTTTAAAAAGTGAGCAGCCTGTGACTGCCGACTGCAAAACAAAGCCTTTCCTATTTGAGTGAGGTTGCCACGCCTGGTTCGGTACATATTGCTGGTAACCCTAATCAGTTTGAACTCCTGGAACTTAATTTAATCTTTTTTATTCCTAAATTTTCCGACGAATTTCTCCGACGAGCAGGATGGTTGTTTCTCTTCAGCGCCGAGCTTGTGGTAAATTCAACATTTAACTGATTTTATAAATTCGAAATCGAAGGAAGGGAATCGAAGTTTAATCATCCGCGTCTTAGTTTATACTCTCGTTTAGAAAGTTTATTCTTCTTCTTCTTCCTGCCCTTATCCCATGCTATGTGGGGTCGGCACAACATGTCTTCTTCTTCCACTCTCCTCTATTTCCCGTCATGTCAATACTCACTCCTTTCTTTCTCATGTCTTCTTTCACACTTTATTTTTAGAAAGTTTATTCCTTATAAATATATTTCGTAGTTGAACCAAATTCACTTAGCGGCAACAGATGATGTTTTCATAACATGCTTTTTAATTAATCATATTTCTTTTGCATCTAAAAGAGTATTCTCAGAAAATTTAATTAAATATAAGTTTAAAACATTGTGTAACTACTTCGATATTGAGGACTTAGTCGTAGGTAATGACACTAGTGATACGTGACTTCCAAAATATATTTTTAGTACTGCCTAATAGATATAATATAACACGTTACAATTGACAGTACAAAAACACTTATGATAAAATAATAGGCGTCATGTCTGAAGATAAAGTAATGAACTTGGTAATTTTAGAACTAGTGGTGCCATGGTAATACCCTGAACCCAATAATGTTAAACGACGTTTTTAGGTCGACAGAATATTGATATTGCTTTGAACATCTGAATAGAGAAGAATGATGTTATTAGAAAGAATGATGAGTTAGAAAATTTAATGGGCATAATTGCAGAAAAACTACGTAGTCATATATTTTTTTTTAATTCCGAAAACATAATGACCTTACTCCCTGTTACATTACTCGCATGAAGAAAAGGAGTGGTATATTCTTATGTTGTTACCATATGATCAGTTTTATCCAATAAAATAGTATACTTATATTATGGCAAGACTACACTTAATAGGAAAAATCAATGAAAGAAGGATTTTTTTAAATAAATAAAGTTAAAAAGGGGATTAAATAAACTGGTTTTAGAAAAAAGTAATGGTTTCGCTTTGTCATATTAGTATTTTCTTAGCCTAAGTCAGACATTTTATTAGTAGAAAATCATTGCCTTCTGTCATTTTCTAGGTTTGTGGAACACAAAACCAATTTCGTTCTATACCCGTTGAAAATCAACATAACTTGTTTATGAATTTTATTTAACGAACAGAAGCGAAAATACACACCGTGGTGTAGCAGAGGTAACTGTCACAGTACGCATTTAATATTATTAGAAGTTTTACGTTGATATCCGAGCATTTCATATTTTTGGCAAGTATCCATGGTAATGAGGACGTAGGTAGTTGTAACATATAATAATTTTAATATGTAGTTTGTTCTTTTACGCAGCTAATAATATAAAATACTATACTAACAACGGATTTTTCTGTTTTATAGATATTCTGGATATTAAATTACCCAAAATGAAAACGATCTTGATGGTGAAAGCGAAAGGTATTTTTAAACAGATAATTTTCCAGGAAAGGCAATCTTTAAATTCATTGACGATGGTTGTTAAGCGCGATAACACATGCCAGCGGTTTTTTTGATATTTAGTGTCCGCGTAAGAATTATTTTTTCATCCGGAACTGTAAATGTCGATACTCCGATTTGAATGGCCTTTTAATCAGAAATTAATATTTATTCCCCTAAAATAACGTTCATTGTTACAGTTAATAAGTTCAAAAATTAAAAAAACGGCCCAATAGGTAGCTACAGATAGCTGATGAATAGGAGTGCTGGTTGTTTGTAAGTCTATATAAAAATTTAGATATGTAAGTATATATTTACGTCGGTAACTTGCATCGCTGCTTGAACACTATGACTGCGGCAGGTTCACCACCTAACAAAATATTCCAAACTAAGCTATGAAGGAAAATGGGTCCAAAAGGGCTAACATGTCTATAACTCATGACTACCCCTTTTTTGGAAAATTAAAAAGTAAATAAATATTCAGCTGTAATGACAACATGACAAAATTGGATCATGTTTGATCACAATTAATAATTACTCTTCCTTGAAATGCCCCTAGTCTTTTGATGAAACAGCCCTAACTAGTTTAGGTCACTACTGGAACAGCATTAGAACCCGCTTAGTTCTACTATGTACTAAAAAAAGATTATAGACTTTCGATATTACTCAATGCGGGAATACTTAAGAATCTTATACACAAAATTCCTTTCCGCCACACAATAATATTGTGCCGAAATTATACACAGGAATTTGATTAAGTTTTTCCAACCAAAAGAAAAACAATCTAATAGCCATTATCCTTATTGTTTGCTCTGAAACACCTCAGCAATATCTACATTATTGTTGTACTGCCTCCGATCGCCTAGTTCTTCATTAAACTCGGACAATCACCATTGTTTGTATTGGTATTTTGTTAGGAAGCAAAAAAGACCGTCGTATTATGAAGTCTACCAATTATTAAAATGATATTCTTCACCTTTTCAAAATATTAACGTTGCGTTAGTTTGTTAAATATGATTTATCATTTACAAACTATGAACATAAAGGAATGCTTTTTAGTAAACTTATAAAGAACATTCTGAATTGAATCCAACAGATATTAAATATGTGCAAATTTGTATGAATATTTTTTGAACTTTAAAAAAATAGCGCAATATCACATATATTACTTACAGATCCCAAAGTAAGTATCAGACAGCTAGAATATGAAGAGACAATGTAGAAAGAGTGATTTTCTATATTAACCCGTCTTTTTTATATGAACCCTCAGATCTGGCAACATCAAGAAAACCGACTTGTACGCCGCTCGTCATAAAAATAACTGTTGTAAATTTTCTTTTTGTTGTAACTTGTTGTGATTGAGGCAAATCACATTTCAAATCAATAGAATAATTTTTGAACAGTTATGTGCTTGTACACGAAACACAGGTGTGTAGAGAACTTTCAAGGCAAGGTTATACGCTAGTCATACTTATTGACAATTGACAAATTTGTCTGCGGAAAAGTGGTTGCGTATAGTGCGGAATATTTATTACATTTGATGTACGTGACTTGACGAGGGTCACTTAGTAACATGTGTATAAGGGTCTGTTAGGAAGTAGATGAAATTTAATGACAGCTTTTTTGTATTTAATATAAATATTCTTTATTATTTTTCTTAAGGGTGAGTCTTTTATTTTGCCGTGGAAGGTGCCACATTGTTATCTATAAAGTGTAATCTATTTTTCAACAAACAGTAGCTTAGATACTAAAACGGTGATATACTCGCAAGCAGTTTACGTTTTCTTATATGAGTTTAGGTGAATAGGAGGTCGAAAGGAATTCATTGTCTTACAGCTGGCTTAGTATTGGAAAAAATCGTAAAATAAAAAAAGAATAAATATTAGTATATTTTGAAAATAACATAAATTTAATCAGGTCATAATTAATTAAATAATAAATGTGCTAGAATTGTTATGCATATTGTTGTTATCTAAAATAGCCGATATCGTCAAAAATGTCAATCACAAAAAAAAACAGAACTATCTCTTCATACGATCACTTAACAGGATGAATGCGTACTACTCATTACACAAATAGCTTAAACGAACTCGATTTCGATTTTGATTACGATATGTGCGGACGAAAAGAGACGTTGCATTCATGTTAAATCCCAAAACAAGCCGAGATTATTTGAGTACTGCACGGAATGTATGCTCTTACGTGCGAGTTCGATGAGAAATGCGGGGAACGGATTATCTGCATGCACTATTAGTATAAGTAACTTAAACATTCTATATTAAAGTATATTACAAACACAGTATGTGTAATGAGTTTTATTAGAAATACAATCTATTGCGATCTAATGCATATACCATAGACATTTTATCATAATTTTTCAACATAATTTCTCTCATACATACATTTCTCTCAGACATCTTATCATAATTTATCTTCTTTATTTATTCGTTTAAACTTTATTTGCACGATTAAAAAAATTACAAAATGGCGTATTAAATGTCTAACGGGATTCTCTACCAGTCTACCATTGGTTTAAGTAGATAATCTAGTGATGGGTGCAAATCACATAATTTAAAAGAAATTTAAAATGAAAAACAAAGTAAAATTACTATAAAATAATAATAAATATAGAACATAATACTTTTACATGAATACAAACAGAATATAACATGAAACCTATAATAAATACATACACAGTAGATAAATATGATATTGATATGTTCTATATACTTAAGAGAGTAATAACAGTTTCTGAAGATTTATTATAAATTTGTAGCATAGGAAGAAATATTGTTTATATTCATTACAAGAAGTTACTACTGCTTCGTTAAGTAATATTCTCAGAGTAAACGTTTAAAGGTGGATTTAGTTCTTGCTCCCTTAAAATTTCCGGGTAAAATGTTCCAGTCTTACTGCATTAGATGTGAAAGGATTGTAAGAGAAGCACTTGCGACAGAGAGGAACATGAAGTGTATATGTAAGCCAAAGGATACTCAGTTTCCCAGTATGGGAAATTGCGTGAAGATATAAAAAAATTGTATATGTGAAAATCATGACGATTAGTACTTGATGACTTGTTGATCCATTAGCTTTATATTCTGTATTAAGGTTTAAACTTTTTCAGCTCTTAAATTTTGATGTCTTAATGAATTTAGTCACGATAGCCGAGTGGATGGGTGGTCGGAATTTCGAGTCGAGAGACCTGAGTTCGATCCTCAAGTGGCAGGCTCGTACCAAAGGGTTTTTTCAAAAACCTATGTACGATTCATATCGTTGGCTTGGACATACAAAACGGCGACAGGCTCACCACCTGTCACGTTGTCCCGAAAATATCTTCGGTGGAAGGTGGGTAAAAGGGACTTAATTGTCTATTGATATTTATATTTACATTTTATTTATTGTATATTAAATTTTGATGAATTTTAGACATCTTATTTTAGGTACCGCAATTAATCAAACCATCTAGAAAAGTTCGCAATACAGCGAGCAACTATGCAGTTGTACGTTTGAAATACAGGAATAACACACACGCTTGTAATAAAATGCAGCTATAGTCGTAGTGCAAAAACTATCAGTGTAATAAACCTTATCTCTGGAATTCAATTAATTTCAATTTTGCTTTGACGGAAACGTTATGCATGATGAATGTTGCTAATGTGATGTGATGTGACATTTGCAATGATTGAATATCGCCGATTCTGTGCTAATTGCAATTAATTTCTAAAATTTTGCATTCATTACATGCTTTATTTTGTATATTAGATATATTGAATTAAAAGGAATCAAGAATTATCAATGCATTTAAAAGTTACGATAGTCGAGTGGTTGGGTGATCGAAGGCTATGGCCATGTAGCAATGGTTTTTTTTTTCAAAACCTATGTACGATTTATATCGTTGGCTTGGACATAAAAGACTTTTGATACAGGCTTACCACATATCACGTCGTTCCAAAAATGTCTTCGGTAGAAGGTGAGTTGAAAGGACTTACATGTCTTAAACTCTGTCTACCCCTATAGTTATATAAATGAATCAACTCTTACGATTTTAATTAGTTTGAAAATTACAATATTTTTCGTTATTTTGTTTCTAAAAAAGTTGTGTAAACTTAATAAGGAAGAATCGTAGTATAGTCATCGTGCCTTCCCTACGTGTCAAGTCGCTTTTTCCTTTGCGTTTGCAATCGCAATTGCAGTGTATTCACCTCAACTGCTTTCCTGTCTCGTTCCGAGCCCATTAAATGCAAGAAAGGTAAATACAAACAGGGGGAAGCTGAAATTGTCCCCAAGGGTACATATTTATACGAACATACCTGTACGTATAAATATATCAATCGTAATTTATTTGTTGAGGACTTTAGCTTTTATATTCTTACAAAATCGCATAGAAAGTTGAACGTCTTTCGTATAATCTTCTTCTTCCTTAACAAGTTGTTTTTATTAGAAATAACATTCTGCTTGCTACTTTGTCCACTCATTACATCAGTCTTTTTTTATAGAAAATGGAGGCAAACGAGCCTGCGGCTCACGTGATGGTCAGTGATTACCGCCACCTATGAACACCCGCAATACCAGAAGCATAATAGATGCGTTGCCGGCCTTAGAGTGCCCCAGAATTGGGGGACGGGAGTGTGTGGGCCTCCGGTTACCTGCACTCACCAGACGAAACGCAGAAGTTTGTTAGACTTCTACTTCGTCGTGGTACTTCCCCGGTCGAGCCGGCCCATTCATGAAACAACATAAGCTGATGCGTGGCTCTACCACTGTTAGAATCTCGCGATATCCTTCAACATTTCAGAGAAAAAATGGCGAAATTACGTTCTCAACCCTACGAATCAAACCAATTTAGCAAAAGCGTGAGGTATATCTCTTACATGTTCATAAGATCTAACTTTCAAATTGAATTGTCTATGTGCATGATTGTAAAGAAGTGATCGTTTTACGAAACTAAACATAGAAATTAAATATGTCAAAATCCAAAAACAAGCGATCTTATTTATTATTTTAGTAGTTAGTAGAACTATGGTGCTGCCAACTTTGTTTTTAAGGTTATATTTTTATTGTTTTCTTTTTCAAGTTTCCGCCGCTTTTTCAATATTTGACATAAATCCATACTATACTGAAAAAAATACCTTTAATACATAGTGCAGTCAATGTAATAACAAATCTCTAGAAGAGGTCGTACATGTCTGAAAGCCAAGGGGATACTGAAGGAGGGTCGCTCATACGGATAAATTTTTGATGCGTCTTTGCAACATGCCTTCGACGTTTTAGTCGTTACTTTATTATGACTATTGTAATAAACGTTCCGTATGTGTTATTCATTCATCTCGAAGGTGTAGTCAATGTCCATATAAGAAAACTCCATGAGAATCTCCTGATCTCCGTAAGTGATAAGATCTATCTGTGATAAAGTCCTACTGCAAGGACTTTACAAGGAGTTTTTTAGAAGTGTTTTAATTTTGGGAGTACTACTTTATAATTGTACAGCTTTTCTGATTCCGCAGATATTTCTGGTATTAGTCATCGCTAAGTGTACCTTCAAAATTTTATCCATCTATATACTGAAATAATAAATGTACTGAAAAGTAAATTAATTTAAAGAAGCAAGCGTTGCAGTGATTCAAAATCTACGTCATTCACAAAATAATAACTTTTTTTAAAACTTAACTCAATGGTTGAATGTCATTACTTCATTACGAAAACAATGAAAAATAGAAAAAAAAGAAATTAAGAAAACAGCAGCAGGATTTGAGATTTTTTTAGTGTACATGATAAATATTTATAGAGATTTGTAACAATTTATGTTTTAAAGAAGATATTTTTTAATTGATTACATTCGCACGACAAAATCAAAATAAAACAGTCGGTTTGACATCATGTGTTGACAAATGCTTGTCAGTAATCGATGATCAGGCGAGACTATTTGGATCTAAGCTAAAACTAGTCATTAATTAAAGCCTTAGAGCTATTAGTTAACAACAGGTTGTCAGGCTAAGCATTAGCTGCTCGTTAACATGCGTACGCTCGCTACTTATCAAAATAGTCTTACTTTCTATAAAAGGAAATCGAAATTATCTCACTACATGGACACATTCCACTTCACTCTCGGCGATTTTGATAATTGACCACCGTAAGTTTTTACTTTTTATCACGCTATTGTAAAATAAATACGATGAGATACACATCACGTGGAATGTATACAGGTTTTTTGTTGTTTATAGAACTTGTTTGGCATAGATGCGCTTATTTGTTATGTTGAGTTGATAAGGATTACCGTTCGTGAGATTCTTCATACGAAAGGTACATCGTCTAAAGAATCAGTCAAGTGACTGATTCATTCAATTGTATTGGACTTCGATCGTTACGGTTTGATGTACCATTTCATATGTTGTTCTATTTACAAAATTGCTCTGAAAACACCAATTAGGGTTAATATATCGTAATCTGTTCCGCATTTATTCGGTGACACACTAAGCCCATGATTGATAACTTTATGGCCTGGACAAGCTTTCTGGACTTCATTGACAGACTGGTTTGAAGAAGTTTATATTCTACTTCTGTGTTTTACATCCGGTTTCTGTGGTTTACAAAAACTATATTTGAAATGTCGTAGTTCATAAATATCTTGAAAAGATGGTATATATATATATATATATATATATATATATATATATATATATATATATATATATATATATATATATATATATATATATATATATATATATATATATATATATATATATATATATATCGAAAATAAGTGTCTGTCGAACATGTTTACAACACGAGGCGAATTAAAGTCGGTTGTTGAGCGCATTCTACTTTTCCGTAGAAGGAGACAGATCTTAGCCCGCTGTTATAAATAGAGGGTCGGGCTGGTCCACAGATGTTAAGTGGACACCAGTTTTAGAAGTGCCCGCGTCTATTTTGAACAAGTGTAAATAAATCTAGCGAGTCACTTTCGTGCGGTTGTCACTTTCATTGCACGCCGCTCGCCTTGTTCCGCCTCTTTTATTACTACTTCACGAGACAAAGAATGTTGTTTTAATACTTTCAATTGTTAACATATTACTTTCCTATTAAAACTTAATTGCATTTTTATGTGTATTTTATTTATGCTTGTGTAAACGTGCATAAATATCATCCTGTTCTGTCATGTAAGCCGGAGAAATTCATAACAAAATTTTAGAGGCATTCAATGCCTAACAATTTAATATTCAGTTGGGGCATGATACATTAGTTATCAATTGTTTAAGTTTAACGATGTTATATTAAATATAGACTTATTTTTTTCGAAGCAATGGTAACAATAAATGCTGACTTGCATTCTTCTCTGGACACCACTAGTTAATATCCTTATGATAGATAAAAATAGATAGGAAAACATCATATACATTGCTCCGATCCTGTTGTAGTTAAACACTTGTGTTATGGAATTAGAAACAACGAATGTATCTTGTGATACAACATCGAGTATTGTCTTGGCCAGATTTATAAAGTGGTTTTCTACATTTACTCATGCGGGAATCGAACCCAGGACATCAGAGTTGGCGAGTCTTTGAATCGGTGTGTGCGCCACTTGGCCACGGAGGCTTTCGTATGATCATATTGAATACGTCACCATGAAATTGACCTGACTTAATCAGAATCACCAGGTTCTTTATGCCTCCTTCCCGTGAAGCTTTTTAGGAAAATAGGGATTTAAAAATGTGCTTCTTTTTTGCTAAAATAACGGAACTATTATTCCAAGTATTCCCCAAAAAGTCGAATCCAATACAACCTATAATGGATTTATGTATATACATATCACTTAGGCGTAATTATAAGTTGTAGTTACTTAAAAACAGTTTAAGGTCTATTATTCAAACATCACATTTTTTTTCGATTTTCAATATAACGAGTGATTGATTATGCTTTATTAAAAAAGAAAGTTGGGATAACACCGATAGAAAAGTGTGGGAAACCCTTTTTTCAACAATTTCTTAAGAAGTCAAGTCGTCGAATTCATATGAGTATGTAATTACATTCTATTAAATTTAAGTAAACTAGGTTTATAGTTTATTACATGTAAATACGCGCACGTGTAAAGAGATTTAATTCCTCGCGTAGTGAGCAAAGTTCAAAATATGAAACATTCGTGGGAATTATACCATCCTAAATTAGGTATTTGATTAGTATCTTGCATTATTGTCTTAAAAATGGACATTTTAATACAGAAACTTTTAAACATAAAACATTTAATTTGCAAATGTAAAAATAATAATATATAATGTAAATATATATAATAATGAAGCAAATGATAAATATTGTAACTTTAGCTATACAGCGATAAAATCCGAAAATCGTTTTATTTTAAATGTAGTATTCGCGTAAATACAAGAAATCATTATATACAGTGTAGTTATAATTCCTCCCCTTTCTTCCCCTGGACTAAGGGAAAAGTCTTGAGTATGCAAGTAGCTACCAAAAGATGACGACGTAACCGTCTCCAAATACCAGACCAATATTAAGCAGACCGATGACATTCATCAGCGTCTAAAGTGGGACGTGTCTGATAGCGCGATCCCCAAGCAACTTGCCAAACGTAGATAACAACGTTTATCCCATGTTCATTATGGAAAACCCTCCTGTACGGAAGTTGCACTATCAGACTATACAGTGGAATTTTATAGGCTATTATTATATAACTTTATATTAATAAAAAAAAGTCCAATGGGTACTAGAAAGAGAGGTAGACCTATAACTCGATGGGAAGATGATATTATGAAACTAACGGGTATGAATTGGATATTAAAAGCGAAAGATAAAGACCGGTGCAAAAATCTGGAGGAGGCCTTCACCCTCACACGAGGGGAGGAAATAATTTAATGAATAATAGTAATAGTCTTATTTATAATATTATATACCATTTCTTTGCAATTTTATACTAAAATAATAAATTAAAAGATAATATATTGTATAAAAGAAATTTATGTAATTATTAAAAAAATATTAATCATCAGGTAATATGTATTATTTAATTTTAGTGCATGAAATAAAAGGCTATTTTATTTTATTTATTTTTATTAAAAAAAAATTTGGAAGTGTAGGAAGGGGAAGATCTAGGCGGACGTTTCGAGACCAAATCAGGGACGTCCTAAAAAGAGGCCAGGTCAAGAGTACCCTAAATCGAAGAATGTATGAAGGGAATAATAAAAGTGGACGACGCGAAACAAGTATGTAAGGATCGTAGCAAGTGGAAAGAAGTGGTCTCTGCCTACCCCTACAGGAAAGAGGCGTGATAATATATAATTTTATAGGCTGTTAAGATCAACTCGTAATACAAACGATTATGGCTTTATAGAAAAGTTTGTTGATAAAATGTATAGATTGATAACAAACCTTAAAAATTGTGATGTTTATGACCTTGTCGCCATCTACTTGAAAATACTTGAATGAATTAAAGAAATATGAAAAACATATGCAATGACTGGATAGAAAATTCAATAAAGACCGGATATCGTGACTTATGTTACCTTTCAAATATTCTTCAACATAAGATACATAAACATTTTAATGTCGATATTTTACCGAACCAATGTGTAATCGAACAGTAATTCCGTCACCTGTTGTGAAATTGTAATTCTCTGCGATGACCTGATATGTCACACATTAAAACAGTAAACAAAAACTTTTTTATATTTTCTGATAAATCTTAAAGCATTTTCCTAATTCTTGATTAGACAGAGATTTTGGCGATCGCAGTAACAAATACCTTATATCTTAGGCGCTGCTGCACGCCATAAATCTGTAGGGCATTTGTTTTGACAGTTTGTACGGCATAAAAACTTTTGATGTTATTATTAGTGGTATATGCAGCATTAGTGTATACAGGATAAGGGACTCTCGTTAGTGCATTATTCTGTAATCCGTAATCTGTTCTGTAACCCGTAATTTAAAAATAATATAACAAATAATATATAATGCAATTAATTGTTGTGAGAGATAACGTATTGGAAGCAATCAATCTAGTTTTCAGTTTGCGGAAGTACAGTTTGCTCTGTGGCTACACTCGTTAGTGTCATCACTTGTCATGATGCATCGATAACCTTCGTTAATATTCATTGAACATTGAAAGTAATGTGCAGAATATTTCAAGTTTCATAAAATTTTTTTAGTAAATATAAGTCAGATATATTCTAATAAAATTTTTATGAACAATTCTTTATTTAGAGAAACAAAATTATGACAATATTTAGAATAATAATTAACTAAAATTTATTATAATTGTAGAGCCCTACTCCTCGTGGCATGGTACCAAGAACTGTTATATGTAATATAAAATAACGTATGATTAGATTATGTCTAATCAGCCGACTAAAAGATGGCGAAAAATACGAATTAGTGGAAGCTACAGAGCCGTGTAATGTTCAGTCATCCATTTAAGTACATATTTGATGGTGATGAAGAGGAAAAGGCTATCGGTCTAGCAATTCTTCACGTGATATGTTATGATATCTATTAAATATTTAATCGAAGTCATCGGGCAAATATTAATTAGTCGACGCGGATTCAAATTTCCTCATCGGGATGTTTGTTAATGTTATTTATATTTACTTTCGAATGTTTGAGATTGTAACATGTTGATTTCTTTGTAAACAATACATTTTAATCGCATTCTCTATGAGAATTGTTGATTGACAAACGTATAACTGTCATAAATAAGAATCATTATACTATACGTTATCGATATTCCCGTGTGTCAGACATACTATTACGTCGACTCAACAAATTCCATAGGCATCAGTCAAAACTATTCTCATGACATTTAATTCCAGTAGAACTGTGTAGGTATAAACTTTGACTAATTATTACCGTATCAATCCATGCCAGTAACAACATAAGGTGTCCGAGGCTACCCAGTAATTAACAAAATTTGAATAATTAATTGATTAGGTGTCTTAAATAGTGTGTACATATGCGATATCGATCTCGATTGTTTTCCAGGATAATTTTAAGGATTTGCTATATGCATATCAAATTTAGAGATTTAAGAATGTCATATTTCTTATATCTCTAAATTTTTTCTCTTTGCATCAATTATAGCGGCATACACTGGGCGCCTTGATTAGATATTAAAAAATTTTAATAGGAATATTGGTGGTGTAAGCGATAAAATATATTCTTTCTACATGACTAATTTTTTACGACATGTAAGACATGAATTTATATTTTTGAGGTATGCCTCGTTAAAAAAACAAGTTTTCAAAGTTGCCGCTTCCGAACACTTGAGATACTTCTACATTCTTTAAAGATGAAACCTATGTATAGTTTTGAGGAGCGTTTTTTGTGGTAAGCAGGTCTTTTACTTGCTTTAAAGTGCACTTAAATTCGTAGTATACAATTTCATATTTCCTTTGCGACAAAAATAAACTAACGCACGCACACAACAAATTTGTTTTTTATTTTATTTTCGATCAATATTGATTACGTAACAATTTAATTTCAAAGATACTAAACGATGTAACTTAAAGTGCGGGTGTGAAGAGCAAAACAAACGTGAACTACACCGTTACCTCACTTCGCGGAATTAAATAAAGAGAAAAAAATGACAACAGGCAACGGTAATCTTTGTTCACTCTGTAAGGTCGAGGCGCCGCGCTCGCGGTACGTCACTGCAATGCGTTCAAGATGTTAGATAGCTCTAATGAGTCTGCAATTAAAATCGAACTGGACCACATCCACGCTACTAGTTTCGAGTCTATTGTGCGAGAAATGGCTCTAATTAAAACGACATATTTAATATACATTGCGTGTTTATACACATTTTGACCCCGGCATTTGATAACGATATTAGCTAGGTCCCAAAGGTGCGGATGTAACTCGCAAAGTGACAATGAAGTGTCAATAATAATAATAACATGCATAAATAAATTAAGAAAAGAACACGTTCTTAATTATCGTCAATATTGGGAATTAAAAAAATTTACTAATTTATGCACAGTTGGGATTTCTTATTTGTTTACTTACTTACTTGACGACCAGTACAAGTTGCATAGGGCTCTTCCTCCTAAATTATTTATTCATAAAGTGTTTTGCTAATAGAAAAATATCGTTCGGATAGAGATTTGTCATAGATATATGTTATTTATTATATGTTAGTTATTGCATTTTGTGTTGGTAGCTATTGCGATTTACAAAACTTTCGGTTAGCGATTACAAGGCTTCGCATATTACGACACTTACGGGAATAAAGGATATGGTAAATTTATAATCCTTCAACTCACGGCAAGGAGGATGTCTTGTGAAATATAATTTCGTAAGCCCACAGTCTTAGACTAGATTTACGTCTAAGAGCGACATATATACTTGGCGACCACACGTTGGGAACAGGCTCCGAATCCTTACCCTCATATTTATCTGATCTATTGTCATCTCATCTTTATTGTTGTATGTATTTCTTCATCTAATATTGTAACACTTATGCGTTATATTTGCGATACTATGAAATCAGCTCATCAAAATTGGACTCGTGGAGATTGTTTCAAATAATATAGAAGACTAAAATTACTATTTCAGTTTTTTTTTTCAATTTCAAGCAGGTAAATATGAGCAAATACTTTCCTGTTAACCCGTCAGTAGCATTTTTGGCACAAATTCATAACTCTCACAAGAAAGGAAAATGGAAAAATCTTCACATCTTAAGGGATTAACATTTTTGGCAAAGATGTTTAAAAAACCGATTATTCTTTTATAGTATATCAATTAACTTGAGAAGGATGCAACGATTTGTGTAAATCAACAATAAATTATACTGACGCTGATAAAAAACATTGTACGATAGTAGGGCCGTCGGGTTTTTAAAAGGGCAATAAATAAAGCGAACTCGGTCGGTTGTCACCTTTAGTGCACTCCGATGGCACAGTTCCCAGTGAAAACAGCTTCGGCTCGTATACACACGAGTTTTGCCTCTCATTATAGTACGTGAGAGACGTGGCGCCGGCAGCGTTATTAATCTCCTATTTACTCAAACCAGTACTGCTTTATCTTTTTGAAGATAGTCTGTTTAAGAAAACTTAGCTCCTTAAAATGGTTTGCTGAAGAAAAAGAAACACGTATTGTTCATAAACAAACGCAGTATCAAACATATAATTGCAAAAGCTTATGTTTGTATAGTCCCTTATTATTTTAAAGATCTAGCATCGGCAATGTTGTAAGTAAAAAGCGCATGGAACATATCTTGATTCTTGATCCTATAAAAGATAATACGAATACAAGTTTTGCTTCCAGGTATTCTCGGTGAACATATAAAACAATGCCGGAGAAAAAGCGACGGGTAATGTATCGCTTTTGTTATGTCCATGCATTGGAGACGGAAGGCGGGAACCGTGGGAGAGAACGCGGGAACCGACCTGCTCCGCCGCGGGAAAATCTCATTCTGTATTTTGTTCACATGGTCGAAGTTATAAAAACTAAATCTCATTAGGCGATACGTTTTCACATCTATTGATTGAGCAGTGATGTACAACACTTTAATGGTTGTGTATTATTATTGATAACCTTTAACTACATTTTGTGCTTCATTGAGTTTCAACTGGCGATGCAAACTATTAAATGTTTTACATCTTGAAACTTCTTTAACGTGTTATTCTCATGGTGCTTTGTAATTGATTTTATTAATGTAAATATAAATTGACGTGGATCGAGGCGAACGCAGCGTGACTCCCGCACGGCTAAAACGCTTACTCTTTGAAGTTATATCGGTTTACGAGGCCTTTCCAATCTTCATTAATCGCTTGTAAATTCGACGATTATTTTAAAACATCACAAACTGACCCTACATTTAAATGAAAAGTCTTTTATATTATGTAAACAAGCGGAACCGAAATGTATTTTAACAGTAAGTGTAAATATATTTCGGTTTATTATAGTCCTAATTAAATGCATACTGCATTACGCGATAGGGTTGTCGGCGAAAGAGAGAAACGTACTTCAAAACGGGTGAAAGCTGTTTGAAAATTATTTTATAATAAAGTACGTGTTCGATCGGAACCTAATTATCTTTGGCTTTATATAACTCAATATACAAAATAGGGAGCATACGATGTAATTTCGATATTAAAACTTTCATCGTTTGTACATCATTTGATTAAGAATTGATGGAATTGCATCTGTAATGTTTTTCTTCTATAGTAGGTAATTACAATAAACCTTCCTAGGTGTTTAAAGTATTTTTTTTAATGTCAGTGCTGTAAACCTCTAACAGTAGACGTCTTTATTATGTCTGTGTGTTTGAGGAAGTGTCAAAAACATAATAGTTAGAGACATAAAAGGCAAACGATCTTAGGTTTGTGTCGCGACAGGTGTACGCCGAAGGCAGTTTTGCGACAGGTTTTGAACGCCTCCGACAATTTATTTTTTTCAATGTCAATGCAATCTCTCCTACTTATCACTATTTTCGTTTTTGACTGCTAATTAAAGAAATTACAATAGTACTTTCTCGCGTTTTACCACTAAAATGTACAAACTACGCGAAGATTATTTGAATGTAATATAATTTAGGCTTTTAGAGTTTAGTATCAATGTATTAAACACAAAGATGAAACAAAAATCTTTGATTTTTATTTTTGCTAGTTTCCAAGAATTAATTATGTATTTTTTCAATTGTATTTTTTTTTAAAATATACTGGTAACAAGCTACAATATTTATAGTTTGGTAAAATTTAAGAAACATTTAAAAGAATAAAGAATAATCGTGTTAGCCATAACAGTAATAATAACATAATAAGTATTGCAATTAAATCCAACGAACTGTACATAATCAGCTCGAATCTTACACCATATTAGTGAAAGACTTTTTATGTCAGTTTCAAGAATTATTTTTCTTTAAATATTAGTTCATGAATGTGAAAGTTCTGGGTTATGAAAATTTTTATCTAGTTCTGGGTTTGTAGAAAAAAATCATATTAATATTGTCAAATAAATTTTTAAATGTTTAAGATAAACTTTCTGTTTTAAAACCTTTTATCAAAAAATACTTTTAACGCATGAAAAATAGGGGAAATATGTTTCTGAATTATGTTGTATTTAAATCCATTTTATATATTTCTATTGTTATATATATGTTCCATATAATAAAGATCGTTCTCGATCGTTAGTCAAAAACTATTGTTACATATTGTTACATTGTACAATGGGTGTATTGTGTGTTCCTGTGCTTCGTTTCTGTAATCTAATCGGAGACTACACTGCAACGGCACGATCTCCTCTGTTTATATTGCGGGATATATATTCGATGCCATTATTGGTAACAATCTTGCACAATATCAGTTAATTACGAGAATGAACAAACTGTCAACTGAACAAAACATCTTAATGACTAGAAAAAAAAAATGTAAAATTGAATCGTTAAGTTTTTAAAATCTAATACTTCTTGTTTATTCTTATTTCCTTATTATTTTTGCGCCTTCAAGGGAACTGTATATTACATATTCTTTAAATATGTTTTCATTGAATATGCCAGAAATCAGGAATAAAAACCAAATCTGATTTTATTTGCTTTTAATTTCTAGGTCAAATGGTAGCTCAAATTTATTTACTACTCAAAATCTTCAATAACTATAATGTTAACTAATAAGTACAAACTTTGGACTTCATCGGATGAACAACGTGGCAAAACTTAGGAACCTAATGGTTTTTTAAATAATAATAATAATAATATCTTCACGCAATTCCCAATACAGGGGTAGACAGAGGTCAAGTCTAGACAATTAAGTCCCTTTGACCCACCTTCCACCGAAGATATTTCCGGGACAACGTGATAGGTGGTGAGCCCGTCGCCGCCTTTATGTCCAAGCCAACGATGAAATTCGTACATAAGTTTATGAAAAACTTATTGGTACTGCCACCTGGGGATCGAACTCGGGTCTCTCTACTCGAAATTCCTACCACCCAACAACTCGGCTATCGTGACTCTTTTTTAAATAGTACGTTATAAAATTAGAAACCAAAACGCATTAGTCAATAATAGTATATTTTAGTTTTCCACGCGAACATTTTTAACACGTTATAAACATTTTAGTATTCTGTCTGCACTATAAGACGATACAACGAGATTGGATAAACATAAGTGAAACGTCGCGTTTAATTGAAACCCATCTCGGCCATTCTAATTTTAATTCGATTAAAGACCTTACATACTAAATTTACCGGCTGTTATTTTCCATCATTTCCACGCTCACGAGTCATTCAATTTTCTTTGATTGTATGTTATGATAGAGTTTTTGAAACATTTCTTTTTTGCCGACCTGCTAATGCTTTAAAAACAGTTATATTTTTGTGTTTTTTTGTATATAACTGATTTTTACGACACTTTTTTGTATAATGCCACTGATGTTTTTATACAAAAAATTTCATTTGTATATATAGGATTAAAATAAAATTTTTATATACATCTTTTTTACCTTTGGCTGCAGTACTCTCCATCTTCCAAGGAGTTACGAGGCCTTTAGACAGACTAAAGACTTGCTTTATAAACATGCCCTTGGTTTATAGCGGTTTGTAAATACTTATATACATAAAGGCATGTAAAAGTCCACAGTATAATATAGACTTCTCTCTTATGGTAGGGTTTGTCGTAATCGACACTCTTGATGAAGAGGATGTCAGTGTCTTCGCCATCAGTTTTCTGATTTTGGTCTCGAATTTTCGTTATAAATACGAAATCTCATATCTCAAAAGCCAACAAAATTTTCAAGGATTATACGCCCTTAGCCGTCTTTTACCGCACAACACCGGTACCACACGGCACAGGTTTAATAATAGCTATAAATATTAATTTAAAAATATATTCGGTTTTAAAATTGATTAATATCTTGCAAAGTTTAAGTAAGGTTACATTGACCTAGTTACTAAATTTATTAAAAAGAATTTTATTATTTATTTATTTATCTACACGCACAATCCCTGACGGGGTAGTCAGAGAGAACAGATCGCCAAGTGTCACGATCCCTACATACTTTTTTCGCTTCTTTCAGATTCATCATCTTCTTCATACGTGCACGTGTAGGTATCCGAGTACTCTTGACCTTCCCCTCTTCGAGCAATTTGCTCACATGGTCTTCGAAAGTTAGTCTCGGTCTACCTCGACACCTTTTGATGTTAACTTTCGCGCTATATATTTTCTTCACCATTCGGTCTTCACTCATTCGCTCAACGTGCTCAAACCATCGAAGCCGAATCCATTTTTGAGACAAGGTCATCTTTCAAACCTGCCATATTGCGAATCTCTTCGTTTCGCTTTCGGTCGGCCATGGTAAGGCCGCACATTTTAGGAAGAGGTCGCATCTCCACTGCATTCAACCTGCTTTTATGCTTCTTCTGGCATCCCAGGTTTCGCTGCCATATAACAAAGTCGGTACCAACACTGCGTTATGTATTGCAAGGCGTGCACTTTTCACAACGCCTTGCCTTTTGATTAACGCAGTCAGGGCACCATTGACTTTGTTTCCGGCAGCGACACGCCTGTCTACATCTAAATCACTTCTTCCATCCCGGCTAAACGCACTCCCCAAGTATACAATAAATAATATAAAAAGATAAAATAATATAAAAAGAACTTTAGTAATAAAAAAGTTACATGATATAATAAATATAAATACAGTAGCCAAATTTTAACTGGTTATGATAAAAGATATTCAATCGCATTTCAACCCAGACTAAACACATTACGATTGTTTAAAGACTTGTAATCTGTGTTTACTTTTCTTTGTTTTGATACAGTTGTCATGAGTGAATAATTAGTAAGTTGATGACAGCAAGACGTGGATGTAGGTGAACCAATGTGGTTAGCCTTTAAACTTAAAAGTTTCCAAGTCGCAGCAAAGTTCTTTGACCACGCTTTGACATATGCCTGAATCAATATTTATGGACAGACCTCGGTGTCTGAGCTCAGAAATTTGTTAATAATCACTAATCTGATAACGGTATCATGTCTGACCCTTCACTCGATTCTACCGCATAAACGTATATGAGAGAATGATAAACAATTTAATTTTATTTACGTTAATGATAAAAATCTCTTTTGACCCGTTGACAATGTACTAATGATTATATAAATTTCTATTGCGCAGCTTATAATTATAACCGGAAGATGTCTCTGTTACGGAAATCTACCAGGAATATGTTATTGTAGTCGAGTATCTCTGAATACGAGATATGTGCTTGTATATTTGTAAATAGTGTATTTTTATTTAATCGGCTATTCTATTTGAACTGCGATTTAGTCTTATTAATAAGTAACATTATCTGGTAATAATAGCCTAATACACGAAAGTCATTATAGAAGTTAACTAGGTAGGTAATCATTTTAAAATATAAACTTTATAATTAATTCATTGGTAATAATTAATTATAACAAGGAATGGTAGATTCCCTAATCTAGTTCTCAAACTTTTTATCTTTATTTAGTATATACTAGAATTAATAGCGTCATTGTGTCGAACTTCAACAAAAAGGGGTTAAACCTTAATACATCTTAATAAGATAAAAAAATATTTTGCGGAATCACAACTTTTAAAATGCTGCCATGCCGGAGATTTATTGTTTTTTTATCCTAAGTAAATATTTATATTAACTTCCCAGTTATGAGTTTACACTTTGAAATTTATGTATACAGTGCACCTTACATAAAAATTTATGGAAAATATTTACCATAATTAGAAAACTGCTTCCTGTAAAACTATCTGTATCATATTTTGGAGAGATAAGTATGAGATATTTATGAAAGAGAGTCTAGAAAGCTGTAGTTACAAGCTTATGTATCTGACATATTCTCTTCTACCTGTGGCTATTGTAAGAGGCCTGCCTCTAAGGGGAAAGCCTTGAAAACGCAATTGGCTACAGATAAATGGCGGGGTAACCATTTTAAAAAATACTAGACCAAATGCAGCAGAACGGTGACGACTAGTAGCATCTAAAGTTTGAGGTACTAGTAATGCGATCGCCAACCCACTTCAAAAGCATGGTGATTATGGCAAATCATCAGTTTGGATGGAAAGCCTGTAGTAGACTTTTACAGACCGTAATGATGATAAAATATGAGGAATGTGTTTGCGGTACCTTCGAAATTTATTATTCGAACGTATAATATGAGAAACGTATAATAACGAACGTATAATATAATACGTTCCGTATGTGATGTTGTCCACATTTGTTAATTATTAAATGGTTGTAAAAATGTATTCCATATAAAAATATGGAAACAATTGTTTCAATTTAATATAATAAAGAACAGACTTAGCCTTATTATTATTTTAATTAATATATTTGTATTGTTTACTAAAATATGCATAATTTTGTAATAATATCATATATTATTTTGTTTTTTTGCTTATTTTGGTTTTGAAACAGCCCAGGAATATATCGGGACCATAATAATATAGTAAACACAAAAGTTATAACAATATTTACTTTCGATTCTTGTGTACTTGCGTTGTTTGTAGACTTAGCGTTATCAGCATATCCGCACAAGTATAAAAGTCATAACAATTATTATAATAAGTCTAACCGTTCCAATTTTGGTTACTTTTTTACTAACGAAATTTTGGTTATATATAGGAAAGAAAGCAATAAATTAGAAAAGCCTAGAAAAGACTTCAACGCACGCAGTATACAGGATACGGAAAATTTCAAACATGACTATTATACGTAAACCAATCATTATAAGCGAATGCACTATACTTCAACAGTTACTAATGTATATACAACACTTAAAAGTGTATTTAAAACTCATTGAGTTTGCTTCATTTGGTGAAAAACAGTGCCGTAAATTAATTGTTTCCTTAAACGTATTAATTGATTTTTTGTCCTCGTGAGTTATCAAGAAAAAATAGCGTTTACCTTCATATTTGTTTTCAAGATATTGTTAATCATGAGCTTTGACAGATTTTGGTATATTTTTGAAAAATATTTATTCTTTATATAAAAACTGACATGTAGGTGTAACAAATTAAGTGACATAGAAACCGATTGTATCGCATTGAATCGAGCGACCTTCGGTAGGCAATGCAGTTCATTGCGCGATCTCCTCTCGTCTGCATAAATCAGCTGGACAACACTCCTATATGAACATATATTGAAATTCAACACGCACTTACCGTAAACAGACGGCCGTATTGAAAATAAACCGTACACCTCCAACGTGCAAAGTCACAGAACAAATAGAACAACACAAAAGCCAAAAACTGTCAGGTGGATAAAAAAAATGAAAGTATTGACGAACTAAAAACTTGATACAATATCACCACTTCATTCACTTTACGTCGGACGGTGCGAGTGAAGTTTGGTTCGCGGTAACAAACGCAAATACGTGCGATACTCTCGACTGTGACGAGTCGAATGGTACAGTCCATGGTCGAGCTCGGGTCGGCGCACATCGGCTGAGCCCGAACGTGAATGTTTGCGTTGGTTCAAGGGGCCTAACACACACGCGGGGAATCCGTAGCGGCCTTTTTTTCTTCATACGAACACATATGCCACTGCTGAAAAGCTTTTAAACATTTTAATAAATCCATACAAAACAGTTAACATATATAACTGAACCCAAAAATAAAGGTTAAACTGATATTGATATAAAGCTTTAAGCATTCGTGTAACGGAAACGTAGCTTCCGTGACGCATTGTAAATGTACATGTAGAAATTATATTGAAAGTTTCGCGTATATTACATTGAAAGTATTGATAAGCAAATAATCAGAAATTTCACGGTTTCCGGAAATACAAATAGTATGTTTAAACACCTAACTACGTCTTCAAGTTAAAAAGATATGCGTAAATTAAGACGACGAATTTTATCTTCTTGTCTTTTAAAAAGAGCTTACTTTTCATCACTTCCGATAAAGCATGCCTAAAATAAATTCCATCTTTTAAAGTCTTATCTTTTTGTATACTGTCGGCTTTTGAACGAAAAAATTACTGTCTTATGAGATTCACAAAATTGCTCCAACGTTCAGCGGTCGAATGTAGGGATGGAATAGAAATGAGAAAGCTTATCCTTACATAAAACCTGTATAATATTTTATCTTCTGCACAAAGTTTGTTGACCTAATTTCTAGCCTTTATTTGAATTTAAACACATAAGGAATAAGTTAAAACAACTTTTAAATAAAATCGAGTTACAACAACTTTTAAATAAAATAGAGTATGATAGCCGTGTTGTTGTGTGATCGAAATTCGAGTTCAGACGATTTCAGATTCAATAACCTGAATTCCCTGGTGGGAGGCTCGAACAAATGGGTTTTTCAAAAAGTTGTGTACGATTGATATCGTGGGCTCACCACCTGTCAAGTTGTCCCAAAAATATCTACCGTGGAAGGTGGGTCGAAGGGACTTAATTGTCTAGACGAGACCTCTATCTACCCCTGTATTTGGAATAGCGTGAAGATATTAATTTATTTTATTTAAATAACGTATAAAATTCTAGCCCTGCAAGTGCAAGTAAGAAATAGAGAAAAGCCAAGATAATGTTACAAAACGTTAACAAATTGTACGTGGTCGAAAATGCGAAGAATAAAATAATTTAAAAATGAGTATTATAATAAATTATATAAATAAATTTAATTATAATTTACGGTCTGTAAAAGACTTCTGCAGGCAACCGTTAGGAGGAATTGTCATAATCACCACTTGTAGCAAACGGATTGGCCATCGCAGTATCAGGTCCACTTGCGTTTTTGGCGCTGCTACACGTTACTGATTTGGTTTTTTTGGTTAGTTATTGAGACATCCTACTAGAACTAGATTAGAAATTAAATTACAGTGGTAGAGCCACGCATCAGCTTTTGTTGTTGCATGAATGGGCCGGCTCGACCGGGGAAGTACCACGACCTCACAGAATACCGGCGTGAAGTAGAAGTCTAACAAATTTCTGCGTTTCGTCTGGTGAGTGCAGGTAACCGGTGGCCCACACACCCCCTCCCCCAATTCTGGGAGGGGGGGACACTAAGGGAGGCAACGCATCTGCTATGCCTCTGGTATTGCGGGTGTTCATGGGCGGCGGTAATCACTTACCATCACATGAGCCACCTGCTCGTTTGCCTCCCTTTTCTATAAAAAAAGAGAAAAGATTGGACGGGCATGGTTTCCGCAATTCCACATTTGGGCACGTATTTTGTGTATGGGCAGGAATGTCTAAGTTTATTCAAGTTAGCCCAACTCCTCAAAGAATCTCAGCAGCCCTTTAAAGTTACCGTGACCTCGGGGAGATATATCAGCGCACCGAAGTGATCCGCGAACTATCGGTAGTCTTTGTCTTAAAAAGCTTTTCGTCCTATGACACCCACGGGATGAAACGGGTGATATTATTCTTCCGTTGATTCTAAATGTCTATACTCATAATTTTTATATTGAGAAATAGCTTAAACAATCTGATTTAAATTTGGAATGTGGTTATTAATTAATTGCTATTATTTGAAGACTTCCATGAACGTGTGGCGTACACATCGGCTATCAAGGTATTGCCAGCCGCGGAATCTAGAAAACCCTTTCTCTACATTTTCTTGGATCTGGCTGTTTGATGGTGCTTACTTTAGGATCAAAGCAATGTGTATAATGTTGTCGCTATCTGTATGTATTTATATTTATGTTTGTATTAATTTATATAATAAAGATATATTTTGTAAGAACCAACTAACTTAGTGCGTATAAGAAATAATAACCTAATTCCATCTTATTTTTATGATGTGTGTGTTCTGATGACTTCTTGCGAATCTTTTATGTAGCGAGGGATGAGTCGAAGAGACTTAATTGTCTAGACCAGACCTCTGTCTACTCCTGTATAGGGAATTGCGTGAAGATATTTATTTATTTAATGTAGCGACAAATCGTATGCTGGTGAGAATGCCAAAGTGTATCCCAAAGTGTATGTAGCTGCGTTTGCGAGATGTTTATTTATTAGATAGATTATCAATAGATAAATGTGGAAATAAGATAACGAGAAATTTTGTATCGGTGCAGTACATATATGCAATAGGTAAGAATAATAAAAAATACGCTAGATGAATATGCAATTTTAGAAACGAAATACTTTTTCGTTTAACATTATCTTAAACTAACAAAACCAAGCCACGCTTTTCTGTGACTCAGTTTGTAATTACAAAAAATACTATGTAGGTGTAGTATGGAAAGAAAATCATTTGTTAGAAAAATGATTCCAGTTTCTAGGGGAACTTCTGGGTACAAAGTACAAGCACTCCCGGGCTTAAATGTAATTTCAAGTCAATCCATTGCTCAGACTTTGAATTTGCGAATGCGGATACAAACATAGTAACACTATAAATTTAAATACAAGCTAACAATGTTGTTTATGGGATTATAGATATATATTATTATATATCACACAAAATCCTAAATGTAATGTAATTCATAGATAAGAATAACCTATCAGCACTCAACACTAATATGATATGCTATCCTTTAGTTGTTAAAGAAAATAACATCGTAGGATCATGCCTTTTTACTTTATGATGTCGTAAAATACAATGTTAGCAAAATGAATCTCGACTCATTTGTTTTACGTCCAAGTTATCACTTTGTCCAGTAAATAAAATTATACACATTGTTTTATAGTCCACTATCTTCGGAAAAGGATCAGAGAGTAATCAACATTACTACTTTTATAAATTTTAAGTTACGTATAAGTTTAAAAGTTAAGCTATTGAAATATAGGAAAATTAATACATTAATTAAGAACAAGAAAAGTATTAAATAATTAAACTATGCCAAAGTAAATCAGTAAATAAGCTCGAAGATAAACTCTAGAATTAGAAATCTTACTATGCTCAAGACATAAAGAGGAAATTACTGGAGTTGAAATAAAAATATGGTGGGCATCTTGTCAATAGTCTGTGAATGGTCACCGCTGGGTAAAGGTAATAAATAAATAAAAATCTTTGCGCAATTCTCAATACCCCCTGTATAGACCTCTGTCTAGTGTAGACAATTAAGTCCCTTTGACCCACCTTTCACTGAAGATATTTTCCGGACAACGTGATAGGTGGTGAGCCCATAGCCGTCTTTATGTCCAAGGAACGATATGAATAGTATATAGGTTTCTGAAAAACCCCATTGGTACAAGCCTGCCACCTGGCGATCGAACTCGAATTCCGATCCCCCAACCACTCGGCTATTGTGACTGGGCATAGGTCTTTTCTGAAATATTTGAGAGGGATTAATCTCACGCTGTACGCCACGCTGCTCTAATGTACAAGTATGTTGGCAGGCTTCACACGTTCTCAAAATATTTTTTAAATCAATATTTTTTTTAATTAAGAGAAAATATATAATTAAATGTATTGTTATTTATTATATGTATTATTACATATAATATGTATTATTATTTTTCAAACAGGTAGAGGTTTCCTCACTATGTTTCCCTTTGCCACAGAGCTGGTGATAAATACGGCCCTTAAATTGTTTTTAACAGTTTTAGTGGTGCCGGCCCAGAAATCGAATCTTGGTCACTTGTGTGTATAGTGAGAACCTGTTTAATTGGCTACCGCGAATGTATTCGGCTCGAGATAAAATTTAACTCTGGTTTAATTAAAATTTAACTGTATGGTAGAGTAAAAAGCTTGGGGGACGGGCTTAAGTAATTTTGATCCTATAGGCCAATAGCAGACTACGTTCATGATCCAAGCTTTAGATTATATATAAGACAAAAGTGAGCATTTTGGTGAACATATTAGGCCACCATAATAATCCACCAAGCATTAATAAACTGCAAAGAAAACTTCATTATTATGATAACTCAAACTTTTGGACCATAGAGAATGTACCAACGTGACCACTACTTTACGCTTTTATTTTTTTAATTGACATCGAGCCTATGGTGAAATCTATTATCATAAAGTTATGATTATTAGGCTCATTCACTACGCTTTTGTTTTTGTTGGCAACTAATTTTATGAAAATGACAAATGGAACATGTTTTATTGATAATGTGTGTTAAGATAACATGGAGTGTGGTTTTTAATGGGCATTTTTATTTAATCTTTTCTTGGCGTAGAAAGCCATGTCGAGACTCAGAGTTATGACAGCTGTCGTCACGATTCTACTTTCGTCAGTCATGAACTGCATTCAGGAATATCTATAAAGTCATAATTTTTTCTCAGATATAATAAATCGATTGGCTTATTTCTATAAATTGTGTTCGTTATTAAGTCACGATAGCGGAGTGGTTGGGTGGTCGGAATTTCGAGTCGACAGACCCGAGTTCGATCCCCAGGTGGCAGGCACGTACCAATAAGTTTTTCAAAAACTTATGTACGAATGTCGTTGGCTTGGTCATAAAGACTACGACGGGCTCACCACCTGTCAGGTTATCCCGAAAATATCTTCGGTGGAAGGTGGGTCGAAGAGACTTAATCGTCTAGACTAGACCTGTGTATACCCCTGTACTGGGAATTGCGTGAAGATATTTATTTTGTTATTGTCAGAAAAATTGAGTTGCTTCTTCGTAGGAGATTTGGCTACATACTGATACAATGAAATACGTTTTTCCTCGTTTTCTAATTTGCGTGGGACCTCGCCTGTAGAGTCAATTAATGTATACTGTTCCCATCTCATCGTTATGATTTGTCCTTTAATATTTTTTTTATAAATGCCTCTTTTAAAATTTTAAATTAATCTAATTGTGATTGGCAACTGCCTGCTAGAAGAACCTTCCAACCGGAAATATTGATGTTATTCTAAATTTCTATTAGTTTTTTTTGTAAATATTGTGGGTGTGGGCTTAAATATACTTCCGTTAATATAAATAACTTCCGTTTTACTTTCTTACATAACTGAATACTTAGATGCATATTATAGTAGTCGCTGATGCAGTAAGTGGATTCAGCCACATCCCGAGTATAATAGTCCTACTTAACGACAAATGAAATTGGGTAATTATGATACGAGCTATGAATTACGAGTATGCTCACGTCAATAAACACAGTTCTTATATTCATATAATTGATTGCATATTTAAAAGTTATGTAATTTTAGGCCAAATACATCGAATTTTGGCCTGAGCTTCGCAACTGCCTATATATTTTACTGATAGTACGGTTGGTTACGGCTATTTAACACATCAGTATTTCAAATTAATAAATCTAAATAAGGAGGTATAAAAATGTACATTTAATTGACCAATCAACGAATACATGATAATGAAATACGTCCAATTTTAATAAAATTTTTGTACAGAACAAGGTCAATGTTATTTAATATATCCCTATAGGCGAAAGTATTGCACTTTGCACTTTCACTCTTTTACTTGTAAGGTATAAGTACAGTCTGTAAGTAAAGGTCTTTCACTTCTTTTATATTTCTCAAAACTCCTCCATCACTTACGTACTATACTTGTTTATTTCTATATTTCTTCTCGTAGTTGGCGACTAAGGGATAAGGTGTAAATACCTCAATGGCGCCGGACAAATAGCGCATAAAATTTCGGAAAGTACCAATATTTACTATACTTTTACACAATTTTTAATAAAATAATAAATAAATATCTTCACGCAATTCCCAATACAGGTGTAGACAGAGGTCTAGTCTAGACAATTAAGTCCCTTTGACCCACCTTCCACCGAAGACATTTTCGAGACAACGTAATAGGTGGTGAGCCCGTCGCCGTCTTTATGTCATAATTATTAATTTATTGCCAATTATACATTGTCGTATCATATTTTTAGATGTCGATATCGCAAAGTGGAAAAAGCGCAGCGCGAATGGCAAATTGGCTAATTTGTCTTTGTCATGTTGCAGCAAGTATTTGGCACATTGATAAAAGGCTTACAGCTTAAAGTCACTTTCGTTTATCATTTGCGCTTATCATACAATGTCAAGCGCTTTTGTGTTTGTGTAATGGTTTTAGGATAACGTGAAATCGCTTTCCGACATGCACACTTAAACATTAATATCTATCGGATTAGAGGACTTCACACTTCTTTCTTATATTAATATGATAACCAATGTTAGTACCTTCCGTTACTTTCCTTTGTTTTCCTCTTAGTTCAATTTAATTTCGGGAAAATATTTTAAATTGAGGAATAAAAGTCCTTTGTAAGAGAAAGATAAATTATAAAGTTTACCAAGGACGTACACGATTCAGTGTTGTTTAGTTCCATGCTGGTTGTTTACTCTAGTGATTTTACACATTTATGAAACTTTTATTTAAATAAATAAATATCTTCACGCAATAACCAATACAGAGGTATAGTCTAGACAATTAAGTCCCTTCGACCGACATTTCACCGAAGATATTTTCGGGACAACGTGACAGGTGGTGAGCTCGTCGCCATCTTTATGTCCAAGCCAACGATATAATTGGTACATAAGTTTTTGGAAAACCCATTGGAACGAGCCTGCCACCTGAGAATCGAAATCGGGTTTCCTGACTCTCCATTCCGACTACCCAACCACTCGGCTATCGTGATTTATGAAATTTGACTGTACTTAAATCCTTCCGTAGGAAATTGATTTCAACGCCCCAGCCCCTGGCAAAGCGAATATGAGAAAATCTAACACACTTCGTATATCTGCCATTTTTGCTACTTTTGTCAGTATTTAGGGGGGTGATAGCCTAATGGATAATGGTCTACAGTGGGACCATACAGACTGATAAAATAGTTTTTTTAAGATGACGCTGTTCTATTATTCGATACGAATAAAACAAAAATGTTTTTGTTTTTCTCAACCTCGTTATGACGATTGTTACCAGATCATCTGGTCATTAAATACTCTGAAGATTAAAATAATTTACTAGCTTGTATCTTTTATTTCTGCTCATAAAATTATAATTAGTTTTCCTTTTTCTAAGGTTACAGTTATTAGCTTTGTGAATATGAGTGAAAATGTGTTTATACTATGTTGATAACGTAATAAGTGTAGAATTAGTTCAGTAAAGGTTATCAGGAGAAACAATTATGGAGTCGCAAACAGTTAGATTGCGAACAACCGCAAACGTCACACGCTACCGCTTGTTCTGCTATTTAATTATTTAAAAGTTGTTTACAAGTGTTACGTTAAATGTTCGTACTGTGCTACTGTTACAAAGTTAACCCAAAAATATTCAGATTTACAAGTATTTAAACCAACCTACGTTGTTTCAATTTCTCTTCATATTGACAGAATAATGGAAAATGTCGCTCGATAAACAGACTTCACACCAGCGCCGAAAGTCACACTTTCTTCTTATATTCGTTACTAATAAGAACTTTTTGAGATATCTTATCATTTCAACCGAGCTAATTTTTTTTCTTCTTTAAAGTTTTAGTTATTTATCCATTGGTTTTATCTAAAACATTGATACATAATAATGTGAAATTAAATAACAATAAAATATAGACAAGGTCCTTTGAATAATATTTTGTATTTAGATAGTATTTTACATCCTAATTTTTTATGGGTGGTTCTTTAATATATACAAAAACAATATATGCAAAAATTTTATTAAATCACCGCTTGTTGACTTCAAGACCCCAAGAGAAGCTTTCTGTGGGTAGTATTGTGCAGAGGAATTCAAAACAGTTTAAACAGTTACAAGCTTTATGCCTGTATGTAATGCTTGCCACTATGTATGCGTGACTGATACCTACTTTATTTTAAGCTGAGAAAGTAGTGTCAGGTACTGTGAATCAGTAGAGGTTGGCGTATATTATATGTGCTCGAAATACATTTGAAACAAAGAAAAATTAGATTATGCGGAGATAAGGTAGTGTTTTATCAATGCTCGGTCTCGTAACACTCACTGCTCTTTATTGTATTCTAATACGAGTTAACGAAAAACCGTATATTCTAATGTCGGAAGGACTTTACAATGAAATCGTTGCAGCGTATAAAAGAAGTTATCGTGTATTTGGCTTTCTTATAACAAACATACATTAAAGATAATCCAATACGAATACAATACATAAACTAATACGAATTGCTTTAATTTATAACTTGAAAATGTTTCTCAAAGTTAGAAGCGATGGGCTAATTTGAAATTAAAATGTTTGAATATCCAAAATTTTCCATGACGTGTAACGATATAACGAAAACAGTGTATTGCAATATCCTCCTTGTTATCCTCCTCATTCGAAAGAGTTAGCAGTCTTCGACGTTGTGGTATAACGCAGTTTTAGCAAAGAAATATAACTTTTAGTGAAACACCTTTTTATTAATTTTATTTAAATTAGATATTAATTTAAGAATTTTTGCTTTGTTGATCAATCAATTCAATTCAATCAAATCGTATTGAGTATTCGATGTAGATAATGATATCATAAATAAAATCTTACATACCGACGTTAAGTTGTAAGGATGTTGTAATGCCGGTAAATGTCCTCTTCTAGACGAGGGCCTGATCTCAAATTAAAACTGGTAAGATCAGCCGCTTCTCTAATGTTAATCGGCGCACTACACACGACCCTAAAAAATGTCCATTGAAACCGGGCACACGTAGCATGAAATTCTTAAGCAAACGCCCTGACCACTAAGCTACCACGGTTCATAACGACGTTATTATTTACTGTGCAGGCTTATATCCATTGGGCGGACTTTGTTCAGATTTTATTGATATGCTTCTTGAGATGTGCGGTGTAATTCTGCTTCAAAAGGACTTTCATTTTATTATCTCAATCTAGTAAATACCGAGTACAATAGTCCTGTAGCCGGGTGGAAAAGCTTTATGACCAATGAGGTTACGTAATGCGACATCGAGTTTTTTTTTTTAATTTCCCTAAGTCAACAATGAGATTCGTGTATTATACATTTGTATATTGCAGGAATTAAATCTCTATATAACTTCCTTATTTTTTACTACGCAGATATATTTATATATTTTTTAATTAAAATGCACTTGTATATGATTTCAACACGTCCAGAATTACGATACAAATCGAAAACTGATTAACGATAATAAGTGAAACAATGTTCTTGTGTTTCTGTTCAACCTTTACGTAAATTATTGGCTGATGCTCACTGAATTCACTTTTATGTGGTTCGCATCCTTTATGTTTATCATTAAGGACGCCAGTTTACAATTCAATTACTGAATAATTTCGTACTTGGATGCATTTGATTTTCCGGCTATAACTATTAGGAATTTTGTCCAACGGAATATGTACCGAAATAGGTCCTGGATTATGTGTAGGACTATATCTTCACGCGGTTTCCCATACTGGGGTACGCTGAGGTCTAGATACTGTCCTTTCGATACACTCTTTACATACATAGTTATATATATATATATATATATATATATATATATATATATATATATATATATATATATATATATATATATACATACATACGTGACTCGAAGACAAATATTCGTATTCATCCATTGTTTGCTCCTAGCCGAATTCGATTCTTGGCAGGGCCACTACCATCTCTCCTATCGGGTCGTCATCTATGTAGGATGATGTACTAAAAGACGAAATACTATACACTAACTATTGGCGTCAACTTTCCCAACTTATCTTACCTTATTTTCTTCCCCTGGATTTAACCTACGTCCATACTAATTCCTTTTTTCGTGATATAATTAGCTTTGTTTTCAATTCCGAACGTATCAGGGTCACGGTGGATTGAGATCTTTGATACTTTGTGCTCATAATTCCCATAGAATAGAATTATTAATTTTTGTTCCGATGTACGCAGAATGGGTCACTCTCTGGCAGCCATCTTCGATGCTTGTGTGGTTTTGTGAGCAGTATTACGGAAAAGCTTATGTGGATGCCATTATTGGCCACATATAGTTTTAAATTTGTAGGATGTAAATTTTTTTTCTCTAAAGAACTTGATATATTTAATTGGGAAAAATGTATGCTGCGCTTTTTAAAGGAACAACGAAATTTCAACTAAATTAACGAAACTTAAGAGTCTTAGGAAAACCAAAATTATATTACTTGCATCATTTGCTTGTTTCTTTTGTCTGTTTTTCATTAACTTCTAATTCTTGAGGCACGTTACGATAGTTAGTGACTGTTAGTTTTCAGTTTCTACATAGTTTGTCGAAAAAAGTTTAACCATAATTCAAATTAAAAAAATCGCATGAACGTGCATAACGTAAACAAACGTAAGATATTTATTCTACCACACTGTATCCGTATCATACTGCTATCAGTAAAATGCGCCTCACGTATTAGCTACTTCTGCCCGAGGCAATATAATGCATTAAAGACTTTATAATTTTAAAATACGACACATTTAATCTTTACGTGTTTTTGCATTCTTGCATGTGTTCCGTAGAAATATTAAACAATAACTTGATACATCTAACGGACATAATTTCGTATATTCAGATATAGTCATATATGTTCATATGTCTGGATATTTCAATGTTTGTTAGTTATAAAATAAAAATAAATAAATATCTTCACGTAACTAGGTACTGCAAAATTGCAATACAGGGCTGACATGCCGTTAGTTGATAAATGTATCGTGGTAACGTGTTTTGACAGACAAAAAAAAAAAATAATATATATCTTCACGCAATTCCCTATACAGGGGTAGACAGAGGTCTAGTCTAGACAATTAACACCCTTCGACCCACCTTCCATCGAAGATATTTTCGGGACAACGTGACAGGTGGTGCGCCCGTCGCCGTCTTTATGTCCAAGCCAACGATATAATTCGGACATAAGTTTTTTGAAAAACCCGTCGGTACGAGCCTGTCACCTGACATCGAAGTCGGGTCTCTCGACTCGAAATTCCGACCACCCTACCATTCGGCTATCGTGACTATTTTATGTAATTAACTAATAAATAGATAATTACCTTGAACGGACCATATGGATTTCAATGAAATTTGGCATGCAAACAGCTTAATACCATGGATATATATGTGGGGTACTTTTTAAACCAGAATGCACTATTTTTATTGATGAGGTTTTAAGAACGGATTTTCTTAACGGATTTCGATGCAGTTACTGGAGTTTAAGGAAGAATACAAGTTGCTTTATACTATGGGAAATTATGTTCCACGGGAATTTAGAAACAATACGTTGACGAAATCACGGGCATAATCTAGATTATAATAAAATGACATTGTTCGCCTATATAAATGTTAAATATATATACCAGACTCTTACAAATTACGCTGCGTAAGATATCACCCCTGTTTCTCCGGCGAATGCCGCAACGGTCTACTGATGGACAGTGGGATAGCTGCCGTATTCAGCTAATCACTTGGGCCAAAAAATCTAAAAAGATTGGGTTTTGTATCACATTTTTTTATTTTTTCTCTCGTAATTTTATTTTTAAGATATGCTTTAATTGCCTATGGGCCTATTCTATCCTCTCTTTGCAAACAATAACATATGACAAAAAGACAACCAAAAAGATGATACAGAAATAGAAGGGAATCCTAAAAATGTAAAGAGAATACCATGTAATTGCTTTAAATGAGTACAATTCGAGTTCTTAAGTAGCTTAATAACGTTATCTTGTTAAAACAAGGGATGCGAGAGGGACGAAAATTTTCGCTAATCACTTTGAACAATTACACAACAAAACAACATTAGGAAGTTTATAATAGATTGAGATGGCATAAAAGTAGAACAATTAAATTTTTAGAATTGTTTAGAGTATGCCGATCGTAGAATGAAAGCTGGGGACCGTGGTAAATATATTTGTGAGTTTGACTTTGTGACCTCAATGTTGATTTGATTCTCATCCAATTTTCTGAAATCTGAACAATGATTTTCTATAATAAAACAAAGGCCACGTCTGTCTGTCTTTCTGTCTGTCTGAATACTGTCCTGCTGAGACTGGAAGTCGGAAGTGCGGAGGGCTCGACGTTGAGCAATCTGGCGTTGCGGTGAGAGGCTGTGACCAGATCTACGGTGAGTCGAGATGTATGGTCACAATGCCGATGCCGCAGTGTCAGCCTGAGGAGAAGGGGGCCCGCCGTTGACGATCCTCAGTGGCTGACAGGACTAGGAAGCACGCGTTGTGCCGACAGTAGTCCGGTGCTGTGACTGCGTTGATGACGTCGATGTTGTTGGAGAAGCTCGCTGCGTTGTTCTTCAGTAGTCACCGTCGGTTGGTGATGAGATCACGTCGAGGTCACCAGTGTAGCGGATGATGTGCTGCAGGAAAAGAGTAGCTACCTGCCAGGTCGGGTGATCATGACCTGGGGAGGACGTCCCTCCTCTTCTGTGGTCACCGTCGGTGGACAGTGAGATCACTTCGGGGTCACCAGTGTAGCAGATGATGGTTGCAGGAAAGGGGTAGCTACCGGCCAGGTCGGGTGATCGTGACCTGGGGAGGACGTCTCCTCCACCAGTGTGCGCTATCGGTAATCATATATATTCGTGCAACCGTGCGAACTTCGATAGCGCGATGTAGGACGTCGATGTGTTTCCTGAATCCGCCACTAGCGAGCTTCCAATGTGGAGACATAGATGTCGCCACATCACTCCCCTGCTGAGACTGGAGGTCGGAAGTGCGGAGAGTTTGACGTTAAGCAATCTGGCGTTGCGGTGAGAGGTTACGACCAGATCTACGGTGAGTCGAGATGTATGGTCAAAATGCCGATGCCGCAGTGTCAGCCTGAGGAGAAATGGGCTCGCCGTTGATGATCCTCAGTGGCTGACAGGACTAGGAAGCACGCGTTGTGCCGACAGTAGTCTGTTGCTGTGACTGCGTTGATGACGTCGATGTTGTTGGAGAGGCTCGCTGCGTTGTTCTTCAGTGGTCACCGTCGGTTGACGGTGAGATCACGTCGAGGTCACCAGTGTAGCGGATGATGTGCTGCAGGAAAAGGGTAGCTACCCGCCAGGTCGGGTGATCGTGACCTGGGGAGGACGTCTCCTCCACCAGTGTGCGCTATCGGTAATCGTATATATTCGTGCAACCGTGCGAACTTCGATAGCGCGATGTAGGACGTCGATGTGTTTCCTGAATCCGCCACTAGCGAGCTTCCAATGTGGAGACATAGATGTCGCCACATCACTCCCCTGCTGAGACTGGAGGTCGGAAGTGCGGAGAGTTTGACGTTAAGCAATCTGGCGTTGCGGTGAGAGGTTACGACCAGATCTACGGTGAGTCGAGATGTATGGTCAAAATGCCGATGCCGCAGTGTCAGCCTGAGGAGAAATGGGCTCGCCGTTGATGATCCTCAGTGGCTGACAGGACTAGGAAGCACGCGTTGTGCCGACAGTAGTCTGTTGCTGTGACTGCGTTGATGACGTCGATGTTGTTGGAGAGGCTCGCTGCGTTGTTCTTCAGTGGTCACCGTCGGTTGGCGGTGAGATCACGTCGAGGTCACCAGTGTAGCGGATGATGTGCCCAGGAAAAGGGTAGCTACCGGCCAGGTCGAGTGATCGTGACCTGGGGAGGACGTCTCCTCCACAAGTGTGCGCTATCGGTAATCGTATATATGCATGTAATCGTGCGAACTTCGATAGCGCGATGTAAGCCGTCGATGTGTTTCCTGAATCCGCCACTAGCGAGCTTCCGATGTGGAGACATAGATGTCGCCACAGGTTAAATGTTGGTGGTGATTGTACTCTCAACTAGGTTGTTCAGCAGTAACCCATAAGTTTATCCTTAAAAGTTGATACGATAATACTGTATAAAAATTAGGCGTGTAGGCTCTGCTATCCGCACGAAGCCGGTGCGGACGCTAGTTAAAATTTTAAAGAATATCTCCAATTTTGCTTTTGAAATATTGGAGAAGCACTCTGTAAATATCCACTAATGGCCTTTTTATATTTTGATTTATTTTTCATATATTCTTTATTGTACATCAAGAAAAAAGGAAAAAATGAATCTTTTGAGAGAATTTAGACTTCCACGCTGCTCTGGAGTAGGATGGTGGACTTCACATACCGCCGAAATATTTTCTTTGTTTATTATTTCTCTGACGCAAAGGTACTTGCGAGTCATTTAAGGCTTTTGAAGCCGGGAAGTATCATGCATGCATCACAAGATCTCAATTTTATACTGTGTCTCAGATAGACTAGGTCTTACAGATTTCGGCAAAAAGTTAACTACTCTAGACAACCTGACAGTATATGCATCGGGTTTATCGGTATATATCATGCAAACTCAAGTCTATAAAAGTACATAAAATAAAAAATATTAAAATGAAATATTCACAAAACTCCATTTTTTCTCTAAATAAATTCATTCGTAGAAACATTGCAAGTCATATATCAAATGCTTCCAAAATTTAAAATGAAACAAAATGTCTACAAATGGCACTAGGAATGAATAGTTGAATGGAAACTTCCATAAGTGGAAACTGCAAAAACCTAACATATAGTACATGATATATTGAAAACTTCAATACAATTTTATTGTATTTTATTCTACTTGAATATATTAAACGTTAGTATTCCACAACTTTCATCTTCTAAGACAATATAAAGTAGACATACGTGGAAGGTAAGTTCGAGTATAATGTACCGTGGAGTTCATTAAAATAAATTATGAAAAGTGCAGCCTCTTAGGAACGTCGGGGAACTTGAAGGAGACGGCGATGCGGTCGTTACTTTTTTTTAAACTGTATTATGTGTTATCCTTGTGAATGTGAAGATTTTTTTTAATTTATACGATACATAGATAAAATAGACCACATAGCAATCAAGTTTCTACAATCAAATAGTTGCAATAGGATTTTATTATGACACCAGCTAGAATGGTTAACTTAGAATACTTGATGTGAATCCAGTGCATAGACATGAAACATGTATTTAATAACCTATGTAATTTTCTCTTTTCCATAAATTATTGCAATTCGGTCTGATTACATTATGTCAAGTCAATGTTTTTATTGCATTCATGAGTAAAAATGAGATGGTTTATGGGTGTTTAGTACAATATCATGATTCCGATTTGGGCATAACAATATGCTTTTAAATTAATGTGAAATGAGCGAGTAACAGATATAATTGTAGTTCCATATTTTTATATAGTTTAAATTGACCTTAAAGTATTCGTTAATATCATAGTTACATTTTTCTAATAAGATGTCTTTTTATTTTTTTTGTAAATTTATTTTTATTTCCTTATGCTCTTAATTCATTAGGTCATTATTTAAAATGTTTTATTGCTGATACATAGGCAGATATGTTGGCAGTGATTTTTGATGATGAGTTGACACGAATTTCGATTCGTGTGGTTTCGACCTAAGAATTTACTATACTATGTCTATTTCCTTTCCGTGGAAGTCATCAGATACAACAAATGGAAAGCCTTGAAAATGGTGATAGCCTTCTTACTCATCACCCTAATAGTATGCCTCTAGCTGGATTTAAAACCGTAACCCTTCGAAGGCAGGGTCACCAGCAACTCGGCTATTGAGTCGACTAGCCTACTTATTAGTTATATTACTAAATTTTCTAGGCCATGTTGTCAAAAAAAAAAAGGATAGTGAGGAACGTTACATAAAGTTCAATACTTTTCTGAAATCTCTCGTACAAATTTATAAGCAGGAGGGTGCTAAAAGAGCTTTTAAATTTTCCCTGCAATTTAAATTACTACACTCCGATTCCGCACTGTATGCATTATTTTCGTAGCATACTATCCTTCCTCTTTCTCCTTCTGTTCCGTATAGAAACTCAACTGTTTAATGTTCACAAATAGTTTTCTCATATTTCAATTCATGTTGGTAAAAGCTTAAATGAAAGTCTTAGTCTTAGACCATAACGAACTGTGTACCTTAATCAGAAGAAAGGTATAGGAAGGAATCGGATTAAGTATAACTTGAAAAGGATAAAAGTTATATGATCTCCAATACTGATAATAAACCTTTCATTCATAACATAAGTCACGATAGCCGAGTTGTTGGGTGGTCGGAATTTCGAGTCGAGAGACCCGAGTTCGATCCCCAGGTGGCAGTACCAATGAGTTTTTCAAAAACTTATGTACGAATTTCATCGTTGGCTTGGACATAAAGGCGGCGACAGGCTCACCACCTGTCACGTTGTCCCGAAAATATCTTCGGTGGAAGGTGGGTCAAAGGGACTTAATTGTCTAGACTTGACCTCTGTCTACCCCTGTATTGGGAATTGCGTGAAGATATTTATTATTTATTTTATTTATTTATTCATAACAAAAAAAGCAAATAGATTGGGTATACTCTTAAAACAGTTTAGAGAATCGCATTTGATTTCATACTTTATTTATGTATAGATTTTTCATGTATAGATTTTAGATGAGAACTTTATTTGTTGATTTACTGCAAGTACTCGTATTATAAAAATCAACGTGGTCAAGAACTGTCAGTTATATTCAATTTAGTTCATATAACTATGTTGTCGTATTAGTTTCGAAGTAAGCTAAAGTGCTTATTGGGACTTCCTCAATTGTTAAATTGGTCTGTTACCCATTTATGATCTTTGATGGTGATTCATTCGATCGAGGGTTATGAATCTAGAACATTGTATTTGCTCCAATGGATTGTTTTCTCGGTAGAATAAAATTTCATAGATACATTTATAAATATACATATAAACATCCACTTGTCAACTCGAGTGCAAACATTCTTACTCATCTCACTAATAGTTTGCCCTTACCAGGACTCGAACCCGCAACCCTTAAGGGGTTCGAAGGCTGGGTAACTACCAACTAGGCTGTCGAGTTGTCATCTTATTAAATTATCTACATAAAAAAAACTAAAATATTATATGTGCTCACATAACAGAGCAATTTCAGACTAAAAATTTGTTTCTGTTATTGCCCTCTCAGGGCATGAAATAGAATAGAATATAACTGATATATGAAGTGGCAGCTGCGTTATGTCTGCTGATCCAGGTATCAGCTAATTATATAAGTGGCAAAAGGCCTGCCACTTAGCCACTCGCTTTACCTGTTATTGAGTTTAGTTAGTATTCTGAAGGAAAGTGTCTAGTTCTCAAATATTAACTTTATAAACTTATTATATATACATAATTTATAACATTTACGGCAAAATCTCTTTCATCAACTGTTTTTAAAAGATATTTAAAATGTTTACGCTTATTTAACACAGCATTTGCTTTACGTTATGGCACATAATAGCTATCCGCTATTTCAATTCAAATTGTGATAAATAGAAGGAAGAACAACTGATTTAGGGTACATGCAATTCAGTGTAACAGATGGGTGATCCGATGATCATTATTCTTAATAAAGTTTATTAGCATCTTTATTTTATTTGTTGTTCAGTGAATCAATAAAAATGTAATAAATGTCAAATGTGTATAAAGTAGAAATTATCTCAACTATATATAAAATACATTTAGTAAAATCTTTTTACGATGCAACTTTAAACTGTGTGCATTTAATAAATATATTTTATACTGTTTGTTATTTTGCGTAATTAGATTTAAAAATAGAAACTCTATTTAGAGACACAAGTAAACAAAGTAAACAACATGATAAAATATTAAAATGTTTTATTCAAATCGTTCATGTTTTATTTTGGTTTTTGCATTTTTTTAAGAATATGTACTGACAATTTAGAGACAACCCTGGTCTACAAGGAAGAAGGATGAGTTGAGTGACAGCTTGCGATAATTTTCGAAACCGGAATAAGGTACCCAATTTTTGAGTGTTGGTAAATAAACTGGGTCGTGTTATGCATTTTGTTTCGAGCATTTTCTTCATCGTAAGCAGTTTTATTTATTTTAAGACTCGCGGTAGTTAAACTGACAGTTTCGTTCATCTTAACAATTGATTCAAGCAGTGTTTATGTTAGATAGACAACGACATTCGTGTCTGCATTGGCCGATCTGTGAACGACACTTTTGTCTACATATCCGGCACTCACTACAATTGGCTGCTTCAAAAGAAGTCCCCTCGCGATTATAACTTTTTCCCTTTTTGGCTGAATCTTGACATTAGGCTTTATCGTTGATCTTGCAATTATCGGCGATGGTATTATTCCACATATTGCGATATATGATTTACAAGATTTCACATTACGCTTCGTGAATGCAACTTCACTGTACAAAACCTGCCTTGGCATACGATTGTTTGAATGATGTGCATTCAAACAAAAAGCCACTGCAAGTGCTTCTGTATGAGAAGAAAGACGATTCGTGAGATTTATTAAAACCTAGACTTTTAAATTTTATATAGAGAATATTTCAAAGACAGGAAGACTGTGATTATGTGTTAAAAATGAATGTGACGCCAAGCTAAAATTCGTCATCAAGGTGCATATAAACCGCGATAGAAAGTACTTTCAGAGGTCTTCGCAATATGAGAGGGATAATATTGTGTTTTGTTAATATATAATATTAGTGTGTTATTAGTATTGTGACATAGACGTAAGAATCAGCGCGCTGAAATGGCAATAGGCCGGCTAAATAACTCGAAAACTTACAATCGTTAGGGATGAATGGTTATCGAGTGGTAAGTGCGTACTGGCAACGCAGTGTAAGACGATATCCCCCAAAATGGAGTGACGATATATGAATCAACGACTACGTAAAATTAAAAAAAAAGCGTTTACGAGAAATTTTTGTCGTTTTAGCATGACCTCATGTCTAACTATCCCTTGGGAATCTATTGGGAATTGGGAAATCTGTAAAGGTAAAAATTTAAAATAAAAACTAGAATGGATAAAATATAGTATGGAACCCTGTCTGATCTTACTCCGCTTTTGCCTGCTTTTTTGTTATGGTATCCATGGCTGGTTACTTTTACGACTACTAAGTTAATCAAGTTTGTAAATTCCGAGGTTGGTTTCACTATTAGCCTATATATTTACGCGATGAGGTTCAAAAATATCAGATTTAATCTTAACATTAGGATTGATTTGATTATGCAATGCTACGTGCATTGCATAATCAAACCTTAAAACTCAACTAAATAATTAGAATCTATCGACTAAATAATTAGAACAATCACCACTACCTTACGCTATAGTATTATTTTACTTAATCGGTTTGGGTAATTACACAAACACTTTTACTTCCGGCACAATCACGTGGGAATCGGTGCAGGGCTGCACGTGTTTTAGCACCAGGCTCGGCATGCGCGTGCGCAGTATTGTTCACCAATATCACCGCTACAGAAGTTTACGTTGCCTCATTGATAGGCTGCGTAGAGGAAGGTGTGAATGATTCATACGAGTAAATACTGTTTTTATTTAAGAAGTTATTTTTATATAAGATATTTTTATACAATGTAACGAATTGTAAATTTTTTATATTTATATTTGTTGTACAAAAAAATCAGTTATACACTTTAATTAGTTAAAATATATATTTAAAATAAAACAATTTTCGGATTTTATCGCGTGTTTAATTAGTTCTTACAAACTATCTTTCTTCCTCGACGTTTCGGGTGCTTTACAGCAACCGTGGTCACGGGGGGGGGGGGGGCACGGTCGCTGTAAAGCATAAACGCGATAAAATCCGAAAATCGTTTTATTTTAAATGTGTAGTATTCGCGTAAAATATATAGTTAAAATATATTATAGTATACACACTTTAATTAGTTAAAATCTAAAATATCTTTTCAACCTTAGCCTCAAAACTACTAAAGAATCTCTAATGACTGTAAGTTTTAGTTTTATAATAAATTTGTTAAATTTATTTCTTGGTAAATATGAAGTAGCTATACGAAAAGATAATGTCGTAAAGACGTTACACATATGACTACAACTATTTTAAACACATATAAAATTATTGTTGTCCATTTGGAACTTCCGGGTGTAGGCTTCCGGGATCAGTGGTCTACGTCTATGTCTTTAGTTTTGTGCAGTTTGAGTAAATCGTCTACTTCGTCTCAGACAAACTGCCACGATGACTACCGAAATCGTCATTATTGTGAAAAAAAAAATTACTTTTAATTTACTTTTTTCGTTGTGGATAATGAAAAAAGTATATTAAAAGTGGGTAATAACAACTGCCGGGCAAAGGCTACAAATAATGATTGAGAGATTTTGGCTTTATTGACACACTGGTTTCCTGACGATCTTTCACTTTACTCCAGCGTTCCCATTTCATGGTCATTTCTTGGGGTTAGCGCTTAAAATTATAAATTTTCACGCCATTCCTAATACAGGGGTAGACAGAGGCAGACAATTAAGCTTTGATCTACCTTCCACCAAAGACATATTTAAAATTATTATTAACATTGTTATTGCTGCCCGTCCTGGGATTAAACCTAGGTCATTTGCGTCATATTCTAAGGTCTGTCCACTAGAATATTGAAACTAAGGATAATGAGATCCTAATTTTCTTTCTCAGATTGTATCCGTATGAATGCAATAGCTCATCTTATATATGAAATGTAATGTTAAACGTTCACGTGACCCGTGTTTTGTAAACACTGAAACTTTATACACGTGAGGTGTGCGTGACCGGCACGCGGGCGGAAATATGCTCTTTAATCTTTACGATTGTTTTCTTTCTGGACACGATGAAGTTGTAAAGACGGGTTTGTTGATTTTATTACATTTGTAATTGCGAAACGTTAGTAATCAAATACTGCGTGAATGGAAATTATAGCATTAAATTTGAAATACCAATAGGTTGAATTTTATTTAACATTGTTTTACCATTTCCCCCTTTTTTATTCTTTATTCTTTCTTTATTCTTTATTGTACACAGTAAAAGAAATATACAGTAAAATTTATGTAATAAATTTTACTGTATATTTTTATCGTGTATTTAGTAAATAACGACCAAGGAATAAGGTTATAAATCAAAATGATTGGCGACTTAACTTGGGTATTAAATCTTATTTTACTTTTTTATTGTTTACTCTTCAAAGCTTTAATTTTATTCATATCTGTTGAGTCCTTACAACATAAAAGTTTAACAAACTACTCACTATATGTACGAGTACAACGCAGTGAGTTTTAAGCATATATTGTATTCTGAGCTTAAGAAAAAATAACTTTAAAAATATGTAAGTATTGATAGTGTTTTTATGTTATAAATAGCAAGAGTGATATCGTATTGATGTTTAGTTGAGAATATTAAGTCCGAAGTTGTATAATTTTTGATAACAGTACACGTAAAAAAGTCACGATAGCCGAGTGGTTGGGTGGTCGGAATTTCGAGTCAAAAGACCCGAGTTCGATCCTCAAGTGGCAGGCACGTACCAATGGGTTTTAAAAACTTATGTACGAATATCGTTGGCTTGGACATAAAGACGGCGACGGGCTCGCCACCTGTCACATTGTCCCGAAAATATCTTCGGTGGAAGGTGGGTCGAAGGGACTTAATTGTCTAGACTAGACCTCTGTCTACCCCTGTATTGGGAATTGTGTGAAGATATTTATTTATTTATAGTACATGTCGCACAGGACTCTTAAAGAGAAAGAGAGTATGAAAGATTTTCAAATTGCAACTGACTCAGGTGGGACACGATGGTTCGGTTCATGATTTAGAACTCCATCTCTGTGAGAAGATATTTTAAATTTCGCTTTCAAAGTTAGTATGCATTATGCAATAATAAATAAATCCGCCTTAAATATTTAAAAGAAAACAATAATTTTCGTAAAAGGCATTATCAAAAGAAACGTCATATACCATTAGTACCTACATATTCGATAGAATAAAAATAGAATGGACTTATTGTACATTTTATCAGTTATTGAATTTGACATCGAAGAAAAACTTAAGTACTTTTATGTCCAAATTAGTTATTGTTATAGGAAAAAATAAAGCTAAGAAGTATCTTATAAGTATCCTGTAATAAAGACATGAGTAAGCTAAATAAGAGGTTTTTATTTAAGTATTATAAATAAAATTTGTATTATAAATTGTAAATGAAATTAAAGATGAATTACACACCGATGTCCGGTTTTTATTATGGAATGCATATCACATATCACAATTTTTTTAAATATTACATTCTTTAATAAGTTAATATGATAGTTCTAAAAACCACCAGATTGCTAAAATCAACTATACAGAAATAAATCAACCATAGTATAACAAGATTTGCATCTGCAACTTCAACCTTTTAACTATTGTATGGTCTCACTAAAAATTTTACACTTATTATTGATGTTTTTACGTATTTTCCAACTAGATTAGTTAGAGGTCTAGACAATTCAATCCTTTTGAACCCCCTCCTTTTCACTGAAGCTTATTTGGGACAACGTGACAGGTGGTAAACCTGTCGCCTTCGTAGTGTAAAAGCCAATGATACTTATAACCCTGGATGGTTACCTAAATGGACTCGAGATCAAATAATCATAGTCACTATAAAAATATTTGCTACCAGCGGAATTCGAATCCACAACACCTGGCTTCGCAAATAGAGTCTCTTTCGCCTAAGCTATATGTAATTATATGTTACCGTTAGTTTGAACACTAAAGCGGCGATACGCTCACCATCTCTTTAATTGTCCCAAATAGGCGTCGGCGAAAGGGTCGAAATGACTTAATCCTTTAAATCTCAGTGTGGCCCAGTATTAGGAAAATGCATGAAGATATAAAAAAATTATTTTTATCATACAATTAACAATAAGTGTATAAAGTTAGGGAACAAGTGAGGGAGCCACGTGAACCTCGTGACGTCTCAACGACAGACGGCACAATAGCATCGATTTATCTGAAACTTTAAGCGTTATTATATGTGTCAGTTTAAGTTATTGACAATATTGAAACGAACCACGTGAATTAAGTGAAGTAACGGATCAAGTTCAGTGACATTATTTGTATGCGTAGTTGTTTCTTTATAATACAAATAAATATGTTATAAAGAGAATTCTATTCAACACCCTTATTCCATTTTTATATACTTTCTTCCGTCTGCATTTTCATCATTCATTTACATCATTCATCATTTTCAGCAACAGAAAGAGGTGTAGTATTAATTTGTAAACCGATACCATTTAGTGTTTCAACCGTACAACACGATTTTGCTGATAGGTCTAGAACACAGCAAATAAGCTACGTTAAAAGTAAGTGTGTGACAACATTTATCTTGGCTATGAAATGAGACCAGAGTAAAAAAAAATGTTGCTATTAATTGTAACCAAGCTTATCCATATTATATTAAAATAAATATATGTTTTTTTTGTGTTTTTATTTGAGATTTGACAAACATTTTGGACTCAGTGCGGTTTTGTCGGGTTCTACGAAGGCTTGTTGCGATATAACAATACTTTAAGTTTCACTCATTTAAATGGAAATTTACTTAAATTTTAATTCAACCAGTATTTCAATATTTTTACGGCAGGTCGAGCTAAAAATATAAAGCTTGAGATGAGTTGAGTTGCTACTATATAGCGTCCAGTCGGAAGTTTCCCAATGAGCAATGAAAAAGAATTGAAAACTACTTCTCCTCTATAACGTCAAACGAAGTTTCTGCCCTACTTTTGAAGTAGTTGGTATGAAGTTTGTACTTTCTTTTTTAGAACTAGGTGGTTAATATATTTTTGTATAATATTAACTATATGCAATTAAGATAACTTTCGGGTTTATATATTTTACACATACGGCTTATATTTTTAATTGCATGTCGTAACTCGCAATTAATACACGTAATATAAATTAATATAATAGTGCATAGACACTTTAGAGATAAGAAAATTATCTGTTTTATTTTGAGTGTTTACTTTAATTTTTTCAATTACTTTTAGTAGTTTTTAAAGCGATGGCATGTAATGATGATCTAAAACAGTATTGAGAAGTGATTTAAAAGATTTAAATGTTAAAAGTGTATTCCATACTAACATTATTACGTACGATATTATTACGACCCGATAGCTTTGTTGGTAGTGACCCTGCGTCCGTAGTTAAGAGTTAGGGGTTCAAGTCCCGCCAGGAAATATTTGTGATATGAATACGAATGTTTGTACTCGAGTCAAGGGTGTTTTTATGTATAAATTACGTTGTGTACTTATTTATATAAAGTATACTACGTAACGTCACCTTTTCCCAAACTAGGCTTTGGCCTAGCGACTATTTGTATATAATAGCTTAATTATTTCAAGTAAATATACTATTTTTTTAAGAAAAAAATACTTTTACTTTTTACACGGTCAATCAAAGAAAAATAAAAATTCGTCGTAAACGAAACCGTAATACGTAGAAAAAAATTATTAAATTTTGAGTTAAATTCGTGAATTACAGTGCAAGTTAGGTTTATACTTGCACTGTTTGAAGCGCATGATGCGCCAATAATCGTGCGAAATTGTGTCAGTTAAATTGTATAATTTTCCACTCTAAAATATTCCTGTATGTCGACTAAATGTTTGTTGTTCGACAGACAAAATAGTGGTGCGAAGTGAAGCTCAACCTCACTTCGCGACAGAATGTTAGATGGAGATCATTTTGGACCATAATTTAAAATTTTAATGTTTACTGTTTATTAATTTTTTGGTACCAAATAATTTTCTGTTTATAGTATTAATTTTATTATTTTTATTGACGTTCAATGTCGCCGTTGAGTAATAGTACATAACTGTGTAGGATATTTTAAATTTAATATTGTTATGATGCGAATGTAAGTCTTGCTAGATATTTTATTATTAAAATAATGAGGAATTTAATATAACATTGTTATTATCAATATTGATAGTGAAATAATTTAAACTTTGCTTCAACACTGTTCTGTTATTTATTTATATAAATTTTCTACATATATTTTAATTTACATTAAGACCTTCTAGACAAAACCTTTTCGACACACCTTTTTCTTCACCGAAGATATATTTTGAGACAACATGACAGATGGTGAGCTTGTCGTCGTCTTTATCTCAACGATATAAATCGTATAGTATAACCCTACAGTAATATACGAAACGTAACTCTCTATCTCTCTCTTCCTATCTTCACTAACTTATAACTCCACTTTCGTTCGCCGCGCCCGATCACAATGTTCGTAACGCTTTAGTCACGTCTCACTTCAAGCTTAATAGTTAAGCGTGCGTAAAGCATACTAATTATTCTTCAAAAAAGTTGTAACTGTCCACAACATCTGCAAACCTTCTACTGTCCATAACATCTGCAAACCATTTCAACAGAAGAAGTTAGCAGATGCGTTTCCACTCTCGAGGACTACCATGGAATATCTCATACCCTTTAAACTGGAAGACAAACAGTAGCACTGTAGTCTCGCGACACAAATACGTAAATGTGGTAAGCAGTCTACAAACCATAAACTCATCGTTATTGTTGAAAATTTGATTCACAAAAACTGGATTTCGATGATTCTTTGTAACCAAACAAGCGATATGAAATAATCCTAAAGATAAAGTGTGTCATGGCCGAAGAGCTCATAACGTTATACCTGTTGCTAAACATTCCCGAAGATTATGGCTTAAGGCATATTTATGACACAATATTCAATGTAATGAGTCTCTATCATGTGAATTATTGACTATTTCGTTTTCAGAACTCGAAAAGTGTATTAAAAAAGTATTAGGGTAATGAATAAATTGAGGTGACACTTGATATAATGTGGACACATTATAATTTGTTTGTGAGCGATATATAATTTTATCTCATTTATAGTTAGATTGAGGTGTTAGATTGAGTGGTTACGAATACCGTGCGTGCATGTAGCACTCGTTATTGCACATCAACTGAAAAAACATATTAATTAATCATATAAAGGATTTAATTTGTAGGTAATTCGATTGTAGCACTGTGAGTACACATAGTATAGTGTTAGGAATTGAAATAAATTTTATGCTATTTTATTTTATGATATAGTGGAGAAATTTAAACAAATTTTATGCCTCGATCTCATATTTATTTTTAGCGTCCTGCTTTTATTTGGGACAATTAACCACAGCTTTAATGTATCATTTGTCGAAGCTTCGACATACTTTAAACTTTTTTGCCGTCATCCGCAAACCTAGAAATGGTGCTTTCTTTATATTTTTAATTTTATCCATTTTATCGATGAACTTATTCATCGTATTTAAAAACATAACATGTGAAAGGGGTAATTCGTACGCAAATATTGCTTTATAAATAATCTTTCGATAAGACACTTACATCTTAAAAGGTGAGTCACCAAGGTGTTACAGGTATAATTTTTTTTCTTCTGCTAGTCACGTGTTGTTAGCGTCTCTTTCTCTCATCAGTCTACCTAGGGAAAGAGGTTTGTTATTTCATCTCGCTGTTGTGATTCACGATCGTGGAACTAACCACAAATTGATTCAAAAACTTGTTTTATCCGGCTTCGATATTTATTGAAGTCACCATTATGGTGGTATAATATCCTGACTCATGATCAAAGACCGTGATTTACTATGAATCGTCTTAAATATGCGTGAAATGTTCATGCTTTGTTTTCAATGTAGACAATGTATTAGAAAGTGTTGATAATTTGCAATGAAATTGTCAACGTGAACATTTTGTCGCCATGAAGGTTCTGTACATTTTTTTGACAATTTTTTATCAATATAATATTATGGAAACTTTTGACATATGTCATCCAGTATCAAAATTGGGTCTCCTGTATCTTAAAATGGGATGGCAATAAGAAAGATAACAACCAACAGGTATAGAATTTCATATATATGACTCGTAAAACGGCAGGTTGTTCCAAATAAGCTTAGGTGAAAGGTGGGATAAAAGAATTAATTGTGTCAACCTTTGTTAACCCCCAGTTCTAGGAAAGTTCGTGAAAGTAATATATCACAATAACATAATATGACTGATGATGTTATTCATATTCATCACAAAAATATTAGCCCATAGGGGTCGCATCCGCAAGCAGTATCCGAATCCTTTAGGGTTGCCTTCATACTTAATGGCTGAATACAAAGTTTGATAAGATTTTTAAATGTTATAACGATTGTTATACTTCGTAATAATCTAAGCAAATTTAAAAAATGGAAGGGACGTTTATGAGCACGCTCATGCATGAGCAGGATTACGGATGATCATAAACTTCAACAATGCTGGCGGAGCTTGAGATAAATTTCGATCTTTAAGATAGGAAAGAAAGACAGCAAAAGATAGGAAAAATAAGGGATAGGGGTGTGAGCCTACTGTATCTCACAGAAATCAATAATCCAAAATCATAATGTACGCCCCGAATTCACTATTTCATAACGGTATTTTGACAGCCAAGATAGCCGAGTTGTTGGGTGGTCGGAATTTCGAGTCGAGAGGCCCGAGTTCGATCCCCAGGTGGCGGTACTATGAGTTTTTCAAAAACTTATGTACGAATTTCATCGTTGGCTTGGACATAAAGACGGCGACGGGCTCACCACCTGTCACGTTGTCCCGAAAATATCTTCGGTGGAAGGTGGGTCGAAGGGACTTAATTGTCTAGACTCGACCTCTGTCTACCCCTGTATTGGGAATTGTGTGAAGATATTTTTTTTAATCCTAGTATTTTGGATTTACCCCTGATTAATTGCTTCAGAAATAATTTTTAAGTGCGTGCTGTTAAGATAGCAACTGCAACTAGTACTGTAATTTAGTACAGGCACAAGATTTATTTAACTGTTGTATCGCCATGTCTTTAAAATGTTTACTTTAATTAGTAAATAATTTATTATAATATTATTTACGGATCTCCAAAACTAACAATGCCTGAATTTATAACAAGGTATTATACAATAGCGAGAAATCCAGATGAATATCTAATTATTACATAACTTTTGACTATTATTACTTACTAGATTTATATCACTGGCACTGGAGCCAGATATTCTTCTTTTAAATATAAAAGAAATTAATAACTTTCTAAACTTAAGCTAGTTTTTCTTTACGCATCACAAATTAACAACAGGATAGGTAAAATAAATTAACAAGTTCGTTAAAAATAGAATGGGATTCACAGCAGTGGGGCACTTAAGAATATATTTTAAAAGTGCAATTGTTTTTAAATGTATAATGAATGAAATATTTATGAAATAAACAGCGTAATTTCTTCGTAACTTCATAAAGAAATGACTCCCATATAAAGAATTTCTTTACAAACTGTCGAAGCTCCTAGCTTTATTGTATAAAAAGCTTTGATTAGACTTTTTGCTTTAGCTAGATTTCTTGAGGAGGAAAAGCTTGAAACTGGTTTCGAGTATATTCCATATTGATAGATAAGTTATTAGACTTGCTAGCAATAAAATTATTAGTCTGAAAATAAGTTATTTTATTCGCAAATCGTGAAATATAATGAGTACAACAATATAATAAGTATAACAAATGTTGAAAGTGTCAAATATAAAAAACATCGCCGTGTGTTATCGACGTAAGATTTGACGACGTACTGAAATGCACACAGATGTATTTCATAGAAAGGACGTTTTTAGCATAGAAGTAACACTTGTTTTTGCATATACCAAAATTATAAATATCGATAACAGCTAGTAATTTTAATTTTACGATGATAAAAAGATTATAATTTGGGGGTGAAAAAATGTGAAATGAAGATGTGAAATATCGTGTGATGTGAAATATCGTGTGTACAAGTAATATGCATAAAAGATAATATTATTACGGATCTCCAAAACTAACAATGCCTGAATTTATAACAAGGTATTATACAATAGCGAGAAATCCAGATGAATATCTAATTATTACATAACTTTTGACTATTATTACTTACTAGATTTATATCACTGGCACTGGAGCCAGATATTCTTCTTTTAAATATAATTATTAATAACTTTCTAAACTTAAGCTAGTTTTTCTTTACGCATCACAAATTAACAACAGGATAGGTAAAATAAATTAACAAGTTCGTTAAAAAATAGAATGGGATTCACAGCAGTGGGGCACTTAAGAATATATTTTAAAAGTGCAATTGTTTTAAATGCATAATGAATGAAATATTTATGAAATAAACAGCGTAATTTCTTCGTAACTTCATAAAGAAATGACTCCCATATAAAGAATTTCTTTACAAACTGTCGAAGCTCCTAGCTTTATTGTATAAAAAGCTTTGATTAGACTTTGCTTTAGCTAGATTTCTTAAGGAGGAAAAGCTTGAAACTGGTTTCGAGTATATTCCATATTGATAGATAAGTTATTAAGACTTGCTAGCAATAAAATTATTAGTCTGAAAATAAGTTATTTTATTCGCAAATCGTGAAATATAACGAGTACAACAATATAATAAGTATAACAAATGTTGAAAGTGTCAAATATAAAAACATCGCCGTGTGTTATCGACGTAAGATTTGACGACGTACTGAAATGCACACAGATGTATTTCATAGAAAGGACGTTTTAGCATAGAAGTCTCTCTCTCTCTCTCTCTCTCTCTCTCTCTCTCTCTCTCTCTCTCTCTCTCTCTCTCTCTCTCTCTCTCTCTCTCTCTCTCTCTCTCTCTCTCTCTCTCTCTCTCTCTCTCTCTCTCTCTCTCTCTCTCTCTCTCTCTCTCTCTCTCTCTCTCTCTCTCTCTCTCTCTCTCTCTCTCTCTCTCTCTCTCTCTCTCTCTCTCTCTCTCTCTCTCTCTCTCTCTCTCTCTCTCTCTCTCTCTCTCTCTCTCTCTCTCTCTCTCTCTCTCTCTCTCTCTCTCTCTCTCTCTCTCTCTCTCTCTCTCTCTCTCTCTCTCTCTCTCTCTCTCTCTCTCTCTCTCTCTCTCTCTCTCTCTCTCTCTCTCTCTCTCTCTCTCTCTCTCTCTCTCTCTCTCTCTCTCTCTCTCTCTCTCTCTCTCTCTCTCTCTCTCTCTCTCTCTCTCTCTCTCTCTCTCTCTCTCTCTCTCTCTCTCTCTCTCTCTCTCTCTCTCTCTCTCTCTCTCTCTCTCTCTCTCTCTCTCTCTCTCTCTCTCTCTCTCTCTCTCTCTCTCTCTCTCTCTCTCTCTCTCTCTCTCTCTCTCTCTCTCTCTCTCTCTCTCTCTCTCTCTCTCTCTCTCTCTCTCTCTCTCTCTCTCTCTCTCTCTCTCTCTCTCTCTCTCTCTCTCTCTCTCTCTCTCTCTCTCTCTCTCTCTCTCTCTCTCTCTCTCTCTCTCTCTCTCTCTCTCTCTCTCTCTCTCTCTCTCTCTCTCTCTCTCTCTCTCTCTCTCTCTCTCTCTCTCTCTCTCTCTCTCTCTCTCTCTCTCTCTCTCTCTCTCTCTCTCTCTCTCTCTCTCTCTCTCTCTCTCTCTCTCTCTCTCTCTCTCTCTCTCTCTCTCTCTCTCTCTCTCTCTCTCTCTCTCTCTCTCTCTCTCTCTCTCTCTCTCTCTCTCTCTCTCTCTCTCTCTCTCTCTCTCTCTCTCTCTCTCTCTCTCTCTCTCTCTCTCTCTCTCTCTCTCTCTCTCTCTCTCTCTCTCTCTCTCTCTCTCTCTCTCTCTCTCTCTCTCTCTCTCTCTCTCTCTCTCTCTCTCTCTCTCTCTCTCTCTCTCTCTCTCTCTCTCTCTCTCTCTCTCTCTCTCTCTCTCTCTCTCTCTCTCTCTCTCTCTCTCTCTCTCTCTCTCTCTCTCTCTCTCTCTCTCTCTCTCTCTCTCTCTCTCTCTCTCTCTCTCTCTCTCTCTCTCTCTCTCTCTCTCTCTCTCTCTCTCTCTCTCTCTCTCTCTCTCTCTCTCTCTCTCTCTCTCTCTCTCTCTCTCTCTCTCTCTCTCTCTCTCTCTCTCTCTCTCTCTCTCTCTCTCTCTCTCTCTCTCTCTCTCTCTCTCTCTCTCTCTCTCTCTCTCTGTGACTTCAGTTATAGTTATATTCGATATTTCCTCTGCCGGTATTACTGTGACGATTGGTCGATGATAACTAAACTACGTTACAAAGTCCCGTAGTAGTAAAGTCCCGTTGTCCCGAAAATATCTTCGGTGGAAGGTGGGTCATAGGGACTTAATTGTCTAGACTTGACCTCTGTCTACCCTGTATTGGGAATTGCGTGAAGATATTTATATATTTATTTATTACGTTACAAAAGTATTGGATGAAACATTATCAAGATAACTCACAATTACAGCATCTGTAGTTGTTCCATATTTGGTAGTAGATTCTTTTGGATTGTTGTTGATTTGCAATTGAAATTCTTTTGAAGAAATGTCATTAATGGCATTGATTTAGCTCTTGCAAATTTACATTAAAATCTCCAGCTAATTTGAATGGTAGTTTATATTTATTCGTTTTAAAAATTATTGAACCTTTTTGACTATAAGGAAGTGACCTTTCATGTAAAAATGAAATCTTAATATAATTTACATAGTCACTAATATGAATAATATGAATATAATTAATTAAATATAAAAAAGGGATTTCAGTGTTTAATTATAAACCTTAAATCTCAGGAAATAGGTTGTAAATTAGTATACCTTTGTATAGCCACGGCATGCGTCGCCACGCGAGAAATCGGTTTTACGTGCGGCTATAGATGTTTCACATCAAAAAAATATATAAAAAATATCTTCACGCAATTCCCAATACAGGGGTAGATAGAGGTCGAGTCTAGACAATTAAGTCCCTTCGACCCACCTTTCACCGAAGATATTTTCGGGACAACGTGACAGGTGGTGGGCCCGTCGCCGTCTTTACGTCCAAGCCAACGATATTCGTACATAAGTTTTTGAAAAACCCATTGGTACGAGCCTACCAACTGGGGATCGAACTCGGGTCTATTAACTCGAAATTCCGACCACCCAACCATTCGGCTATCGTGACTTTTTTTATATGTGATTTTTTTATATGTGATGTAATAATTATATTATTTTATATTTAATAAATCTTTCAAGTGTTAGCCAAGAACACCACATGTTAGCCACTAAGAAGTAAACTTATAAAGTACCTCCTCAGAACTTCCGTTGCACACTATAGAAGAACATCTTAATGACCTAAGTTTGTTCATTTACCTGTTGTCAGGTTTTGTGCTTGCAACTGAATATTGTTAAGAACTTCGTTAATTTGAGGTTTCCTTATTAAAATTTTTACGTTGGGAAATTTTGGAAGTAACGTAACATAAAAAGTAACATCTATTCTGGTTTCATCAACATCAGTAATAAGTAATAAGCGGCTACTTATCAGTAAGTGGTTTTAACCTAGTATCTAAAATAATTCTTAGTGATTGACCTTAAATAAAATAAAATTAAAACAATATCTTCACGCAATTCCCTATACAGGGGTAGTCAGAGGTCTAGTCTAGACAATTAAGGCTCTTTGACCCACCTTCCACCGAAGACGTTTTCGGAGAACGTGACTGGTGGTGAGCCCGTCGCCGTCTTATGTTCAAGCCAACAATATAATTCATATATAAGTTTTTTGAAAAACCCACTGAGGATCCTCTATCTGCCACTTGGGGATCGAACTCAGGTCACCTGACTCGAAATTCCGATAACCCTACCACTCGGCTACCGCGACTATTGTTTAAACTTAAATTGTTTTGTGTTATTCAATTATTTTATATTAATTTTTAAATTGCTAATTTTGTAGTAACAGTTAAATCCAATACGGTAATAGTTTAATGGATCTTTACTTGAAAATCAATTAACATATCCCAGTTCCAAATTTTTTCCTGTAATGTAATTTCCATGCCACCATAAACAAAGCTATATTGTTAAATGAATAATTAAATAATAGCACTTATATTTAAAATCGCAAGCTTCACGTTATTGTTTATCAATAGCTTAATTGGGATTACCACTGCCTTCGAAGGATTGTGGATCTAATGTCTCGCTAGTGGTTAACATTTGTGCTCGATGCATAAGAATGTTTGTACTCGAGTCATATTTTTTATATAAATATGTATCTATGTTGACCGTTGGTTTGGATATTAAGACTGCGATAGACTCACCACCTGTCACGTTGTCCTAAACTGGCTCTGATGAATAGAGGGTCGAAAAAAAAACAGAGTTTCCTTGGGCGAACGAAAGCGAAACGAAGTATTTATTTATTTATATTCACGCACAATCCCTGACGGGGTAGCCAGAGAGAACAGATCGCCAAGTGTCACGATCCCTACATACTTTCGCTTCTTTCAGATTCATCATCTTCTTCATACATGCACGTCTAGGTATCCGAGTACTCTTGACCCTCCTCTCTTCGAGCAATTTGCTCACATGGTCTTCAATTAATCTCGGTCTACCTCGACACCTTTAATATTAACTTTCGCGCTATATATTTTCTTCACCATTCGGTCTTCACTCATTCGCTCAACGTGCCCAAACCATCGAAGCACGCCCTTATCCATTTTGAGACAAGGTCATCTTTCAAACCTGCCATATTGCGAATCTCTTCGTTTCGCTTTCGGTCGGCCATGGTAAGGCCGCACATTTTACGAAGAGATCGCATCTCCACTGCATTCAACCTGCTTTTATGCTTCTTCTGGCATACCCAGGTTTCGCTGCCATATAACAAAGTCGGTACCAACACTGCGTTATGTATTGCAAGGCGTGCACTTTTCACAACGCCTTGCCTTTTGATTAACGCAGTCAGGGCACCATTGACTTTGTTCCCGGCAGCGACACGCCTGTCCACATCTAAATCATCTTCCATCCCGGCTAAACACTCCCCAAGTATACAATTTCATTCACCTGTTCTAGACATTCCTGGTTACCCAAATTTCGCACTTCGTTCTTTCTTCGTCCTTTCAAATACCAGAACCTTAGTTTTATTAGCATTCAAACGGAGACCATTAATTTCACATTCTTCTTTCATACGTGACTAATGCCTGCAGTTCTGCCTCTGATGGTGCTATAAGCACTGCATCATCAGCATAAAGCAGACAATTTACTTTTATGTCACCCAATTTCACACCCAAACAGCTATCTTTCAGCTTCTGTAAACAGCTGTCGAGATACAGTATGAATAGCCAGGAAGACATGACACAACCCTGTTTACGCCCGTTTGGACGCTAAACATGGGTGACAGGTCATGCCCTACCACACAGAAGCTTTACAGTCACAGTAAAGTGACTGCACAGTATAGCAATCGACCATCCACACCATACCCCGGCAACAGTTCCCACATTTTCTTCCTTACAACCTTATCAAATGCTTTCTCAAGATCCACAAAAGCACAGAAAATCTTCTGGTTGGCAGCCAGAAGCTTCTCCGTGATCATGCGGAGAGAAAACATTTGATCCGTGCATCCTCTTCAGGTCTAAATCCGCATTGTGCCTCCCATAGAAATCTTTCCGATTTATCTTGCATCCTACGTGTCAAAACCTTCAGGTAAACTTTACTTGCTAAACTGGTCAAGCTGATCGCCCGATAGCACCCGCAGTCATAATGTGAACCTTTACCTTTATATAAAGGCACAATGACCGCGGATCGCCAATCATCCGGAACAGCCCTCGTTCGCCAGCACAAATTGCACAGCAGGTGAAAGCTGTCCCAGACGCGTGGCCCACCATACTTGACCATTTCAGCAATGCTCTGTCTAGTCCCGCAGCCTTACCACATTTCAAAACTTCTAATCGCACATTCAATCTCTTTCATACTGATGACCTCAGTGTCACCGAGGTCCGAGTCTGGCGTACCAGTCACGGCGTCACCCCCGGATCCTCACTAAGATCATCACACGCATACATCTCTCTATAAAATTCGCTCCATCGCTGCATGACGTCCGATTTTTCTGAGGAGGCGTGGGTGGTTCCCAGCTATTCAATCTTAAGGCTGTCGCACCACTCCGGGTCCTTCAACCTCTTTCTAGAAGAGTTTGGAGTTCTCCTTGAAGTTGTGCGACAACCTTCGTCCTTCCATTCTACTCCTTTCACGCACTTCCTCAATCAATGCTTTCGTGTGAACTTTCTGGAGCTTATATCTTTCTTTCCTCTTCTCTCTCATATCCTTATCATTACTAGAGGCCAAGTAGTCTAACCATGCTTTCTTCTTCTTATTTACAGCTTCTTTCACTTCGTCATTCCACCATGCATCACCCTTTTACTACTACCTCTTTTCACAGTTCCACACACGTCTTCCGCTGCTAACCATTCCATCTCTAAGGCTCTGCCATATTTCTTCCACCACATTCTTTCCTAACACCAATGCTGTCCAGCTTTTCAGCTACCCTTGCTTGATATTTATTCCTAGTGTCCGCTTCCTGAAGCTTCCAGCTTCGGATGCTACCGACCGACTGTGGTTCTGGTATCGCCGTCCGGTGGCGCCAACCCGCGAACAGACCCCTAAATCTAAGCCGTCACTAGGTAGTGATCCGTTCCCAGGTCAGCACCTCGAAACACCCGCGTATCTATCACCTGTTTTCGCAGTCGGTCATCCACCAGAATAAATCGATCATACTTCTCTCATTCTCTCTTGTTCTAGTATACATATGGATTTTCTTGTGACTAAACATGGTGTTTGTCACAAGAAGACCCTTTTCCTTGCATACAGCCAGTATAAGCTTGCCAGCATCGTTAACCCTTTATCGCCAAATATTCCAAGCACCGACTCGTACCCTGGCCGAGCGGTACCAACCCATCCATTCAAATCACCACATACAACAATTCTTTCGTTTCCTCTAACCAAGTCTAGAACTTCTCTTACATTCTCTAAAACTCCTCCAGCTCAGCTCTGGACATGAAGCCACCGGCGCATAAACAGCCAAAAGGAATAACTTCGTCAGTCCCAATTTAAAGCGAACCCAGAGAAGTCTCGAGTTCACAACCTTATATTCAGTCATAACATCGACCAGCGAGACGACCTTTTACTCCTGGCAGGCGCTCTCGCTCTCCGGGACTCAGGACCATGAGCTAACGTCCGCCGGGGGCTCTTCTAATATCATCTATTCTTTCCAGTCAACTCATTCGTCTTATCTCTCATACCTCCTCTAACATTCCATGTGCCAACTCTGCCTCCGTCCTCCACCTTCCGCCGTGTCGGGCTGTGCGTGACGGGTGGCGGTCCCCATCGCCGCTTTGCGCGCTGCATTTCACACCAACGGGGACGAACTGGTGTGCGTCGCCTTGAGGGGACGCCCCTAGCCCTCGTTGTGGGTGCGCAGCTGTGTAAATTGTCCTGAAAGGCTGGCAGGGGTCGCGACGAGCACATACAATGACCCCCTAAACGAAGTGATTCCAAATATGATAATGTTTCATCCAATACTTTTGTAACGTAATAAATAAATATATAAATATCTTCACGCAATTCCCTATACAGGGTAGTCAGAGGTCTAGTCAAGACAATTAAGGCTCTTTGACCCACCTTCCACCGAAGATATTTTCGGGACAACGGGACTTTACTACTACGGGACTTTTGTAACGTAGTTTAGTTATCATCGACCAATCGTCACAGTAATACCGGCAGAGGAAATATCGAATATAACTATAACTGAAGTTACAGAGAGAGAGAGAGAGAAATTCCGAAATTCCGACCACCCAACCGTTCGGCTATCGTGACTTTTTTATATGTGATGTAATAATTATATTATTTTATATTTAATAAATCTTTCAAGTGTTAGCCAAGAACACCACATGTTAGCCACTAAGAAGTAAACTTATAAAGTACCTCCTCAGAACTTCCGTTGCACACTATAGAAGAACATCTTAATGACCTAAGTTTGTTCATTTACCTGTTGTCAGGTTTTGTGCTTGCAACTGAATATTGTTAAGAACTTCGTTAATTTGAGGTTTCCTTATTAAAATTTTTACGTTGGGAAATTTTGAAGTAACGTAACATAAAAGTAACATCTATTCTGGTTTCATCAACATCAGTAATAAGTAATAAGCGGCTACTTATCAGTAAGTGGTTTTTAACCTAGTATCCTAAAATAATTCTTAGTGATTGACCTTAAATAAAATAAAATTAAAACAATATCTTCACGCAATTCCCTATACAGGGGTAGTCAGAGGTCTAGTCTAGACAATTAAGGCTCTTTGACCCACCTTCCACCGAAGACGTTTTCGGGAGAACGTGAATGGTGGTGAGCCCGTCGTCGTCTTTATGTTCAAGCCAACAATATAATTCATATATAAGTTTTTGAAAAACCCACTGGGGGATCCTCTATCTGCCACTTGGGGATCGAACTCGGGTCACCTGACTCGAAATTCCGATAACCCTACCACTCGGCTATCGCGACTATTGTTTAACCTTAAATTGTTTTGTGTTATTCAATTATTTATATTAATTTTTTAAATTGCTAATTTTGTAGTAACAGTTAAATCCAATACGGTAATAGTTTAATGGATCTTTACTTGAAAATCAATTAACATATTTCCAAATTTTTTCCTGTAACGTAATTTCCATGCCACCATAAACAAAGCTATATTGTTAAATGAATAATTAAATAATAGCACTTATATTTAAAATCGCAAGCTTCACGTTATTGTTTATCAATAGCTTAATTGGGATTACCACTGCCTTCGAAGGATTGTGGATCTAATGTCTCGCTAGTGGTTAACATTTGTGCTCGATGCATAAGAATGTTTGTACTCGAGTCATATTTTTTATATAAATATGTATCTATGTTGACCGTTGGTTTGGATATTAAGACTGCGATAGACTCACCACCTGTCACGTTGTCCTAAACTGGCTCTGATGAATAGAGGGTCGAAAAAAAAACAGAGTTTCCTTGGGCGAACGAAAGCGAAACGAAGTGATTCCAAATATGGTATGTTTGAAAGATAATATTATCACTAAAATTGATAAAGGCGTGCTTCGAAGGTTTGGTTAAGCCGTATGAGCGAAAATATATAGCGCAAAAGTTAATGTCAAAAGGTGTCGAGGTAGCCCGAGACGGATAAGTCACTTCGTTCACTCTGATAAAATATGGCATAAATTGTCTACTATTTTGACTACCCTAATATTGATCGTTAAATACATATGCATACATACATATCGGTCTGTTAAAGTCCACTGCAGGACATAGGCCTCTCCCATAGGGAGAATTTGTCATAATCGCCACGCATGGCAAGAGGATTGGCGATCCCAGAACCAGATTACTCGCACCTCAGACGCTGCTGTCCATCTTTGATCTGATAATTTTGGTCTGATATTTTTAGAGATGGTTATCCCGCCATCTATCGGTTGCCATAACGATATTCAAGGCTGTTTCCCTCAGTCGTCTCTTACGACATCCACGGGAAGAAAGGAAATGGCAATATTCTTACGCCGTTACCACAGGGACCCGTTATCATAAGAAACACGAATTGATTGTTAAAGTTAGTTTCTTTTTAATAAACAATTTTAAATTGACAATGCAACATAATGTACACGAAAATGTTGTTAGATTATATCAGATTAAATATAGTGCGGCTATCAACGTTGTCTACTCAGTCTATTTGCGAACTTTGCTTCGGGCCCTTACTAAATTATCTTCCATGAGACTGCGCTCCCACGTAGAGGCAGCTAAGGAAAATAAGAATAACTTCATTGAAATAATTACATCCATAATACAAAACAGACTTCGCGTCTTAAGAAAAAACGCAACGGACTTTTTACCTTTACAACAATTATCAATATCAGAAAAAATCTTAAATTGCTTTTGCAAATCATAAAAAATTTGACATATGATATTGGCGTAAGATATGCCACGGTCTTTCTCACCGTGGGTGTCATAAGAAGCAACTAAGGAAAAAAAGCTTGAAAATTGCATGACTGTCGCCAGATCGCGGCACCACATTGATAAAAAAAAGAAAAAGCAGACCAATGTCGGGTAGTCAAGATTAAAGTTCACATAAAGTTATACACGTACAAAAATATACATATATAAAAGGCTTGAAAAGGCCCACTGTAGGCCCTAGGCTCTTCTCCTAGAACGTAGACCGTAGATGCTGCAGTCCTGCACAGGTTTGCTGAATGTTAGTGGGGTATTTTTCTGATATTGATGACAACTTCCACTGTTGCGCGATTGGACCAATTCGGCGGTGGCAGAACCGCCTCTTCGAAGAATACCGGCGTTAATTATCTTGTGTTTCTGCGTTTCGAGCGAATAAAGTAAACAGAAGCCCTCATCTATCATCGTTTGTAAGGGTATAAGAGTTTATTCAAGCTCCAAATAAAAACAATGGCAAAGCATTGAAGCTATTTTTTTCGGTATGTTGTTTCATCCTACGATTTGAATCTAAAATTGGATTGTGTTCGACATCCTCATTAAAAGAAACATTTAGTTTAATTTAATAATTTACAATACAAATACAAATTAATAGTAATATTTATTATGAGTAACGCCTTGCGGTTCATAACACATACATAGTGAAACCTAGGTCTGCCAGAAGAAACCTAAAAGCAAGATTCGAGCTTTCGAAGACCATGAGAGCAAATTGTTCGAAGAGTAATTTCAAAGAAGATCTAGAGTATTTGTATCCCAAGACGTACGTTATGAAGAAAATGATTAATTTGAAGGAAGCGAAAAATTGTATAAGGATCCTGACATTCGGCGTTTTGTTTTCTCTGCCTACCCCGTCAGACTTTATTATAATAGTAATATAAGTTTATATTTCAAATATATTATAACTGACACAATATATTTTGTGGCACTGTGAAATTGTGATGAAATGAATCAAAAAAGGCTTATAAAATTACTTTTTTATAAAAGCAGTGAATTACGACGTTTGTAAAACAAACTTTGACTAAAGGTTTGTAAAATCTGTACCACGCGAAAAACATTAGCGCTTTAATGTGCAGCTTCCGATGTTAGCGTGAGGCTCTGGGAACTGTTTTGAATATCGAATGCGCTTATTCCGGACTAAAGGTTCCACAGGAAACAGGTAATTTTAATGTGATCCATGGTTTACGCATTATGTAAATGTAGGATACGTTATCTAAATGTAGATATCCGCCGATTAACTGATAAATCTAGGGTTGCAAATGGTCAGCTTAAGAATACATTACGTAATTATGATGTCGTATTTATTACTTCATGATTATGTAGTTGTCTGAAATATCTTTAAAAACTATTTGAGAATAGTAGTAGAAACGGAAAATAGTAGTAAAACGCATGTAGGCTGTCCAACAGGAATGCTTTCGAGCACATTCGTGACCTAATTTGCGCTTTCTCGGTCTTGCCAATCCTATCTTGAGAGAAAATTTATTACTTTTCTTTTCCTTTCGTCTAATCAGATTCACTGGTGTTCGCATGCAATAACTTGGTTAAGCTAAATTCATCAGAACAGAGGACCCTCTACGTCCTCAGCGTCATATCACATTGGCCGTGAAGTACAGAGTGAGCAGCGCATTGTAACAGGGATACTCTTTAGTTGTGCCGTACTGCAAAAGCTTCAGCAGTGCCGTTCTCATCGAAGAATACCTTACTTATCCTTCGGATATTGCAAGAATAGTCAAAATATAAAGTTACGCTTCCAAAAGGCAGAACCATAATATTCACGTTTAAATACGGAAATCAAAAATACCTTTAAATTAAAAATATTAAATGTTTGAATAATATACTAGAAATCACGGTAGTCGAGTGGTTGGGTGGTCGGAATTTCAAGTCAAGAGACCCAAGTTCGATCGAAAATATTAAAAGTTTGAATAATATACTAGAAGTCACGGTAGTCGAGTGGTTGGGTGGTCGGAATTTCAAGTCAAGAGACCCAAGTTCGATCCCCTGTTAGCAGGCTCGTACCAATGGGTGTTTCAAAAACTTATGTATGAATTATATCGATGGCTTGGACATAAAGACGGTGACGGGCTCACCACCTCTCTCGTTGTCCCGAAAATATCTTCGGTGGAAGGTGGGTCAAAGGGACTTAATTGCCTAGACTAGACCTCTGTATTGGGAATTGCGTGAAGATATTTATTTATTTATGAATAATATAAAAAACAGACATCAGCTTAGATTGGGATACGAACTCCTCGATCTCTTTTCTTAGATTCAATAAACCCAAAATATCTTTCACTAGTACTACTAAAAATTTTATAGAAATTGTTCTTCAATGTTCATAATGATAAATGCTAATCTCTGCTTACGTAATTTAATCAACATAAAGTAGGAAGTTGTTCAACAGCATATAACTGGGTTAAGATCTGGGCCAAATGGAGTTAGGGCGTGAAAGTAATGTGGCAGAGGTGAAGACGCCTTCCTGGCGGTGGTGCTATGCACGGCTGTTATTATTCCGAGCCACAAAGACGTGTTTAGCAATTACCCGTTGAAGGTTATACTTGCTGAGGATTGATTTAATTATATGCTACTGTGATCCTACATTTTGCGGTGAAGATTTATTTATCATTGTAAACATCAAATACGTCGGCAAACGCAGTTATGGTACATTATATTATATATACAAGCGAGTTTAATTTGTTACATGATTGTATGCGTGCGTATCTTCACGAATTTACTACTTTTATAAAGACTTTATTGATCGTTAGAATACCCTATTCGCTCTGAGGTCTTGGACGTATGCCTTGGTTACATCTGTCAGAATCAATTTTTTGTATAGTTTAAACATTTCATTGGATAGGGAATAAAAAGAAGTTGTGAGTTTCTAATTCTTTATGCTATACAAGGCAACAATATTGGCAGAGACTTACTAACTGCATTGGGAGGAAGAAAAAGAATTAATCATATAATAATGAAATTTATTATTTTTTGCTACTTATTCGCACGAAGTAAAGATATTTTAAGCTTTATTAGATAAGTTAATTGATCATATGTTTACTACTATTACTATTCTGATATCCTCGTCTTTCTTAATGGCCGCCAATGCATCAGCAGCTTCTGTGGTGGTGTGTATCGTAGCTCTAATGGTTACTTACAATCAGATGAGCTTAAATATTGGTGAAGAAGTTAATTTTAAACAGATTATAATTGTCGTGTGCTGTCTGGTAAATCTTTTAACTTTTAAGTAATCACAAGAGGTAGCTGAAAATATCTTGAAAATATTTGAGAGTAAACCCAGCTAAGACCCTCTCTTTTCTGTCGCTCGGAGAATAAAGAAGTCAGATAATGCCAGCTAACTTAAAGGTTTCAACTATGTCGTTCATATGAGTTTTCTTCCAACTTATACACTAAGTGATATTAGTTATATGGTTAACCATAAATAAGAACGAAAATATGCAACTGGTTGGCATTTGTGTTCTTAAAGTAACATTGGCTTAAATACCGTGACTGACGATGACTAATTCGAAACATTATGCTGCTTAAATATCCCATTAACGGTACTCCATGCTTGCGGTGCACAGATTATAACAAATTACCATTATGAACTACCTGTATCATTTGCAATTATTAATAGGCCGTGACGTCTCACTTTTCTCTTAGATACAACATTACGTACAATACGTTAATTTTTTGAAGTCATAGCGGGCTACATTTTGAAATTATACTACTACTACTTCTATCTGGGTGAATAATGGCGCAATAATATAATAATGATAAATAAATAAATAAATATCTTCACGCAATTCCCAATACAAGGGTAGACAGAGGTCTAGTCTAGACAATTAAGTCCCTTTGACCCACCTTCCACCGAAGATATTTTCGGGACAACGTGACAGGAGGTGAGCCCGTCGCCATATAATAATGATCATATATAATAATAACAGTGGTAGAGTCACGCATCAGCGTTTGTTGTTGCATGAATGGACCGGCTCGACCGGGAAAGTACCACGACCTCACAGAATACCGGCGTGAAGTAGAAGTCTAACAAACTTCTGCGTTTCGTCTGGTGAGTGCAGGTAACCGGAGGCCCTCACACCCCCCTAACCCCAATTATAAAGGGGGGGGGCACTCTAAGGGCGGCAACATATCAGCTCTGCCTCTGGTATTGCAGGTGTTCATGGGCGGCGGTAATCACTTACCATCACGTGAGCCGCTTGCTCGGTTGCCTCCCTTTTCCCAAAAAAAAAAAAAAAAGAATAGTGATATTTTTTCTTAGAGTTCTTACGTAAATTAATATGGAATGTAAAATATTATCTAAATATAAAATGTTGGCCAAATCGTTACAGTAGATTTTTTTAATAAGATTACGAGAGTCTCGTCATGTACATGTGGCTTAAAGTTTTGAGTTTGATTCAGAGAGATTTAGAAAAATTAGATATAATATTTTGGAATTAAGTATAATGCATAATTAGTCATTAGGAAAAGTAGGTTTTAAATCACGTCACACGAATGATTCTGATTGAACATCGATGACATATGTCACGTTGCGTGTTCACGAAACAACGCATTCATGTGATGTCGTCATATTATTATTGTTACACAACTTTTTAATTTTGAAATTTAGCATTTTTAATAAACCTTTTCTAAGTTTTCATCAACTCACATATCCTCATTATATTTTAATATTTTTATTTAAATTAGATATGCACAGCTCTTTAGTGATTTATTTTCCAGTGATTTTGGTTTCGTGCTTTTTTCATAATTTCTCCAAAATTTGTAACAGAAAATGTTAATTATTCCATAATAAGTATCCTGTACTATCAGCGTGATATGCTGTATCTCTATATAATAGTACCAACGAATTTGCATTAGATACGTTGTTTGCAGTGTTTATTAAAATTCGAGCGGACTTTTTAGTTTCACTTTTATCTATACGTAAGCGAAAGGTCGCTAAATGATTAACCACAAATTCACAAAAAAACTTCATCTACGAAAATAAACTTGGTACTGAAATTGATTATGTGTAGGAAACGTCAGCTAAGGTTAAGAGGAAATTCCCCGTAAAGACGTAGAATGGTGTTAATTTTTTTAAACAATTCTGGACGAAACAATGTCAAACAATTCTGGACGAAAACTGGTGTGTACATTACTGACTGCAATTCTAAGTGTCAGAAGGAAGGAAGAAAATCCGGGATAATAAATATATATCCATAACCATCATCATCAAAAAGTGGATCGGCGATTGCTGTATCAGATACATCGGCGATTGCTGTATCAGATACATCGCATCTTAGATTCTCATATCCGTCAAAAGTTTCCTTTTTTTTGGTAGTAACCATAATTATTTTAAGGATTTTTTCCGTAATCACCTCTTGCGACACCATCTGGAAGATTGAAGATAGTATTATAACCCACGGTGGTTAACTGAACGAACGCAACTTTGGACTAAAGTAGAAAATCTAATTGACCGTAATTAAACTGGATCCTTATAACGAAAATAATAGTTTTACATTGCTGTTTGGCGGCGGGAATGGATAGGAGTGTGGGACTGTTTCAGACAAGTTCTAGGAGACGATTTCAGAGAAGTCTAACCTTTCAGCATTTGAATACCAATAATTAGCATACTTGTCAAACATTCGTTAGAAAAACTATTCAACTCAAGCAATTTAAAAAAATTAAATGACATGGCCCACCCATGTCAATTAATTCTTTAATTCGCCCATTATGTTTATTAACATGTAAGCCTTACTGGGATTTTTGTTATGACAGGACTCGGTGGCTCAGAGGTGGTGGTAGAAGAGCATCCCACGGTACGGCGGAAGTCGCGGGTTCGAATCTCGCACGCGTCATTTGAGTTTAAATTTGTTTTTTTTATTTAATAATCATAGAGATTTAATAGACTTCAGACATTCAGTGAATTTCAAATAATGATTCTTCAGAAATTCAAATAATGATCTCATTAAAACAAAACACTACACACGTGGTGTATAAGGTAACACATGAACGACCTTCGAAGTGAAATGTGCGGTATACGGTGAAGCAACCCGCGTCAAATCGGCGGCATTCCGGATTGTCCGCACCGTTACGATACCCGGACGCGGAGCTTGCGCAACGGAAAGCATTCGCTTGCTTATGTAACATTTGTTGCATTGTGCGTACACACTGCGTGCTTAGAAAAATGATAATTGTAATAACGGCATCTTTGAAGTAAGCATATTTAATTGTTTAAATCACATATGATTTTTGTTTTATTATTTTATTACGGCACATTAAAACACATTCATTACGGATATAATTTATTAAATAGTCCATAAAATAATGAACTATAGGAATATTTAGGAAATTTCAGAAACTGCATTATTTTCGCCCCCCGCATATGCAGAGGGGTTTTAAAATTTTAAAATCTGTGCATCTTTTTTGTAGCCTCTTAGTTCCTAAACGTAGCCACCTGCTCGTGTCTCCTTTTTCCATAGTAAGTGATTACCGCCGCCCTTGAACACCCGGCATAGCAGATGCGTAGCCGGCCCTTGAGAAAGGTATAGGCTCTTTTCTTGAAGGTCCCTAAATCGTATCGGTCCGGAAAAACCGCTAACGGCAGCACATTCCATAAAGTGCAAGTGCGTGGCAGAAAATTCCACGAAAACGCACTGTGGTGGAATGCCAAGCATATAGATGGTGTTGATGGAATTTTAAACTATGCCGTAAGGTACGATGGTGAAATTCAGCGGCTGGGATTTATCCGAACAATTCCTCGGAGAACTCCTCATAGTACATCTTATAAAGATAGTTACTCACTCAGTTTTTACTGACTGACTCAGGCGTTACTTTGCGGAAATTCATTGTAAAGTTGTTATTGAAAAAATTACTTCGCAACCCTCCGCATGAAAATATAAAAAGGTATATGTTACCTGGTCCGAAGAGAAGAAGAGCACCACCCTCCCTCCCACAGATGCGTGCCCTAATTCCACAGATGTGTGCACTAATTCCACTGTATGCACCACCACCACTACACTCAAACCAGGTAACATATACCACCACCGAAAACGCGACACGTGTTTCGCCTCAAAACAAGGCATCCTCAAGCGAGTAGACTCTACGATGAGCGACCGCAGAGTCAAACGACCGTTGTCTAATTAATTTTTCAATAACAACTTTACATCTTATAAAGTAAAGTTAGCAAGCGGTGGGCCGGCATGAAGTACGAAGGTATGAAGTGGTTTAGTTATTTTTCTCCTGAAAAGTAATTTGATCAATTCATTTAATCCATAGTAGCTGAATGAAGATATTCGTTTATTTTTTATGTGTACTATAAATAGTTTATCCCTAGGGAAACTGCAAATAACTAGGTGATGGGTTTTTTAGAAAGAATTTTTTAAATATATTGTTTCAAATTTCGTGTAGTGTGTATAGCACAATGTTTTAATTTTCGTGCTGTTGCATGGTGGCGGGAGCATGCGCCGGCGCCGGCCTTGACAATGTCGTCGCGTCGCTTCTTCGCTCTTACCTCTTTTCTGTTTTGACAGTTAACACAAATTGAATGTGTATATCATCATTTATTACCATGTTTCATGGAACGTAAATTATTGTTACGCGTGTTATTTTTATTTAAAGGTAATGCAATCTTTAAACAAAAATTAACTGTACCTGCGACTTTGTTTGCTATATTCTGTGGTAAGCAATTCTCTGATATACTGGAGGGTTGGTTGGAGGGACCGAGGTGGCTTCAGCATTTGATGTTTATTTTAAAGATGGTAGATTCACTTGGTCAAAGGTGGAATTAATGAAGAATTTGTAATTAATTTCTGTCTGTAAGTGTTTGTAAGGGATAACTATGAAAGATGGTAAATAATCCCCACGAAAATAATAGACTAAAATATATATGATCGATATGGGCAGCAGCGTCCAATGTGCGTCTAAGGTTCATGAAGTGGACTTTTAGAGAAATGATTATGAGACCGTTAAGTAAGTAAGATTTTTTCACTGCCTAGGAGTAGTCTGTGTCATTAGCACATCTGACGCAAAACAGAAGTGTAACAACTGTTGTGATCCGGTTGTAAAGATTTTATGGCTGTACCTTACCATCTAAGTCGTCAATAAATCAATGCATTGGTAACCTTTTAAATTAAAATAGTTTGCTCTTAAGCTTCAGTAGCCATTTACCATCAGGAACTATTACCTCGTTTTTACGTACATCCCGTGAAAAAAACCTGCTGTGCTTGAATGTATTGTATTATAATATGTTGTTGTTATGTAAGCTGACTCAAAAATATTCGTTTACAAGATATACCCCTACGGAAATTGTTAAAAAGCAACTTTAAGTGCTTATTTTATCACGCGCACGGCTGTAGAGGAAACCATCATGAGAATGGTTATTAGTTCGATAAAGTGAGAAGTCTGCCATCATGCACTGAAACGGTGTGGCGGACATATCTGCTCTAATCTTTCATAAAATATTTTAAAGAGAATGCCTTTGCTTAGTAATAGGTATTCATAGCTTTACTTTACACCACATTTCTGTCATTAAATGTATACTATATGACTATACGAGGTCAATTACTTACTTAAATTATAAAAGTAATATCTTCAACCAATTATCTTATGCACTAAGTAATGTTAATATTAAAGTAGGCAAAGATCTAGATAATAAATGCCGAAAGGAAGCCCATTTTCTACCTAAAATTATTTGGGGATATCGTGACATGCCCATCGCTGTATTAAAGTCCAAGCTAACGATACGATATACTTACAAATAAATATATTACAATAGCAATAAATACATAGCTAAATATCACATTATATGCATGTGAATATCCATGGCTCGAGTACACACATTCATATTCATCACACAAATGTTTGCCCCTAGCAGGATTCGAACTCACAACCCTTAGTTTCGAAGGCAGGGTCACATCCAGCCCGGCTATCTGGTCAACGTCGGATGAATTAAAACACAAAGTATCAGATTTTGAAACATTATATTCTATTAAACGCTACTAAAATACTTCATTAATTACATTTTGAGTAACTTCATACTTTAATAATACAACATCTCAAAAGAATCTTGTTGTCTTTTGGATTACATATTGTTATTTTTTATGATTATATTTACACGTGTAACAAGAATAAAAGAAATCGGTAAAATATTCGAATATGAACAATATGAATTTTCAAGATTTCCAAATGTCGTGAACTTAGCACGAAGTTTTAAAGCGATAAAATTTTTTGCCTAAACAGAATTGTTGAGATAAGAGAAATGAAGCGAAATGTATATTTAATTTTGTTAGGCCTCGTGCTTTTGTTTGGAAAAAATCTATTCGGTTTAGACAACTATAAGTATGTTGCAACGGAATTGATTTGCTTGTTAAAGGCACTGTGGCCTTCACAAACATTCCAGATTTTTAAAGAGGAAAAACGCGGATTTCAATAGTTGTCTAACTATTAAAACCTAGGTACTATGTAAGACAAAATTTATTTAAAAAAAAGGGAGATTAAAATAGATAGATCTTAAGACGTGAAAATTTAAATAATAAATAAATAAATATCTTCACGCAATTCCCAATACAGGGGTCAAGTCTAGACAATTAAGTCCCTTTGACCCACCTTCCACCGAAGATATTTTCGGGACAACGTGACAGGTGGTGAGCCCGTCGCCGCCTTCATGTCCAAGCCAACGATGAAATTAGTACATAAGTTTTTTTTGAAAAACTCATTGGTACTGCCACCTGGGGATCGAACTCAGGTCTCACGACTCGAAATTCCGACCATCCAACAACTCGGCTATCGTGACTTCTATACGTGAAAATTTGTACACGATATTTCGTGTTATTTATTCGTGACGTTATTTTAAACGTTGATACGTTTATAAATTACTGTTCTCGAATTTGCTTTGAATTTGTAATTAAGAGCTGGTAAAACCTAAACAAACTCGCGTACATACAACTCTAAACGTGTAAGTTCATAGAACGCAAACAACCCAGGCGAGTAATGGTTTATACATTAAATGAAATAAGAGGTAAATGTTAAAAAGCAAGTCTGGATGGTGCTCAATAAATTTTACTTTACGTTTATGTACTCAAATTCGTTACGCCTGATTGTTTTATTGGACACTGGCCAAAAAGCTCGAAGCCATTACTTCGCGCTATACAGATTGTATGGCGCGTACAGAAGTGTGCTAGGTTATGTCCACTGTTATGATTTTTATAGATGTAAATATGTATTATACACGTATAATACCAGCTAAATAATAGGGCTGTCACTAATAATAATCACTAATATGCTTATAATTGGAAAGCTAAATAAAATGCACACGTTTATTTGGTTTTTAAGAAAATACGTTTCAATGAACCCGGTATGTAAAATTAAGAAAACATACTAATTAAACTAAAGCCGTATAATAATTATCGTATAATTATAAATCATCAATTAAAATAATTTAGTACACTGAATATGCAATTAGTTAATTATTTTTAATAATAAATAGAACTTCCTCACGTCTAGTGTAACCTGTTAGTTATCAAACCAAATAAATTTTAAGAGCTTAGTATAAATTAGGAGAGAGTTCATAAATTAATCTGATTTTTCTTATTTAAATCCCAAACAAGTGTTTGGATTATAGCTGCTCGTTAGAAATCGGATTAAGGCGATTGTACAAAGTTGTGAAATTTACTCGAATCTACTGAACACAAATCAAACACGCTTGCTCTGGGGAGCAGTATCAATACATCGAAAATATAGAAGTACCGTAACTTGTAGCATACAGATAATACAATAAAGTGTAGGCAAATTCACATAAGCTCCGTATTCAAACATTAAAGCCCCCCAAGTTTTTAAACCTAGTGTAAGTTTAAGTTTCATGGTGGCGTTCCTTATGGCATATAAGATCTTGATTCTAAAACTAACCTTAGTTTAAAGCAAGCCTATTTATACAAGCCTAGCTTGTATAAATATAAGTTTTTGTCTGAGTTTATATTCATAGTTTTAATCTTAAAAAAATATGTTTCCTCCATCGCGAACTTTACTCACCCAGGTGCTGTGCATAGTATTAGTATAACTTTTTCGGGCCAGGAATAAGTGACACGATGTTCTATCGTGTTTTCTTATTGTAACTAATCTTAATCTTATTTTTCCTCCACTCGAATAATGCTCTCATAGAAGTATTCGAAGATTATTTTAATTTTTCGAAGAATTAATTATTCCGAATTAGTAACCGAAATCCACTTGCCATAGTGGTAAATTGTCTTGCTCTTCCATACATTAATTACGATAGTGATATAACTTATGCACTAAGAAATGTTAATAACAGTACTTTGCTGCAGTAAGATTATAAAGAAACAACATATGTGATCCAATGTGCGTATACATACGAACGTTTAATTTTCAAAGCATGTATATTAGTATCTCCTTTATACCGTTCGATCTGTATACCAATATTAAATTTCCTGGAATCGATGTGTGTTGTGGATACGGTACGGTATCGTTCGCTGTTTTAAGGTCGACTGCTGTGTCTGTTATTATATGCTACTGTGATCCTACATTTTGCGGTGAAGATTTATTTATCATTGTACACATCAAATACGTCGGCAAACGCAGTTATGGTACATTATATTATATATACAAGCGAGTTTAATTTGTTACATGATTGTATGCGTGCGTATCTTCACGAATTTACTACTTTTATAAAGACTTTATTGATCGTTAGAATACCCTATTCGCTCTGAGGTCTTGGACGTATGCCTTGGTTACATCTGTCAGAATCAATTTTTTTTATAGTTTAAACATTTCATTGGATAGGGAATAAAAAGAAGTTGTGAGTTTCTAATTCTTTATGCTATACAAGGCAACAATATTGGCAGAGACTTACTAACTGCATTGGGAGGAAGAAAAAGAATCAATCATATAATAATGAAATTTATTATTTTTTGCTACTTATTCGCACGAAGTAAAGATATTTTAAGCTTTATTAGATAAGTAAATTGATCATATGTTTACTACTATTACTATTCTGATATCCTCGTCTTTCTTAATGGCCGCCAATGCATCAGCAGCTTCTGTGGTGGTGTGTATCGTAGCTCTAATGGTTACTTACAATCAGATGAGCTTAAATATTGGTGAAGAAGTTAATTTTAAACAGATTATAATTGTCGTGTGCTGTCTGGTAAATCTTTTAACTTTTTAAATAATCACAAGAGGTAGCTGAAAATTATCTTGAAAATATTTGAGAGTAAACCCAGCTAAGACCCTCTCTTTTCTGTCGCTCGGAGAATAAAGAAGTCAGATATGCCAGCTAACTTAAAGGTTTCAACTATGTCGTTCATATGAGTTTTCTTCCAACTTATACACTAAGTGATATTAGTTATATGGTTAACCATAAATAAGAACGAAAATATGCAACTGGTTGGCATTTGTGTTCTTAAAGTAACATTGGCTTAAATACCGTGACTGACGATGACTAATTCGAAACATTATGCTGCTTAAATATCCCATTAACGGTACTCCATGCTTGCGGTGCACAGATTATAACAAATTACCATTATGAACTACCTGTATCATTTGCAATTATTAATAGGCCGTGACGTCTCACTTTTCTCTTAGATACAACATTACGTACAATACGTTAATTTTTTTTGAAGTCATAGCGGGCTACATTTTGAAATTATACTACTACTACTTCTATCTGGGTGAATAATGGCGCAATAATATAATAATGATAAATAAATAAATAAATATCTTCACGCAATTCCCAATACAAGGGTAGACAGAGGTCTAGTCTAGACAATTAAGTCCCTTTGACCCACCTTCCACCGAAGATATTTTCGGGACAACGTGACAGGAGGTGAGCCCGTCGCCATATAATAATGATCATATATAATAATAACAGTGGTAGAGTCACGCATCAGCGTTTGTTGTTGCATGAATGGACCGGCTCGACCGGGAAAGTACCACGACCTCACAGAATACCGGCGTGAAGTAGAAGTCTAACAAACTTCTGCGTTTCGTCTGGTGAGTGCAGTTAACCGGAGGCCCTCACACCCCCCTAACCCCAATTATAAAGGGAGGGGGGGCACTCTAAGGGCGGCAACACATCAGCTCTGCCTCTGGTATTGCAGGTGTTCATGGGCGGCGGTAATCACTACCATCACGTGAGCCGCTTGCTCGGTTGCCTCCTTTTCCCAAAAAAAAAAAAGAATAGTGATATTTTTCTTAGAGTTCTTACGTAAATTAATATGGAATGTAAAATATTATCTAAATATAAAATGTTGGCCAAATCGTTACAGTAGATTTTTTTAATAAGATTACGAGAGTCTCGTCATGTACATGTGGCTTAAAGTTTTGAGTTTGATTCAGAGAGATTTAGAAAAATTAGATATAATATTTTGGAATTAAGTATAATGCATAATTAGTCATTAGGAAAAGTAGGTTTTTAAATCACGTCACACGAATGATTCTGATTGAACATCGATGACATATGTCACGTTGCGTGTTCACGAAACAACGCATTCATGTGATGTCGTCATATTATTATTGTTACACAACTTTTTAATTTTGAAATTTAGCATTTTTAATAAACCTTTTCTAAGTTTTCATCAACTCATATATTCTCATTATATTTTAATATTTTTATTTAAATTAGATATGCACAGCTCTTTAGTGATTTATTTTCCAGTGATTTTGGTTTCGTGCTTTTTTCATAAATTCTCCAAAATTTGTAACAGAACATGGTAATTATTCCATAATAAGTATCCTGTACTATCAGCGTGATATGCTGTATCTCTATATAATAGTACTAACGTATCTGCATTAGATACGTTGTTTGCAGTGTTTATTAAAATTCGAGCAGACTTTTTAATTTCACTTTTATCTATACGTATAACAAAAGCGAAAGGTCGCTAAATGATTAACCACAAATTCACAAAAAAAACTTCATCTACGAAAATAAACTTGGTACTGAAATTAATTATGTGTAGGACACGTCAGCTAAGGTTAAGAGGAAATTCCCCGTAAAGACGTAGAATGGTGTTAATTTTTTTAAACAATTCTGGTCAAACAATTCTGGACGAAACAATGTCAAACAATTCTGGACGAAAACTGGTGTGTACATTACTGACTGCAATTCTAAGTGTCAGAAGGAAGGAAGAAAATCCGGGATAATAAATATATATATCCATAACCATCATCATCAAAAAGTGGATCGCATCTTAGATTCTCATATCCGTCAAAAGTTTCCTTTTTTTTTGTAGTAACCATAATTATTTTAAGGATTTTTTCCGTAATCACCTCTTGCGACACCATCTGGAAGATTGAAGATAGTATTATAACCCACGGTGGTTAACTGAACGAATGCAACTTTAGACTAAAGTAGAAAATCTAATTGACCGTAATTAAACTGGATCCTTATAACGAACATAATAGTTTTACATTGCTGTTTGGCGGCGGGAATGGATAGGAGTGTGGGACTGTTTCAGACAAGTTCTAGGAGACGATTTCAGAGAAGTCTAATCTTTCAGCATTTGAATACCAATAATTAGCATACTTGTCAATCATTCGTTAGAAAAACTATTCGATTCAAGCAATTTAAAAAAATTAAATGACATGGCCCACCCATGTCAATTAATTCTTTAATTCGCCCATTATGTTTATTAACATGTAAGCCTTACTGGGATTTTTGTTATGACAGGACTCTGTGGCTCAGAGGTGGTGGTAGAAGAGCATCCCACGGTACGGCGGATTTCGCGGGTTCGAATCTCGCACGCGTCATTTGAGTTTAAATTTGTTTTCTTTATTTAATAATCATAGAGATTTAATAGACTTCAGACATTCAGTGAATTTCAAATAATGATTCTTCAGAAATTCAAATAATGATCTCATTAAAACAAAACACTACACACGTGGTGTATAAGGTAACACATGAACGACCTTCGAAGTGAAATGTGCGGTATACGGTGAAGCAACCCGCGTCAAATCGGCGGCATTCCGGATTGTCCGGACCGTTACGATACCCGGACGCGGAGCTTGCGCAACGGAAAGCATTCGCTTGCTTATGTAACATTTGTTGCATTGTGCGTACACACTGCGTGCTTAAAAAAATGATAATTGTAATAACGGCATCTTTGAAGTAAGCATATTTAATTGTTTAAATCACATATGATTTTTGTTTTATTATTTTATTACGGCACATTAAAACACATTCATTATGGATATAATTTATTAAATAGTCCATAAAATAATGAACTTAATATTTAGGAAATTTCAGAAACTGCATTATTTTCGCCCCCCGCATATGCAGAGGGGTTTTAAAATTTTAAAATCTGTGCATCTTTTTTGTAGCGTCTTAGTTCCTAAACGTAGCCACCTGCTCGTGTCTCCTTTTTCCATAGTAAGTGATTACCGCCGCCCTTGAACACCCGGCATAGCAGATGCGTAGCCGGCCCTTGAGAAAGGTATAGGCTCTTTTCTTGAAGGTCCCTAAATCGTATCGGTCCGGAAAAACCGCTAACGGCAGCACATTCCATAAAGTGCAAGTGCGTGGCAGAAAATTCCACGAAAACGCACTGTGGTGGAATGCCAAGCATAAAGATGGTGTTGATGGAATTTTAAACTATGCCGTAAGGTACGATGGTGAAATTCAGCGGCTGGGATTTATCCGAACAATTCCTCGGAGCACTCCTCATAGTACATCTTATAAAGATAGTTACTCACTCAGTTTTTACTGACTGACTCAGGCGTTACTTTGCGGAAATTCATTGTAAAGTTGTTATTGAAAAAAATACTTCGCAACCCTCCGCATGAAAATATAAAAAGGTATATGTTACCTGGTCCGAAGAAAAGAAGAGCACCACCCTCCCTCCCACAGATGCGTGCCCTAATTCCACAGATGTGTGCACTAATTCCACTGTATGCACCACCACCACTACACTCAAACCAGGTAACATATACCACCACCGAAAACGCGACACGTGTTTCGCCTCAAAACAAGGCATCCTCAAGCGAGTAGACTCTACGATGAGCGACCGCAGAGTCAAACGACCGTTGTCTAATTAATTTTTTCAATAACAACTTTACATCTTATAAAGTAAAGTTAGCAAGCGGTGGGCCGGCATGAAGTACGAAGGTATGAAGTTTAGTTATTTTTCTCCTGAAAAGTAATTTGATCAATTCATCTAATCCATAGTAGCTGAATGAAGATATTCGTTTATTTTTTATGTGTACTATAAATAGTTTGTCCCTAGGGAAACTGCAAATAACTAGGTGATGGGTTTTTTAGAAAGAATTTTTTAAATATATTGTTCCAAATTTCGTGTAGTGTGTATAGCACAATGTTTTAATTTTCGTGCTGTTGCATGGTGGCGGGAGCATGCGCCGGCGCCGGCCTTGACAATGTCGTCGCGTCGCTTCTTCGCTCTTACCTCTTTTCTGTTTTGACAGTTAACACAAATTGAATGTGTATATCATCATTTATTACCATGTTTCATGGAACGTAAATTATTGTTACGCGTGTTATTTTTTATTTAAAGGTAATGCAATCTTTAAACAAAAATTAACTGTACCTGCGACTTTGTTTGCTATATTCTGTGGTAAGCAATTCTCTGATATACTGGAGGGTTGGTTGGAGGGACCGAGGTGGCTTCAGCATTTGATGTTTATTTTAAAGATGGTAGATTCACTTGGTCAAAGGTGGAATTAATGAAGAATTTGTAATTAATTTCTGTCTGTAAGTGTTTGTAAGGGATAACTATGAAAGATGGTAAATAATCCCCACGAAAATAATAGACTAAAATATATATGATCGATATGGGCAGCAGCGTCGAATGTGCGTCTAAGGTTCATGAAGTGGACTTTTAGAGAAATGATTATGAGACCGCTAAGTAAGTAAGATTTTTCACTGCCTAGGAGTAGTCTGTGTCATTAGCACATCTGACGCAAAACAGAAGTGTAACAACTGTTGTGATCCAGTTGTAAAGATTTTATGGCTGTACCTTACCATCTAAGTCGTCAATAAATCAATGCATTGGTAACCTTTAAATTAAAATAGTTTGCTCTTAAGCTTCAGTAGCCATTTACCATCAGGAACTATTACCTCGTTTTTACGTACATCCCGTGAAAAAAACCTGCTGTGCTTGAATGTATTGTATTATAATATGTTGTTGTTATGTAAGCTGACTCAAAAATATTCGTTTACAAGATATACCCCTACGGAAATTGTTAAAAAGCAACTTTAAGTGCTTATTTTATCACGCGCACGGCTGTAGAGGAAACCATCATGAGAATGGTTATTAGTTCGATAAAGTGAGAAGTCTGCCATCATGCTGAAACGGTGTGGCGGACATATCTGCTCTAATCTTTCATAAAATATTTTAAAGAGAATGCCTTTGCTTAGTAATAGGTATTCATAGCTTTACTTTACACCACCTTTTCTGTCATTAAATGTATACTATATGACTATACGAGGTCAATTACTTACTTAAATTATAAAAGTAATATCTTCAACCAATTATCTTATGCACTAAGTAATGTTAATATTAAAGTAGGCAAAGATCTAGATAATAAATGCCGAAAGGAAGCCCATTTTCTACCTAAAATTATTTGGGGATATCGTGACATGCCCATCGCTGTATTAAAGTCCAAGCTAACGATACGATATACTTACAAATAAATATATTACAATAGCAATAAATACATAGCTAAATATCACATTATATGCATGTGAATATTCATGGCTCGAGTACACACATTCATATTCATCACACAAATGTTTTCCCCTAGCAGGATTCGAACTGACAACCCTTAGTTTCGAAGGCAGGGTCACATCCAGCCCGGCTATCTGGTCAACGTCGGATGAATTAAAACACAAAGTATCAGATTTTGAAACATTATATTCTATTAAACGCTACTAAAATACTTCATTAATTACATTTTGAGTAACTTCATACTTTAATAATACAACATCTCAAAAGAATCTTGTTGTCTTTTGATTACATATTGTTATTTTTTATGATTATATTTACACGTGTAACAAGAATAAAAGAAATCGGTAAAATATTCGAATATGAACAATATGAATTTTCAAGATTTCCAAATGTCGTGAACTTAGCACGAAGTTTTAAAGCGATAAAATTTTTGCCTAAACAGAATTGTTGAGATAAGAGAAATGAAGCGAAATGTATATTTAATTTTGTTAGGCCTCGTGCTTTTGTTTGGAAAAATCTATTCGGTTTAGACAACTATAAGTATGTTGCAACGGAATTGATTTGCTTGTTAAAGGCACTGTGGCCTTCACAAACATTCCAGATTTTTAAAGAGGAAAAACGCGGATTTCAATAGTTGTCTAACTATTAAAACCTAGGTACTATGTAAGACAAAATTTATTTTAAAAAAGGGAGATTAAAATAGGTAGATCTTAAGACGTGAAAATTTAAATAATAAATAAATAAATATCTTCACGCAATTCCCCAATACAGGGTCAAGTCTTAGACAATTAAGTCCCTTTGACCCACCTTCCACCGAAGATATTTTCGGGACAACGTGACAGGTGGTGAGCCTGTCGCCGCCTTCATGTCCAAGCCAACGATGAAATTAGTACATAAGTTTTTTGAAAAACTCATTGTTACTGCCACCTGGGGATCGAACTCAGGTCTCACGGACCTCGAAATCTGATCAATCCAACAACTCGGCTATCGTGATTTCTATACGTGAAAATTTAAAAATAATGATATTCTTTCGTGTTATTTATTCGTGATGTTGGGTTTTAAACGTTGATACGTTTATAAATTACTGTTCTCGAAATTGCTTTGAATTTGTAATTAAGAGCTGGTAAAACCTAAACAAACTCGCGTACATACAACTCTAAACGTGTAAGTTCATAGAACGCAAACAACCCAGGCGAGTAATGGTTTATACATTAAATGAAATAAGAGGTAAATGTTAAAAAGCAACTTTAAGTGCTTATTTTATCACGCACACGGCTGTAGAGGAAACCATCATGAGAATGGTTATTAGTTCGATAAAGTGAGAAGTCTGCCATCATGCACTGAAACGGTGTGGCGGACATATCTGCTCTAATCTTCATAAAATATTTTAAAGAGAATGCCTTTGCTTAGTAATAGGTATTCATAGCTTTACTTTACACCACCTTTCTGTCATTAAATGTATACTATATGACTATACGAGGTCAATTACTTACTTAAATTATAAAAGTAATATCTTCAACCAATTATCTTATGCACTAAGTAATGTTAATATTAAAGTAGGCAAAGATCTAGATAATAAATGCCGAAAGGAAGCCCATTTTCTACCTAAAATTATTTGGGGATATCGTGACATGCCCATCGCTGTATTAAAGTCCAAGCTAACGATACGATATACTTACAAATAAATATATTACAATAGCAATAAATACATAGCTAAATATCACATTATATGCATGTGAATATCCATGGCTCTAGTACACATTCATATTCATCACACAAATGTTTGCCCCATAGCAGGATTCGAACTCACAACCCTTAGTTTCGAAGGCAGGGTCACATCCAACCCGGCTATCTGGTCAACGTCGGATGAATTAAAACACAAAGTATCAGATTTTGAAACATTATATTCTATTAAACGCTACTAAAATACTTCATTAATTACATTTTGAGTAACTTCATACTTTAATAATACAACATCTCAAAAGAATCTTGTTGTCTTTTGGATTACATATTGTTATTTTTTATGATTACTTCACAATGTAATAAAGGAAATAAAAGAAATTGAAAAATATCTAGAATATGAACAATATGAATTTTCAAGATTTCCAAAATGTCGTGAACTTAGCACGAAGTTTCAAAGCGATAAAATTTTTGCCTAAACTGAATTGTTGGAGATAAGAGAATGAAGGAAATTAATTTGTTAGGCCTCCTCGTGCTTTTGTTTGGAAAATCTATTCGGTTAGAATACTATAAGTATGTTGCAACGGAATTGATTTACTTGTTAAAAAGGCACTGTATTTACAAACATTCCAGATTTTAAACAGGAAAAAACGCGGATTTCAATAGTTGTCTAAATCCATTAAAACCCAGGTACTCATGTAAGACAAAATTTATTTAAAAAAAGGAGATTAAAATAGGTAGATCTTAAGACGTAAAAATTTGTACACGATATTTCGTTATTTATTCGCATTTGATTTATTTTAAACGTTGATACGTTTATAAATTACTGTTCTCGAAATTGCTTTGAATTTGTAATTAAGAGCTGGTAAAACCTAAACAAACTCGCGTACATACAACTCTAAACGTGTAAGTTCATAGAACGCAAACAACCCAGGCGAGTAATGGTTTATACATTAAATGAAATAAGAGGTAAATGTTAAAAAGCAAGTCTGATGGTGCTCAATAAATTTTACTTTACGTTTATGTACTCAAATTCGTTACGCCTGATTGTTTTATTGGACACTGGCCAAAAAGCTCGAAGCCATTACTTCGCGCTATACAGATTGTATGGCGCGTACAGAAGTGTGCTAGGTTATGTCCACTGTTATGATTTTTATAGATGTAAATATGTATTATACACGTATGATACCAGCTAAATAATAGGGCTGTCACTAATAATAATCACTAATATGCTTATAATTGGAAAGCTAAATAAAATGCACACGTTTATTTGGTTTTTAAGAAAATACGTTTCAATGAACCCGGTATGTAAAATTAAGAAAACATACTAATTAAACTAAAGCCGTATAATAATTATCGTATAATTATAAATCATCAATTAAAATAATTTAGTACACTGAATATGCAATTAGTTAATTATTTTTAATAATAAATAGAACTTCCTCACGTCTAGTGTAACCTGTTAGTTATCAAACCAAATTAATTTTAAGAGCTTAGTATAAATTAGAGAGAGTTCATAAATTAATCTGATTTTTCTTATTTAAATCCCAAACAAGTGTTTGATTATAGCTGCTCGTTAGAAATCGGATTAAGGCGATTGTACAAAGTTGTGAAATTTACTCGAATCTACTGAACACAAATCAAACACGCTTGCTCTGAGGAGCAGTATCAATACATCGAAAATATAGAAGTACCGTAACTTGTAGCATACAGATAATACAATAAAGTGTAGGCAAATTCACATAAGCTCCGTATTCAAACATTAAAGCCCCCAAGTTTTAAACCTAGTGTAAGTTTAAGTTTCATGGTGGCGTTCCTTATGGCATATAAGATCTTGATTCTAAAACTAACCTTATTAGTTTAAAGCAAGCCTATTTATACAAGCCTAGCTTGTATAAATATAAGTTTTATCTGAGTTTATATTCATAGTTTTAATCTTAAAAATATGTTTCCTCCATCGCGAACTTTACTCACCCAGGTGCTGTGCATAGTATTAGTATAACTTTTCGGGCCAGGAATAAGTGACACGATGGTCTATCGTGTTTTCTTATTGTAACTAATCTTAATCTTATTTTCCTCCACTCGAATAATGCTCTCATAGAAGTATTCGAAGATTATTTTAATTTTCGAAGAATTAATTATTCCGAATTAGTAACCGAAATCCACTTGCCATAGTGGTAAATTGTCTTGCTCTTCCATACATTAATTACGTTACTGATATAACTTATGCACTAAGAAATGTTAATAACAGTACTTTGCTGCAGTAAGATTATAAAGAAACAACATATGTGATCCAATGTGCGTATACATACGAACGTTTAATTTTCAAAGCATGTATATTAGTATCTCCTTTATACCGTTCGATCTGTATACCAATATTAAATTTCCTGGAATCGATGTGTGTTGTGGATACGGTACGGTATCGTTCGCTGTTTTAAGGTCGACTGCTGTGTCTGTTCTGGACTGCGTGTCGGCAATACGCCTGTTAATCTTTTAAACGGCCGACATTTAGATAAACATCGATGACTCAATATCAGTAGTGATTCGCGAACACAACGCGTGATAGATGGCGTTGTATTTCTTTGACGTACTCTTATCCATTTGTTTATTCATTCTAAACCGATATATACTCGTACCCTACCGTTTATTTAGTACATATTGCGGTTCGCTTTGGCTTAGTTGTTGTTAATGTTTATGTTTTGGCACGGATTTGATAGTGAAATTTTATGATCACTGTTTATGGATATATAATTTATGTATACATTAGTAAATTAATTTTAAGTAAAAGACTATTTAAAATATTGTTAAATTAGAAGAAATCATATTAGTTTTAGTGGATTTACCGATAAGACCCGTTCATGCCTTGTCGTGGCGTTGTGGCTTTGTAACCAAGGCGCGGACACCCACGGTGAACCAAGAAAAACATTCGTGGCTGGCCTAAGCATGTGGGGTAATGGATGGCCGGAGGTGGCATCTCCAAGTGGGCTTGGACAGCCCTCTGGATGTTTAGTCGGTGCAAGCCTAAAAACGCCTGCTTTTGCCCCCACGATCATTTTCGCCCACGTTTTCCCCGATATCATTATAAATATTGTACCTTCCAGAGAAACCGCCAGTTTTCCTTACCACTCAGCAGTTTTAGGCTTCCTGATACGGCTTTCAGTAAAAGAACACATACATTTCGAACACCACTCAGAACTGCTAGTAATATAACCATCTAGTCATTGTATAAAGATTTGAGACATACTAGACTTTGCGTTCCTGCTTTGTTGTAGATTCGCAAACAGGCGTCGATCAAAAAAAAATCTCTTCACGCAATTCCCAATACAGGTGTAGACAGAGGTCAAGTCTAGACAATTAAGTCCCTTTGACCCACCTTCCACCGAAGATATTTCCGGGACAACGTGACAGCCCGACGCCGTCTTTATGTCCAATACATAAGTTTTTGAAAAACTCATTGGTACTGCCTCCTGGGGATCGAACTCGAGTCTCTCGACTCGAAATTGCGACCACCCAACAACTCGGCTATCGTGACTTACTCGGCGTCGATCAGGAAGGCATTTTTTATTTGCGGAGAAATACCTTACGTATACCCATTGCCGCGGGGGCAAGAGCGGGTGATGTCGGACTCGCACCGATTTAACGGGTCGAGCCTACGTAATTACTAGGACGGAAACCAAGGAGACTAGGAAAGTGAGTTAGCGCACTAGGTTTCATTCGGCACCCAAAGCAGGATCTGGTTTACAGCACCATATTCAAATATGTTGCATCAGCGAAGGGCAGGTAAAGCTTGTCTGCTGTTTTAATCAGTCCAGTATTATACGTGTTAATAATAAAATACCTGTCTTTCAGTGCGACGCCGATTTGACTGCGGAAGACAAGGATAGTACTAATGAAATTTTTCCTACTAAGACTCTTTTACTAGAACAATTAGATTAGCAAAGTTCTGTGAACTTTGTAATGCTTCTTCTCAAATCTGAAAAGAAATATGATTTTTAGACTGATTTTGTTTTCATTACTTCTGTGTACAGTGTTTTTCTTTACATGAAAATAAATTGTTACGTATTAATACAAAAATTCTCACGAAGTATTTATTATTTCAGGGAATCGCATGTGAGTGAATTGTGATCGATACAAAACAATCCATTAATAACATAACGAACACTTATTCAAAATAAACAAGGACGACTACATTATTCAGAGATAAATGAATGAACGTTTTTAATAAACAATCAATAAACAAGATTTATTACCCGATGCTTAAATTAAACGCAAATAACTAATTATTTGTCAAAGGAAATGAAGGCCTTAATAATATTATACTTTAAGAGACGTCTTGTCGGATTACTCGGAACCCCCATCTGAAATATTTTTTTTACTTATTATTACATATTTCCAGTAATATACAATGCTATGATTTTAAATCGTTAAATTTTGGATTGTTATGAATTTTAAAGTTGTATTAGTTTTATATATAACTTCCGAATCATCCAACATATAACATTTTTTATAGAAGAGGGAGGCAAACGAGCAGGTGGCACACGTGATGGTAAGTGATTACCGTCGCCCATCCAGATGCGTTGCCGGCCTTTGAGAAAGGCGTGGGCCTCCGGTTACCTGCACTCACCAGACAAAACGCAGAAGTTTTTTAAACTTCTACTTCTCGCCGGTATTCTGTGAGGTCGTGGTACTTCCCCGGTCGAGCCGGCCCATGCACGCAACAACAAAAGCAGATGCGTGGCTCTACTACATCCGAAGCGAAGTTCAGTAGTGTAACGCAGAATATAGCTTTTTGTACGTTCCGTGAGTCTACCGACAGACGACAGCGTACCCATCTTGAAAAATACCATACAAAAATTCATTTATAGGCATTTATAGGCGAAAACGTTTTTTTTTTTTGGGTCTGCAATTGCCAATCCTCACGCCAAGACGTTGATTATTGCAAACCCCTTTACAGCCTTTTACAAGCAATTGTGTAAATGTGGGTTTTTGCATGATATGCTCTCTAATAAGCCCTTCATAGCCAATTGTTGGCACAAAATCCAATTAAATATACTGAAATCTCCTGAAATTAAATACACTGGTCTGGACACAATGAATAAGGTCGTTGGTGAGATATTGCCTCTGTTGCAATCACTAATGTGCCAGTCTAGCACCATGAATATGGAAAAAAAATCTGGAAAGCCATTTTTAGGGCTTTCATGGAAAAACCTAAGTATATCAAGCAGTGAGTTTTTAGAAATTGAGTAATAATAAGTAATACGATAGAGTTTAGCTTTAGTTGGATCTTGTTCAGATATGTCAGAGACACAGATCCCAGAGCCTTCTAAGACCTAAAAAAATCTTTTTCTTATAGCGATCTGTTTGCGTAAAATCTTATAGCTTATTTCTCATTATATTAACACATTTAATTTATTAATTGGTACTTATTGTTATGATACTGTCTTGGTTAAGAATTTCTTAATAGTTTTATTATTTTAAGGTCTTTCCAAACCTATAGCAACAACTTATGTTTTTTTTTGTAATTTACACTTAAGTATTTAATTCCATGATATGTTTTTGATACTAAGAAAAAGTTACTATGTGTAATATACTCGTATTTTGAGTTTTTCAGGTTTAAGGTAATATCGCTGCAGAATACCAGATCAAAACAACGTGAAATAATAAACAAAAGTTGTTTTTAGTATCACGTATACGCCTAAGAAGGTCACATGCATCGTTTGTTTGTAATTATTAACAATAGATGTTCTGGCACAGTATTACGATATTCTGTTTCCTAAATGGCTAGAAACAGACTATTCGTGTTGACATTTTACAATACCTAACGGCCACTACTTAATTTTGATACTTTGTTTTACGTGTAAAAATTTGCTGTTAACTCGGTACCATACTACACTCATATTAATATCATTT